>LQNS02278097.1:9437979-9451819 GCA_001587735.2 Parhyale hawaiensis
AAAGAAAGAAAGAAAGAAAGAAAGAAAGAAAGAAAGAAAGAAAGAAAGAAAGAAAGAAAGAAAGAAAGAAAGAAAGAAAGAAAGAAAGAAAGAAATAAAGAAAGAAAGAAAGAAAGAAAGAAAGAAAGAAAAAAAGAAAGAAAGAAAGAAAGAAAGAAAGAAAGAAAGAAAGAAAGAAAGAAAGAAAGAAAGAAGAGGGCAGTCGTACGAGATTTCATGGGGCCATGCTAATTACCCTCTGACAAACGACGTACCGTAGGATCAACGTGGTGAGCCGTGGCTCGACGTGCTATGCACTTTGATTTGTGGACTCCAGATAACGTTGTTAGCACATCGTATCACAACGTGTTGGGAACATCCTTAGCACCTTCCGCTGGGCGGTCCCTTAGTACGTTGTGATTCGACGTGTTACTAACGTAATCTGCTCTGCATTGACATTGTCAAGTAGCTATGAAAGTTACCACAACGTCGTCAGCACGTTGTTTCAGGTCTCAAACGACCTGATATCTACGTAGAATCAGCGTCAAATTGTTAGCCGGGTTGCGTCGAAGAATTGATGAGTTAGACAATCGTAGTGCCGTTTGTATGCTCAGCGACTTCCGAGGTTAAAAGGAAAAATTTCCCTGCCTACGTCTACCTGAGGACTCCAACAATTACCATAGGTTGGCAATAGCACGCCTCTTGGCAGCTGTGGTTTCGTCGATGGATACCCTGATTCTCTTCCCTTTGATGGCTTCACGGATTGCCTGAATGACATTTTCATAAGAAGACTCGATGTATCTGTTCAACCTATGTCCTTTTTTTATTCCACAACCGGTGCCCTATTTATGGAAAACAAAACATAAACGATTGAGCNTCACCGTCACAACTTGTTTCTGGAAGTAATCTTTAGTTTGTTACCAACATTAACAAAAACTCCTCCAGAATCGGTAACGCAAGGATCAACCACTTCTTTGGCAGTTTTCACTTTCTTAGGCATAGTTAGGGAGTAGTTTTACTGAAGATATGGAAAGTTGTTATAAGCAAGGAGACGTATTAAGAACTGGAGCGAAACGAACAAGGAACCGAAGTTTGCAGTCATTGTTTCATCTACGGATATGCCTATATGCAGATATTGTTTAAAGGCATATTTTTTATGCCCTTATCCATAAAGGCATATTTTGATGTCATTATCCATAGAGGCACATTGTTTTTATGTCTTTAATGTCCTTTCAAAATTATGCCCTTAAATCCGGTCTCCACTTATAACCAACACGGTTACGTTGAGTCGGCTAAAAATTCCATTTTGCGGAGCAAGATTAAATTTCAAGGGTAACCTAGTTAAGGGTTAATGCCCGGAACTCAAATCAGAAGGTCGAGCCCAGCGCACCTGAGTGAAGTCTCGACCAAGTCAAGCCTTGAAGGCAGAATTTTTCAGCCAAATCGAATATGTCCTTAGTCTATAATGAGAGCAATTCACTCTCAATCGAACGTATAAGATAAATCTTCAGTATTTTTTAGTGCTGTGCTATCAGTTATCGGATAAATTCCGGTAATTTTCCGATAGGAAATTGTTGCAAATCTATTGAATAAAAGTTATAATAATAAGAATTGTAAACAGTTACAGTACATATTCTCGGAAGTTCAAATGACTTTGTTGGAAAATGAACAGTAAAAGCAAATTGCATGAACAAAGAGAATTATATTGAAAAGTAAAAATTACCCAGGTACATTAACTAGCAAAATCACTTATTATAATACATAAGTATGCTATGCAAATACAATGCCCGTCTGATGTTCAAATATAGGCCAAGCAGCTTGCAACCCATTTCAAGGTAGGTAAGCACTTTGCTAGGCTTCTGATGAGCAAGGTATTTGGAAGGCATCAAGCATGCTGTAAAGAATGTATTTTATCCGTATAAATACAAGTCTTTTATAGACACATTCAATATCTTTTTAAAGTTGTACGCATTTTATTGAAATACGGAATTTTGAGAAGCAGTGGATTACGAAATATATTATTCACAACTGAGCAGAGAAAGCTAAAAGGCTTAGAATATTAATATTATTGAGTGAGTGTTTTGCAGTTTTGTACTAAGACTCTACTACTGTTGAGAATAAATCTTTGAAAGAACCAAGTTATTGTCTATTCAAGGCCTCTATAAAATGAAAGTTAGTTAAATGCCGAAGAAGTGAATTTCCTCAAAGTAAAAAAAAAATGAATTGAATGATGAATGTGGGAAATACTCGGCACGTGTGATTCATTTAAAAGCTACACATTTCCTAGCGCATAAAACCGGTCATAGAAATGAAAAACTAGAGCACTCTGAGAGCGCATACCTTCGCCAAGCAAGGCAACGGTTACGAAAAAATAAAATTGGTTCTGAGACCATGATTTTCTTTGTATCAACACCAAAATCTAATAATTTGCGCCCTTCCACAGTGTTAACAAATTTAGCAATTTTTGGGGGGATCCGTTAGTAACTGATTGAATTATGCTGCTGACAAACCGTATGGCCAACATGAGTCAAACATACAGACGAACCCACCGATCTGCACCAAAATGAAATCATTTATGTCTTTTCACATTAGTAACAACTCTTATAAATTTCATAAAGATCCATTTATTTTTTTTTGAGTTATTGAGCTAACAAGCATGAAATCAAAAACAGTGACGAACGAACAAACGGATAATTACAAAATATGCTCATTTACTCTTCGTGATATACCTAATAACTCATGTCAATTTCATAAAAATCCGCCCATAACTTTTAGAGTTATGGCATTGAGAAAAGATAAGGCAGATAAACAAACAAACAGATGGACGGATCTTCACCAAAAGTTAATCGTCTGTTCCTCTCCACATACCTGTCAAACCCTGTAAATTTCGTTCAAATCCGTCTATAACTTTTTGGGTTAACTTTGTGACTGACAGACAGAAAGACAGACAGAATAACAGACACACAAAGCCGACGAAAGCATAACCTCCTTGGCGGAGATCAATGCATATCGCTACACCATCTGCAAGCGATGCGGCAATGCCTTATTATTAAGAGGCCTATGAAGTATGAACACAAATCGCAAAAAAAGCTAGAAAACCTATTTTTCTGCTAATGTTTATAGAACAACCAGACGCTCAAAGCAGGTTAACGGATGGCTCAACCCCTTAAACTGAACAACCAGACCAGAACAACCAGATGCTCAAAGCAGGTTAACGGATGGCTCAACCCCTTAAACTGAACAACCAGACCAGAACAACCAGATGCTCAAAGCAGGTTAACGGATGGCTCAACCCCTTAAACTGATTTTCTTTTTCCATCACTTATCATCATTTTGAGCTTCAGTTATGCAGTAGCTGCTAGCAGTTATTTTGAAGTTCGGATATAACTTCCAGCTAATCAATTAGAGGGGCTGACAGACACGACAAACTTGCGGCGTGACACGATTCTCTATCGTGCTTCAACACAACAGCTGACTTCTATATAATTAAAGCTGTTTGCTTGCAAAATAAAGGCAACTTCCAACTCTGTAGCAGCAGCAATCGCTCTGTCTTTTCAGGATAGCTTTTCATTTTAAGTTTAGGAAAATCAGGCATAAAGAATGAGAAGTTATGACGACAGAGCACCGGGTACAATGACATCCTTTTACTATCCCCAGTAATTGCTATTTCGTAGCAATTGCACTGCTGAATTACCGTATTTAATTATGAAGGAATTCTCATATTGCGCAGTGAATTCCTAAACAATATTGCAAATATATTTTCTATTGATAGTTAAGATGAAAATTTTTTGTTTCAACATTTCATATATATTTGTCGATTAATTTCGGCGAAGGCATATGATGTATTGAAATACTCACTGTTCGCCAGGAGTTGAACATCTACTTTTGATTTATCCAGTATTTTTATCGTTGGGCCAGGCGAAAGCCTAAGATACATCTATTGAAATATCTACTGACGACTAAGAAGCGTATTTCTACTTTCAATTTTCCCAGCAATTTTTCGGTTGGGCTGCCAAACGCAAGCAATTTTTCGTGTGCTGCAATTTTCCGGATACGAGAGCCACGCTGCGATCTCGCAAGCAGCTGCCAATACCTGTCGCTTCATTTGTCGGCTGATGGGGCCAGTCACGGGCAGGGAAGGAGCTGCCAATAGCTGATACATGATTTGATGTGGTGGCAATAACGCGAGCTGCCACCTACAAACTAGCTTTTTGGGTACTTGGTAGCAACTTAGGCCCGGCAGCACTATCGTCTCTCACGACGATTTTGCGTTCACGTAAGCTTTCCTGCGCGAGCCACCACTGAAATAAACACTACCTATGCAAGCCTTACCTAGCCTAACCTAACCTACCCTTACCTAACCTTACGTCCTTACCTAACATACTAACCTAACCTAACCTTACCTAACCCAACCTAACATAACCTAACCCAATCTAACCTTACCTAACGTTATCTAACGTTACCTAATGTTACCTAACGTTACCTAACATTACCAAACCTAACCTAACCTAACTTAAACAGCGATACAGCGGGCAGCGCGGCCCACCAACGTGAACGCCGCTCACGCGCACACGATCTGCGCACACAAATCGTCGTGAGAGACGATAGTGCGGCCCGGCGTGGCAGCCACAAGTACCACCTTAAAACCAAGTCACAAAAAAACTCGCGCGGGTCTCACCTAGGATTGTTGTGCAGACGATAAGTCAAAGCTACCTCAGGTGGTGTCACTTCCCATTTTTATTCTTTTTTCTAAAAAGCTTTCGGAGTTGCCATATTCAATACAGCACTTCACCTATCTTGGTTACGAGTAGGAGTATGCACGCTTACATCAGATTATTTGCTGTAAAACTTAGGTGCTGTATTTTCAAAGACTATTTATTAATTTTTATCGGAGTTTTGATCTCTTTTGCCTGAACTACAGAACATCTACACGTCATGGGAATATTGCAACCAAGCCCTAGGGTACAAAATGCCTCGAGAACAAACTCTAACCCATCAAAAATTTATTGGCATTTATCGGCTGTCTACGAGTCAATATAGAGCGGTATCGGATAACATCAGCTAAATGCTCACAGATTTTCGATTGGGTACAACCGTCAAATTTTAACAGAGGATCTGGTAAATTTTATAGATTTCGATTATTGAAGTAATTTACATAGAAGTGGATCGCCAGCATCGATGCATATTGGAATACTAATTGACAGGAACAATTTTATCCTAAATGATGCCCCCGGGCAAAAAATGATGCCATATAAATTCTAGAAGCGAATGATGCCAATTACGGGTGATGTATTGATGTATATTTTTAATCATTGACAGCAACTGGACGGTGTTCATTACGGGAGAAGCGAGCTTGACAGCACATTGCCTGTAGTCTGAAGAAAATATTCAATCGTACCAACCAAGAAAATTACAAAAGACCAACTATTTTTCATAGTTTTGCACAGTTGCAAAGTATACATTGTACAGCATTTCATGTTAATGTCATGATTGGCTTTCAGTTAACCGAGAAGTAGCGTAGTGCAATAGAAAATATACATAATGTATGCATGTATAATATTATGTATTATAGAATGCTCTTCTCTTGATTGCTCACTCCTCACTCCCCCAAATGAGTTCTGAGGATGATTTATGTGACTGTCAATAAAATATATTCCATTTTAATTGCCTTAATTAAGGACACAAAACAAACTGTTTTTTCGTGATACGGGGAAAACATTCAATAACTGAAGCACCAATTCGACAGTATTGGTTGTCAGCGTGCGACAAAGTTAATTTTGACTATTCTGACGTCACTTCTGTTTCTTGAGATTGAATAATTTTCACCCAAGTAAGACAGCCATTAAGGAAATGTCAGACTTTCCTTGCATCACTACGAACAGTATGATTGTTTATTTTATTGAGGTATGAGGCTTATTAGAGTCTATTTTATTAAAGGGTCATCAAACAGCATTTGATTTCATTTGAGATTGACAGCGAGAAGTCAAGTAAATATAAGGTAAGAAATATAAATATGTGTATATATACTGTACAGTGTACATATTATAATAGTAAAATTACGAGGTATGCATGCGAGTTGAACGATATACATTAGTATGGATAAGGAGTGTTAGGTAAGGTTAGATACAGTATCCTAATATTATAAATCGCTTGGTGTACATATATGTTAATTTAT
Source organism: Parhyale hawaiensis (assembly GCA_001587735.2). Taxonomy (NCBI): domain Eukaryota; kingdom Metazoa; phylum Arthropoda; class Malacostraca; order Amphipoda; family Hyalidae; genus Parhyale; species Parhyale hawaiensis. The sequence goes on from LQNS02278097.1 coordinate 9,444,134, forward strand.
TTCCTGTCCGCTTTGAAGGAAATAGGCGAAAAATAAGCCAGTTTGCAGATTTTGTAATTCAGTTACATTTTCGTAGAGATCGATAATCAGCTTGCAGAAGATGGTGAAAATTGGATCCTGATCTCTTCATCTGGATGCTCTTCTTGCTTGGAATATTTCTTGAAATCGGGACAGTATGTATGCAGCTTCTGGAGTCCAATTTTATAAGTTCTTCTCTAAGGTCACGACGTATAAATACGGAAAATAATCAACGGGACACTCACCAGGTGCTGATTTTCACGGGCAGTAGACAATTATTTATTCTAGCTTACTGTCTCTCTTATTAAATTTGACGATGTAGCTTTCTCTTCAAGTATTTCCAGGGCACTGGGCAGTAGACAACTATTTCTACTGGCTTACAGTCTTGCTGTGAGAGTGCATATTTCGCTTCAGACTCGGAGTAAGCAGAGAGGGAGACGACATTATTGAAATATTGCACAGCAATCTGCGGTTACTGATTTGCACGCTGGCTGGAATTGGCGGCGTGGATACAAGCTATAAGGCAGTAGACTCGTGCTCTTCTTCATTTGCATTAGCTGCAAATATCGTCCACGGGAGAAAAATTTAGATTTTCAGTCTCGGTGCGCTTAAGCTAAATGGCCTTCGGTATCCAGAATACAACGCTCCATAAATATTCATCCTGTTCTGATTCCTGAACGATAATTGTTTTTTAGCAGGTGCCGCCAACTTACTCGTGCTTGTCCGAAATGCTTCAAATCGGGTCCAGGCACGGCCATTGATTTTTTTATATCTAAAGTGTCTTGGAGATCAGAGCTCACCTGGACGCCGCGGCAGAAGACTGCCACGAGAAAGCCAGCGCGAACCCACTTTTCGTCCCACTTACTCTATACTTACTTTGAGGCTTCAGAGGCCGAAAATTGAGCACTTCATTGAAGCAGAGAGTGAAGTTTGGAAGACGGTGTTATGGATACGGTGCACTAACGTTGCATATAAGCTGACTAGAGGGGTAATAAAGTTTATTGCAGTGTTTTACTTAAGATTTTACTTCAGAAGAAGCATGTTTAACTCTTTTTTACCAATGTTCCACAAATGGAACATAGATTTTAAAATAAATTAATTTCAATGTATATATGAAAATTGCTATATTCTTTTATTTGTATCAATTAATTAGGTCTATCTTTATTTGAAATTCAGTTTTAGAATTGTAGCATTATTATAAATATATTAAAAATAGTCCCAAATATTGTAAAAAATCGTACATTGTCAACAGGTAAGTAAAATAATACATACAAAAAATACTTATAGTGATAAATTATTATTCGCCTAGCATTATATAGTCAGTAAGCGGGTTAAGCCATAGAACATTGCGATTTTGATTTTCCAACTTGCATGTATTCCAAACTGTTGCAAGAAAAAAAAATTCATTTATGGAACAATGGAGAGTCCTCATCAAAAAGTTGGCTGAATGCAGGGATTTTGTTTTTTCAAATAGACATAGCTATTATAGGCTAGGGACTATTGGACTGTAGTATTATTTATTGTTGGGGAGAGTTTAGCTAGTCTGTTAGACCTATGTCGATCATATCTGTCTTCTCCCAGGATGGAAGTGAATTTATTTTATGGATTCAGGACAACCAGAGTTACAACTATGGTCGAGGTTCAATACTACATTGAAGAAAATTCAAGAATTTGCAACATTAGGAATGTTGTGTTGCTTCCTCCGGTAAGAGGTAAATAGAGGTAACCAAATAATAGTAGTTGTAGAAGATGGCGAAGAAGATTATGAACCAGCTGGTGAGCTTGAGATTGAAGAAAGTGACTCTGACGACGAAGAGACACACGATTCACCTCCACGAAAGTGACTATTCATCCCTAGAAATAAGTGGACCGAGAGTAGAACGTTTGACTAACCTATCGAGTCTGGAGAGCCTACAATGTCTGAATATTTCAAGGATGAATTTGAATCATCACCCATTGCAATCCGGAATTAAGTATTTTCTCACGATATGGTTGCGATGCCTATTCATCACACAAACCTTTATGCAAATAGAGATAAAAATGAACAAAAATTTGAAGTTGCTAAGCGCGTAATGCTTTCCTTGGAATTCTTTTGCTCTCGGCATATCATACAGTTTCTCACGTACGTGTCATGTACGTCTTCACGCTGAGAGACGAAAGCAATGCTTCGAACATTACCATGGCAAATAAGAATAATAGCTATTTCCTCGTTGATCTTGTCGCATATACTATAGTTACAAGGTGATTATTTGTACCAACCTATTATTTTCTTGTCCATATTATGTTTTATTATCATATGAATTAAAAATGTATCTTTGTATTTTGAAAACTTTCTTATGCTTACCCTCCACTGTTCCATAAATGGAACATGTCATATTTATCATACTAAATATGACAGAGTTCTAATTTTCCGGACACAACATCTCTAGATGAATATAAACAAAATATAGCATCTCAAAATAAAAATATCAACAAATACTTAGGTAGGTAAAATTAAGGTTCATGAAGAAAGAGGATAGGGAACGTAAAAGAAGAACGACACCACTCCAGTCTCAAGAACGAAGACGTGCTATCAATGGAGAGATGAAGCGCCTATGCCGCACAGTGACAAGAAAGCCTTGAAGCAGAAGGGTAGCAGAAGGGAATAAGAGTTGCTAATAAGCGCGAGGGGGAAAATGTGGAAACGGCAAGTCAAAGAAGAGAGCAAACATATCAATTATTACGTGAATTTTTGCACGAACGGGTCCACTACTGTTGGAATAACTACTTTAGGTTTACTTTGACAAAGACTGATTGATACAAGTGAGTGAAAAAGCAGTTATGCCACATTCCTGAAATCCAGGGAGCTCGTCAAATCCCTCGTATCACAATTTTTATTGCTCCATATATTAATTTATGTACGTACGTGATTAAGTATACTCGCACCTACTGGACACTAGACGAGGACGCGTTGCATATCCAGACGGATGGCCGTAGCTTGTAAAAGAGGAGAGATTATAATATCTTTAGATCTCCAGCAGATATTCTCCAAGCACAATTTACACGAACAATATTCAGTTGCCGCTCTCGCGCACTTGTAAGGAATTATGGTAACGCAAGACGCTCGCTTCGTATTGCATATTCCAACTTGTTGGGTGAGGAAACAGATACGCAAAAATTACCAAGGGCATCAGAGCTCTGAGTCTGCAAGCTTCGCTATATTGCATCTTGCAACATCTTGTCGAACAAGAAAAAGGATTTTTGCTGAACTTACCAAGGGAGTTATATTTCTAAGCTTCAAAGCACTAGTATGCCTTGAGCAACAATCTGAATATTGAATGTCAGACAAAGCTATCAGTCACAGCGTTTAGTTAGAGACGTAATTGGAGGGCGAGAAGGCTAAGCCATTGAGCTACAGAGACTGTCTTGTTGTTTTATCAATTAAGTAAAGTGTAGAATCCAGAACTAAATCGTAACGGAAACTGATCGAGCTGGCTGAGTGTAATCAATAGATTTAAGTTATTTAGTGTGGCGTCCTTCTTTCGGAAAGATTGCACAGGCTGGGATTCGCAATCTATATCAACACTGGCCCTTTTGCCAGGTAAATGGTTTTCATTCGACAAGGGAGAAGGTAAGCAGGTGTCACTAGCAAATTTCAGTAAGGTTTCAGGAAATTGCGGGCACTTTCTTCTCATTGATTTTGCTTTTTGCGTGAGTACAAGCTGTTGAGTGCTAATGATGTCTGCAGGTATAGGCTGAGTGTATTCATGTATTGTCTGTGCGTGGCTTCCTATGAAACATAAGTCAAATAGGTTGCAAACGACTTTCAATGCATTTGCCTAATCAAATGGTGAGGAGAGAAGAAAAATGTTGAAACAAGGCCAGAACCCCAAACAGTCTCATGAAAAGAAAATACAGTTACTTTCAAGGAATCGCTTCACAGTCGCTCTGAAAGAAAGGGATGACTTCAGAGCGGAAAATAGTATCTCATTCATCTTGAATATGAGGGATGATTATTACACGGAAAAATAGCACCATGTACTGAAGTAAGAGGATGAGAGTCGCTCTGGAGGAATGACATCACGATCACTCTAAGTGGATGGGGTCATGTTACTATGAAAAATATGCACCATAATCACTTTCACTCTCAAGAATTGGCACCACAATCACGCCGATGGAACAGGATCCCAGTCGCTTCGGAGGAAAGGGATCACGCCGCATAAACAACTGGATCAGAACTTCAAAAGAAACAGCGAAGATAGGGAGCCGGTGATGGGATTTCAGGGAGCCAAGTTTAGATTGACAGGCGCTACCCGGCGGAGTCGAGGCTGATAAGGGTACTGGCCTTGTCGAAGTCAGGGGGTATGAGTTGAAAGGGCGTGAGATGCAAGGGGAAAGCGTCTGTGCTTTGTTTTATTATATGCTGTTTCTGCTCTACACTGTACAATGCTATATCTTTTACTATACTACTGCTTCACTACTCTATACAGTGCTTTTATCCTATTGCTTAACTACACAATACTACGCTTTTTATTACTATACTATTTCATTGTTATACTAGTGTACGCTAGAAGAAACTATAGACTAGTCAATACAATGCTAAATAATAATGCGTGTTAGATTGCGCTAAACTGCACCCTGTTATACCAGGAGTATACTACGCAACAGTTCTCCTGTTACTCTATATATATATAGGGGCTTCCGGTAAAAAAAAAAGAAAATTTCGTAACTGCAAATAGATTGTAAAATTAAGAGTAGGGTGTCGGGACAACGTTGACATTAGGGGCATCTGTATTTTTGCTATTTACGGATGTGTTTTCGGTGATACTTCCATTTACTAATGACGATAATCGTATTTAATTAAGGCTGAGGAAAACCATTTGTCACTATATATAATAAACCCGTAGAAACGAGAAAAGCTTGGCATTAATTGTCCCGATAACGCTACTACACTACATCCGCCATGTTGCCAGCGTCAGGCGCCAGCTTTGTTTACAAACGCGAAAACTAGTTTTTCTTCACTATAACGAAGCTCTGTAAATAGTTTTTTGGCTACAACGTGGTTCTTTCTCACCTATGTTAGGCAGCTAGAAGTGGTTCTGCTAATATCGTCCGAAAAATACACAAAAACGTGTTCGGCGATATCGCCTGGCGGCCGCTATGATGTAGACAAAGCTCCCATTGCCGGAGAGTTGTTGGAGCAAGGATGCTAAGGTTTTTTTCGTTCCTACAGCTTTTTTTATTGTTATTTCATTGTCGATAACTTCACAAATGGTTTTGCGCAGTCTCAAATACGGTCAATATCATTATTAAACGGAATTATCGATGAAAACAGCGTCGTAAGTAGCCAAAATACAGAAGACCCTCATGTCAACGTTGACAGGGTGTCGTAATTAGAGCGTATTTGCTAGCTCGATGTCGTAATTAGAGAGTATTTAGAGTCAGGTTGTGGGTATTAAAACGTATGTACATGTGATTTTCCTAAATCCAAGGCATAACGCTGGCTATATTTAAATGAGAAGTTAATCGCAGAGACAGTTTCTAACGCTCTTTGTTTCCCACAACCAAGGACTACTCAAGGGTGGGTAGTCCTTGCCCACAACATACCTTGATTATGCAAATCAAGGTTTCTGAGACTAAATAGATGAAGATGAATATATTTAACACAAACATTTATTTCGGAAAGGAGGTTATCGTTAGTCAAATGAATTCTTTTTCACCAAGATCTGGAGCTACGTAAACTACGATCTGGCAACATTTCATCACCATTCATGTTGAAGCCGTGCGGCTTTATGAAGCAAGTTGACCTTCTTATTGTGTGTGTGTACATTTCTCTTTCACGGCTCTACCATGTATTTTCCTATTCCATATGATAAGGACATTAAAAAAAGTTGGGTAGAACTTTCGCAAATGGTATATTTTTTAGGGAGGCATAGGTGGGGGAAGAAGGGGCCCAAAATGATCAATTGTGAACTGATTATTCTGAAACTTGCTCAGAATATGTATATTTGAAAAAGTAACCTATTTTGCACCCACATTTTTTTTTATATAGGCCTTAGTTTGTGAGATAATAGGGTTTATATACAAATATGTATGTATGTTTTGGAAATTTCAAACGAATAGAACTAAATGAGTTTTCATGCTAGAATAAAAACAATGACAGTTTTGGAATTCTCGAAACATTCCTAAAAAATATAGAGCTGGATTCTCCATTTTGGGCCTTGTACTATTTTTTTTTATCACAGCTGGATTCTCCATTTCCTATTTCGTTGCAATCACTAACTAAAATATAGTGAAAAACAATTATTGGATTCGGTTTTGAGCTGTGAAAAAAAAATTGTGAATGCAAAAATGGAGAATCCAGCTCTATAGTTTAGTTAGGAATATTTTAAGGATTCCAAAACTGTCATTGTTTTTATTCTAGCATGAAAACTCATTGAGTCTTATTCGTTGAAAATTTCCAAAATATACATATATATTTATATATAAACCCCATTAACTCAAAAACTAAGACCTAATTAAAAAAATTTGTGGGTGCAGCATAGGTTACTTTTTCAAGTATACATATTCTGAGCAAGTTTCAGAAGTTCAGAACAATCAGTCAACAGTTGATTACTTTGGGCCCCCCAGGCCCCCCTCAAAAATGTACCACTTGCGAAAGTTCCAACCAACTTTTCTTAAATGTCATCATATTGAATAGGAAAATACGTGGTAGAGCCGTGAAAGAGAAATGTGCACAGGCACCCCCTAGAGCCTGGACTATTATGCAAACACTAGTGGACCTGTGCGTGAAGAAATTCGCGTAATAATCGATATGTTCGTTTTCTTCTCTGACTTGCCGTTTCCACATTTTCTCCCTCACTCTTATTTGCAACTCTCTGTAATTTTTCTGCTCTCTCCATTTCTGGCTCGTCTTCCATCTTGAGACTGTTGTAGTCTCGTTCTTTTTTTACGTTCCCTATCCTTTTATTAATTAAACGTGCGTCTTCCTAAGTAAAATCTTAGGTAAAAAAAAACCACTGCGATAGAAAACTTGAATGCCTCTCCTGTAAACACACCGTATCCAAAATACGGTTTTCCATACTTAACTCTCTCCTTAATTGAAGTGTTGAAATTTCGGGCTCTGAAGCGAATTCTACTCTCTCAGAAGAAATAGTTGTCTACTGCCCGAGAAACAATTGTCTTCTGCTCCCATGATCATCTGCCGAATTTAGATATTGTGACCTGGGAAGTGAAGAACCCAAAATGAAGAAAACAATTTGCTGCCAAGAAATCATCAAGGTCATTACGCGCCTGCTCACCGCTGAAGAATATCTTACTACTAGCGTCGATAATTGTGCAGTCTCATGAGCATCAGACTTCAAAGTTGTTGAAAAAAGACCGCAATCAGCTATACTTTTCGAGTGCCATCATCTGCAACTTGGAATATTTTCTACCTATCAGTTTTCTATGAAGCTTGGTAGATGAGTACACTGATGAAAACAGGAAGGCCAGAGCTAATTTTTGCCTGTTTTGTTAAAAGCGTGACACGAAATCTATACAAATTGATTGATTTTTAGGGAAACGTAGTTTTATGATAATAAGAATGACAAGCGCTGTGATTAATGACATATTTACTAGAATATAGTTCCTTCAATGTCGAGCTTTCGATTCAATCTTGAATCATCTTCAGGAGTAGAATAACTTGCA
>LQNS02278097.1:9498962-9523234 GCA_001587735.2 Parhyale hawaiensis
TGCCCGCTTCTCTGCTATTGGCCCGTTGCTCCAGCAAAGGGCGTGCCTAGATTGTGACGCCACGGTTCCACCCGAAATTAACAGATTTTCCCTACTTCCTTTACTGTACTGTGGTTATACCATGAAGGGAGCCACCACGCCGGGTACCACAATCCAATGCGAACTTCAACACGGTAAGGATAACTCTGAAGGAGCCATACTAGCTAACAACAACAACACCCAATTTTCACTACGACACGGCAATAGGATAAAGCCTCCCAGATGTTACCGCGACACGACTCCAGTGTTAAGAACGGTAACTAGGGTAATATCAGATAACCGAAACAGGCAATTGGCTAATAGTTATATATGTTGTGCGCGATCGGTGCATTTGCGCGATCGATCGATCGATCGTCCAAACGCCTAACCTAACCTAACCCAACCTAACCTAATCTAACCTAACCCCATCTCACCATTTACTAAAATAATAAAATTGACGGTGCCCGAAATTTTAAAATAATAATAAAAAAAAACAGGCCTTGCCTCCTTTAACCTACCCGATATACACAGAAATAGGGGGAAAGTTGAAGAAAAACATTGATTAGGTTAGGTTAGGCGTTTGAACGATCGATCGATCGTTTGTGAAGCGCGATCGATCGATCGCGCAAATCCATTGATCGCGCACAACATATAGCTTATACTATTAGCCGATTGCCTGTTTCGGTTATCTGATATTACCCTAGTTACCGTTCTTAACACTGGATGTCATGATACTGCATTTATTTTAACCAACATATATGCTCAGACTGAAAGTTGGACTAGTAAGGACTTCAGCAATTGGTTAGGAAGCAGGAAAACTGCTGCTCCGTAATTAAATGCGTTATTTGCTATGAGCAGCTGCCAGTACAGCTGTTTTTGTAGGTATTTCACTACGATCTATATCACTTTTTACATATTAGCATTTGGGAATTACTGGTCCAGCTGCCCACTAACAACTTTCGCTGCCGCCAGCATCCTAGAAGCAACTAGCTAATCCGAGTACCTACGCAGTCGTGGCCGTGACTTCAGCAATACGTCCACGAACGTAGTGCTGTAAATCTTAAAATATCAATCATTGTGGACACAAACCACTCGTAATTAGATGCGATCGTTGAAAGTTCAACATTGCCACTCGCTAGGGTGTAAAAATTGCGGTAACGACTGAAATGTTTGAAAAATTTTGAAGTAGCTAAATTTTGTGCAAGCGGTGCCGTAGCTACGTAAACGGATTAGTTGAGTTTCCTCTAAGCTGCTAGCGGCAACGAAAGTTATTAGTGCCGAATTTTCAAGCCACCCTGGCACTTCCTCGCGACCACTGTGGCGTCATCATTGTCTCGCTGAGCCATCAACGTTATTGTTATAGACAGAAGAAATAGTTTCAATAATTTAAAACTTCAGTGAATTTGGGGTGGCTGGAAACACCGAGATAACATTGGGATCCTGGGCTACGAACATAATAGGATGTTAAGTAATCCAGTGACCGCGCGTGACGTCATCGTGGTCGCATATTTTCTTGCAAAAAATACTAAAAAATGCCCGTCAGAGCTGATTTATCTGTAGTAACACGCATACGCAGTATCACTCTTTTCTTCCTAGTACCACCCGTACGTATGGGTACCTGCACAGTTTGTGTGTTGTTGTTGTTATTGACCATAAACAAAAAGAAAACACCTACAAATACAATATATTGGTACAACGTAATGGGATCGTTGCTTGACTTCTACGCAGGTTCATTTTGAGAGAAGTCATCATACATTTCCAGACTTATTTTTATCGAGTAAAGTTTTTGGCACAGGTCAAATTAGTGCAATAGCTACAAAAGAAATAAAGTGTATTGGTATTTAGTGTCTTATTGTTACTTATTTTTCAACATCGCAGCTGCTAGCATGAGCTATGTAGGCTCATCACCGGTTCTCTGCTGTCAATTATTACTAGCAGTAACTCTAGTAAAGCAAATTATATACAGGAAATTTCCAGCTTACGAACACGAGAGGGGCTGAGAGGATGTTCATAAACCAGATTGTTCGTAAGTCGATATAAGTAAACATATTAAATGAGATGGCCCGTGGCCCGTCGGCCCACCATCACGATCGTCGTGGCTTTCGCAAAATGCAGGTGACATATTAAATGAGATGCCGTGGCCCGTCGGCCCACCATCACGATCGTCGTGGCTTTCGCAAAATGCAGGTGTTATACAGATGATCCTACTCAGGAAGCCAAGAATGCAACGGGAGGACTCAGTAGCACTAAAATGAAACTAAGCTGTTACCGCACGTAGCAAATTTACATCCCATCGACGAGTCTAGTATTTGAGTGTGGGACCTCAGGCATTCGTATGTTGTTTTCTTAAATATATAACCGTATTTTTTTGCATTATTTCCTTCAATCTCCCGCTCATGACTGGCTAGAAACTTGAGCTGCAAAATACCGTAAAATGTTGTCGCCAAGTACAGAAAGTTCGAGGAATGACTGTTTCTGTGGTTTCTCTCGCGTAGAGAATTGGCTATATTGGTGCTTATATTTGTTGGTAAAAAATAAATATGTTCGGTGAAGAGCACGGTGAACTGAATATGAAGTGTAAATAAGGTTTTAATCAAGAAAAAGAAGTTAAATCAGGTCATCGAAAAGGAACAAATTCGGTGCTAGTGCTGTGAAAGTTTCCACCAGCATGCACTGCAATTTTCTATATATATTATCTAAATCTATTTATACGCTAGAGATGAATTTCGCATTTGTAGACGATTTTTCTCGTTAAATCAGTTAAAATACTCCTTGGCTGCTCAGCAATAGATTCGTCGATGATGACGTCACTTTTTCGTGCTAATTTCTCCTGAGTCCTCCCTTTACGCTCTTTGCTTCCTGGCCTTCCACTTCTGCTCCTAGGCCGTCCTTTTAAAGGAAGATTTTACACTCTGCCTCTAAGCAAAAAGAAATAGTTATATGTATTTCCCGTACCACGTTTGAATTTAATGCGTCCTTTCATGCAACCTTGCTGAGGTTTATCGTCCGTATCACTGTTACATACAAATGAACTCTTCTGCGCTCGAATTTCTTCCTATCGTAAAGCGAAGCAACTGTGTGCAAACAAAGTAACAAAGTAATAAATAATTAAATAAATAAATTAACAGAATGGTTCACAAACTTCCAGCATAATATAGATTTTAGCTGATGATGGCCTTTTGAAGGTCATTTAAATGCTATCACAGCTTTAAACAAGAAAATGCTTCTCCCAAAGACTCACTAGAAATATATACACAACAGAAAAACATAATATCATAAGCAAGATTATGTAGCATCTGAACAAACCTACGAACGCAGTGCGGCAATTGACGAACATAAACGGACATTGGTTAAATTGTTCGCACGAAAGTTCGTAAGTTCGATAGATCTTCCTTTTTCGGGGAGAACCTCCATAGCTACATAGTTTGCATAGTGTGTGCATGAGCGTGTGTTTTCGTTATCTTAATCGTGATTATTAATAATAAAAAAGCTGGGTTAGTGTCCAGGAAATGTACGGGTGGAACTATACTCATACAAAAGGATTTGTATTCTTATCAGTTGATGAAAATAAACCTCAATCTTTGACATTTATTCGTTCATGCGTTAGAAATTTTACCATTACAATTGGTAGGCTTACTATTCTGAACATATGAAAACTCAAGACAAGCCTTAACGGAAAATTTATCACTTTTATTTAGTTCCTCCTAAAGTTTAGTAGTTTTTATTTTTTTTTTTTACAACAATTTCATTTATTGTTTGAAATTTTTAACTATTGGTATGCTAATTTTGATTTTATGCTTTATTCTTTGCTGTAATAAAGAAAATTCTACAGTATTTTCGAAAGTACAATTATTTGTAAATGAATGAATAATTCATGACAGGGCATATGACCCGGCATTTGAAGGCCTCTTCACCACTGTTGCAACGAAAATTTACTCTTTTCTAGCAGTCATATTTTTAAATGTCCTGAGGGACAAACAAGCAACGAATATCGTGCGGGCGTTCCACTCATCCGAGACTATCGAGAAGGAGGTCTCGATCTCGACAGTCTCGCTCATCCCAATTCTTCGCTCTCCACGGCACGGGAAGACGTGCAGTAAATTTACCACAGACGCCCAAGTTCAAAGTTCACATCGGGACTTCCTCGAGGTTCCTAGCTGTGATATTGTCTCGCTGCATGAGCAACGTTGTATCTACAGACAAGAACAACAGTGGAACTGCGCGAAATTTCAGAATAATTTGGCACGGCTAGAGATATCTACATACATAGCATTGGTATCATGGTGGCTAGCGTATCTAAACACAACTGACTGGGGCATTATGTTATAGCCTACTACCGAATCTAATCTCTTAATCAAATGACATTACCTTTGATTGATTGATCATTTATTTCTCCACAGACGGCAGGTGTTCTTGCATTGATGCCATAAAGACCTAAGGAAATAAACTGTAGTCGATCAATGCATGATCTACTATGTTGATCTTACACAGAGTAACACCGCCCAGTACTCACTGCAACACGCTTACGGTAACTCTGATGGAGCCATGGTGTACTAATGTAACAACAATGTAATAACGTGAAAGTAACCCCAGGTGCTTCTAGGGCTCCGCCCTTCTACTTGCTAGCCAACTGTGACGTCATCTATATAGAGACCAAACTCAGTTGTCCACCCTAGTCTCCATTTACGATTTTCGTGTTCTCATTTGAATGAACAGTTTTCCTCATCACAACATATAACCTGTTCGAACGAAATGCGGTTTAGTGCAAAAAAAGCTATACAGGCGAACCTCGGTTCCATGACATAAGCGCACACGACAAATGCTCACAATGACAAAAGCGCACACGACAAATGCCCACACGACAAAACCGCACACGGACAAATGCCCACATTGACAAAACCGCACACGACAAATGCTCACACAGACAAATGCGCACCTACTACTCTACCGTTTGACTGCGTATATAAGATTTNGGTTTTGCTTTCAGATCCTCTGAAGTGCACCGCCTTCTTCTAGACCTGGACCCCTATGGGTTCACTGATTCATCGGGTATGTTTCCTTTCTTTCTTCGGAAGGTGGCTGGTGTGCTCGCAGCCCCGCTTGCTTCCGTATTCCTTCGAATGTTGCGACTGGGCTCTTTTCCGGAGTGCTGGCGTGTTGCCCATGTGACGCCTGTTCCAAAGGGCTCAGTTTCACCCCGCACCTCTGATAATAGACCCATCTCGATCACACCTGTTTTGTCGAAAGTTTATGAGAGGTTGGTTGCATCGAGATTGGGTTGCTTCTTGAAAAGCACGGTGTCCGTCCTCCAACGGTTCCATGACATAAGCGCACATGACAAATGCTCACAATGATAAAAGCGCGTACGACAAATGCCCACACGACAAAACCGCACACGGACAAATGCCCACATTGACAAAACCGCACACGACAAATGCTCACACAGACAAATGCGCACCTACTACTCTTCCGTTTGACTGCGTATATAAGATTTCCTGTAATTCATTTTAGTAGTGTCATAGCTTTTAATTAACTTTTATAACTTTCATTATCTTTAGTTAACGTTTTGCCACCTATATTCAGGCTGAGTCCATTTAGAGGAGTCACTTGGCAGCACTTCCTAGCAAAAGTAAAGGCCGGTTCCCACTTGATGAGCTGAAGCCAAAAATGTGGCTGGCAGCCAATGAATTCGCTTGGCTTGCAGCTCAAAATTGTGCTGGCAGCTCGTTTTTTAGGCTGGTGGCCGATCATTGACGCGCTCTCAGCCCAAAATTTTATTCCTTGCTTTGTGCTTCATCCACCCTGCTTGTAGCAGCCACCAAAAAATAAATCATTTAATTTTTGCTGGTAGCCACATCAGTGTTGTTGAACTTCAGGTGACTAATTAAACATCATAGTTTTATTTCTAATGTAAAATGGCGCCAAANTTGAACACATATGTGAAGAGGTGGCAAAATTCATTGCGATATGGGACAACCAGCATCCTGACCACAAGAAGCCCAAAGCGATAGCAGAAATGTGGGCCCACTAGTGCACTAGTTGACCGGTACTCTCCTCTCTCTGCCCTTCGCGCAAACAGCGGCTTCACCCACACTTTTCGTTTTTTGGGCCTGAGCAATAGCCTGACAGCAGCAAGTGTCCGGCGGTTCGATATCGTCCATACAGTCAACTGGGAACTGAGATGCAAGCATAACCACAACTGGCTTGCGAGCCAAGCTTGTAAGCCGATCAGGTATGCTTGCAAGGCGTGGAGACTGGCTGCCGGCCACATTTTTGGCTTCTAGCTCATCAAGTGGGAACCGGCCTTAAGGATTATCTTTACTGTTTCAACCGGTAGAAAAGGAAAGAAATGACCTGAAGAGCAGAACAACTACCTCCTCAAGGCACAAAAAAAGCAAAACAAGCCTAACTAATAGACGATACAAAAACAATATAAATGTACGAAACAGTCCATCTATGTAGCCGCTGTTGCTGACGATTTTACAACCATCCACGCTGAAATATATAAGCAATTAATCGTTGGTTGTTGTTATTAGGCTTTACCTCTAGTTTATTGATAAAACTTAATTTTCAAACCTAAGCTGTTCAGTATATATGTGTGTGTAATATATAAACATTTAATAATCAATACCTATATACGAGTTACCAGAAAATCAAAATACAAAATAGTGACCGAGAGAGTGACTGTAACATACATTCATTTTACAATATTCAATGGGGAAGCTGCCTGGCTAGCGTTCAACCGAGGTTTCAATTTAAGAATGCATAATAACACTAAAATGCGCAGTGTAACTTGGTCAGATGTGCTCCCCCTACACTTTCAAATCATTCAGCTTTACAGGGACATTACAAGATTCAGCATGTATGCAAACAGCAGATTGAGATGGATGAGCTAGGAGAGAATTATTAAGAATGCTCTTTCCAGTGTACTCAACAACTCTACAACTGTAGGGATTAAAGGCTTGACAAGAACAAGCTTAAACATGAACAATTAGGTTCGAGTGAAATCATCGTTGAGAATGATTCCAAAATCTATTTCAGCGCGGTGTTTGTGAAGTATAAATGAAAGGTCACATTCAACTTTCTCAGACTACTTTCCAAAATAAGTAAAACCATGTAAAACTTTGTACGCTCCTGAGGCAAGTTATCACTGTTATCATTCACGTTGTTTAAAAATCTTCTAACCTGGAATTCAAACAAATTTGCATGGGTAACCATTTGTCGAAATTGCTAAACCTTTCAATCGAATACACTACTTGACAGGATCAACAACACAGTACATATATTTAGCATGTATGTTGGTTTTTGGCCTATTCAATTCCCCACAGCCGGCCACACGACCTCTATCGCAGGGTAATAGTTCTAAAATCTCTGGAGAAGATTCTTGCAATTCTTTGTAATTTTAGTCTTTCAATTAGCAGGGCAGCGCCATCTAAGAAGCAGCAGAACGAAAAAATAGTAGGTGTGCATTTGTCTTGTGGGCATTTGTCGTGTGCGGTTTTGTCAATGTGCGCATTTGTCCGTGTGAGGTTTTGTCATGTGCGCATCTGTCGTGTGGGCTTTTGTCACTGTGAGCATTTGTCGTGTGCGCATATGTCCGGTCACCGCGAACCTCATAGCACGAACCAAAGCGGACGGCGTGTTAGCGGTAGGTGCGTGTTTTGAGGTATGACAGAAAATTTGCATTCGAGGGATAACTAGCTGAATACTTCGTACAACGATAAATTCAAGGAAATACGTGATAACAGGCATCTACATCTTTCCAAAGTCTACAAGATAATTACGACATATGTGTACGTATCTGTTCATTTATTCGTTGTTTATTATCAGTAAATTTTCTGTCATGCTGCGAAAAAACAGAGGCGAAAGTTAGGCCAGGTTGCTGACGATGGCAATGTATGTATGTAGATGCAGCCATGCAGGGCAGGCGCAGCGCATTGTTGATTGCACTGCTTGCATAACAAAGGTGAAGTCATGTCCCTCATGATAGCTGAGGCTTCCCATGGCACTCTTATGCATCCTGATTTCATGTTTTTTATCACAGAAAATTTCAGTGGCAATCATTCTTCCAACTATGTTTAAATTGCTGATGAAATAGCTTTTCACTAAGAGTAAAATTGGACTTATGTGGTATCGTAGCGCCGCTGAACCCCTGAGGAGGGGCCTGCTACTATTCTCCGTAGCACGTCTGTTCAAGTATTCAAGAACAATTCAGAGTCTAATTACGGGGGCACTGCATGTGAACAACGCAATAGTGTGGATTTGTGTGTATCGCTGGTACAGTGTAGTTTCGCTAATATTGCACCGTGTACCAACGGTGGACCATTGGTACAGTGTAACCTCATTTGTTTACCACACCTAATAGCTCGTATGGGGCCGGGCGGCGCTATCGTCTCTCACGACGGAGATGTGTGCGTGTTTGTGTACGCAAATCGTGTGCGCGCGAGCAGCGTTCAAGTTGGTGCGCCGCGCTGCTCGCTGTATCGCTGATTAAGTTGGGTTAGGTTAGATTAGGTAAGGTTAGGTAACGTTTGGTAACGTTAGAAAGATTAGATTGGGTTAGGATGGGTTAGGTAAGGTTATGTTAGAAGGTTAGGTTAAGTAAGGTTAGGTTAGGTTTGCCTAAGTAGTGTTCATTTTAGTGGTGGCGCGCGTAGGAAAGCTTACGTGAACGCAAAATCGTCGGGAGAGACGATAGTGCGGTCGGGGCGTAAGTCCCAGCGCCTCTCTGGGAAAAATGGATCTATTGGTCCGTCTACTGCCTGCCATCTAATCTACCGAGAGTACAGTTATTACGGATAATAGTGAGTACATTTTTATTATGTTGATTGTTGATTGCTAATCCTATATCTTTTAGTGAAATTGGATAATGCTCTCGTAATTAAAAATTGGACGTAAGTTGCGAGCAGGGCAACTGACGTGGGAAGTCCGCCCCTTTCGAACTCACTCATGCAGCATCTTAGATCATGAAGACGATCCTCCGTTGTTGCAGTGAATATACAAAGTCTAATAAAGTTTTAACACTGGAAAGGGGTCTTAGCTTGCATCAGCGGAGTTAACCCTTTACCACTCGTCACTCCGTGCATAATTTGATGACGCTGAAGTGCACTGCTGCTCTTGTGCAAACTTCTCGATGATATTTTTTTTGTTTCATCCTTCGGTGCTCCTGGTGAACTGTGCAAATTTGTTACATCGTCGCACCGAGGCAACAGTGCAAACTTGTTGATACGTCTTTGCACCATGTGGGTACATTATATCCTTGGTGACGGAGCAGTGCTGAGCTAAGAAGTACCTACATGCCTTCGTAAGTGTAGATCTATAGATGTAATAAACATCATGATAGAGCTTTGTCAGGAACACAAATTAGGCTATGCGGCCACTAGCTGTACAGAAAGCACACGCTGCAAGTGTTGTAACCATGCATATAATTATATAACTCTAAAAACTGTGACTGCATGTATTTCTTAAAAGATACATGTAAAGAGAGCCGTAAGTCCTACGTATTTCATTCAGTTAAATACAATTTTTCTGAGATCCCTAGCATGTACATCTTGAACGTAACATAAAAAAAAACTTGATTACCAGCGAAGTCTTCCACGCCTTCGATCGTTGCTAGCAATTATCAGTACTCGAAACCCAACTCATTTGCAGTTACAACGTATCACTTCACCAGTAACTGCAATATATTCCAGCGCAGGCAGCAATGTATTCCAGACCAGGTTACTGCAGAGACTTGTCTGGCTTCCAGCTGTCCGCACGACCGGGCTGTTCGATATTAGCCGTCCAATTGCATTTGCGGATCAGTTCGATGCAGCGAAATGAACCGCTCTTGCGGACGTCACGTGATCCTGCCTACGATATTACTTATCATTTTAAACGCGGTTTACCTTACGCGAATCGTTTCTAGAAAATTAGCTATATTAATTGCTCAGGTGCAGGAGCAGGTAATCATTAAAACATGAGTGGGGCTTTACTCATAAGAGCAGGTTCTGGAAAGTATGTTCATTGCTCAGGCGAAGAGTGGATTATCATTGCAGCTTAAGTGAGAATTTACTGACAAGAATATCTCACAAGTAGTTATTCGAGAGAGATCGCGCTAGTATATTATACCTTATAATGCATGGAGTAAGTCTTCAGAAAATATTTGTCAGTACTTTATTTAAAGAAGATCATACAAAGTTGGTAAGCTAAGAAAACCAGACAAGTTTACTTATTGCTTGAGTGCATGCAATTTAAACTGCTGTTTCTTTACGAGAACAACTCAACAACTTACAAAGTTGCTGAACTTAGAAAAGAAATGATAGCCTATTAACTGCTCGACGCCAGAACGCCGAGCTTCCATTAAACAGGCAGTTTTAATCAATAGTAATTCTATATACTAGAAATCATAGCGAATCTGTTCGCTTTAGGGTAAGGGTCGATGCAAGAGAAGCGGTACAAAATTGACAAGAATTTGCGAACAAGACAGCCCTATGATTTCGATATAGGCGTAGTAGCACACACACACACACACACATATATATATATATATATATATATATATATATGTGTGGAGGGCCAGAGCGTTGGAGCGGCACGGTTGCATTCTGCGCGAATGGGACTGTTGGTCTGTCTACTCTACCTACCAGCGGTCTAATCTATTGTAACTTTCAAAGTCATTAGCTGACAAATACATTGCTCAAATACATGGACTAGGAGACATGCATGCCTAGGGAAACGAGACCTTACAGGTGCAATTCGCAGAGTCGTTCATCGAAAAATATGCGGTTTGTCTAGAAAATTCTGGAGGGAATCACGAAAAACGTTGTTGAAGAATACAAGGTCCGGCCAAAGATTGTGCCATGGAAGTTGCAACAAAATATTCTTATAGGTTCACTGTGCGACTTGCTGAGCTTTTCTACAAAATACTCCGTCACATTCGAAATGTCACGCACATTCGAGTTGTTACTTCAAGAACTTACTGGACGGACACTTACCGAAAGCACCAGATACGCAAGCTGTAAGCGGTTACGTGCAGAGCGGAGATCAGTTACTTGTGGTAGCTACCCTTGATGCAACCTGCTTCGTCAATGCTTGTTATTAGATGCTTTTTTTGAACACGCATTATTATTATCATCCAATTGGCTCATCCGCTAATGTTCTTATACCCTAAATAATGCAAAGGGAGAGATTAAGAGATGCATATGATACGAAACGTAGTTAAGGAAAATGGGACAGTCAGTACAGTGACACACCTCATGGGTCACTAAACGAACACTCTGAATACCCTAATACTGCAATAAGCTGCGTGTCTCGACTTTGTCAAAGAACAGCAGGCACACCATACGACTGCCACATTCCGTTTACTAATGACTATATATTGAGATTCGCGTTCAGCGATGTACAGTAGATTTGTATGGCTCCAAGTCAGCCACGATTGAATTTTTGAATGGTGGTTCTAAGCAGCATTTTGGGCGTCTCGCACTGTGCACTGCTCCAGTTGAGCTTTTATTACCCAACCCAAGAATCAAGTGCGTGGGTTCACTAAAAGTAAACACAAACAAGAATAACACATGCGACGATCTATCATTAATATTACAGATACATTTAATTCCGCTCAGGTACGATCGCCGGAACTCATAAAACAACGAATACGATTAACCAAACAAATCAAAAAGCAGCATAGTAATATTGCAGACAATTTCTATTAAATGAGGACGATCGACCGAGCACAGCAAACAGCCAAACACTAACATTGGAGGCAGCCTGCAGCTAACAAGCTCAAAGCACCTTCCTAATATGCAATGCATTACAAACATAACGAAGAAACCAAAGTTATGGATCTGCATCGCTTCAAAGAGCGAAGCAAATGAACGATTAGGGTCATTTTCACGCGCTATAGACCGGTAACAGAGGGAATGAAGAAGCAGCTTTTAGATATACATAATGCTTATTAGAATTCAACATGTTCTGCATAATATATGTAAGTGTACAAAGGAGGCGTTGCGTAGTAGAACCAGTAGTGAGCTTCTTCTGAATACTGTATGGCCATCATCCCATAGTCAGAATAATAATCAATGCGCATGAGAACGTTCAACAATCAATAAATTCTGGATGTGCATGCATCGTTAACAGTTGCGTTGCTTCGAGCAGCAGCCTTTGAATGTAGTAAAGAAGTTCGTAGATAAATTGTGTCTGGTGAACGTGTCATGAAAATTTGAATCTTTTCAGTCCTTTCTAGTAAAGCGGAAGCGGTGCTGTCTAGGTGACATTAATGTGTGTGTGATTCTGTCCGTTGCGGATATACGAAGTTGCGGATATACGTTGTCACGAAGCCGGAAGTTCTATTCTCAGCCAGGGAGAGAGAGAGTCTTTGTCCTGTGCAATGGAGCGTCAGCAGTTCTATCACTCATAGTTTAGTGGGCGTTTTTATACAGCCCGTAAAGAAATAATATACTAAAGAAGTAAAAAGAAAGGAAAAACACTTGTCTATTGTAGTAACTGTATGAGCTCATTAAAATACTTCGTCACTATTCATATAAAAAGCGTAGAAAAGGTGGCTAAAATAACAGTAAATACGGCCCAGCATATCTGTAGCAAAGACAGTAACTTGTATAATTAATCAAAGTTGGGAGAAAAAGTAGCTAAATTAACACTACAGTTGCATTAACAACGTCAGAAAATGAGAACATCAGTGTCAACTACAACAATAACATGAAACAACCCATATCAAAAGCATCTAGCTAAATAAACAACAGCAGAGCCAAGAACACTATGCATCAATAACATGAGAGGAACACAAAAGGCTCCCTGTGTGCCGCCGAACTGCCAACTAAACAACTCGTTCAGCTCCGATCAATAACGGACGATACGCAGTAATCGTCCCGAGATTAGATTTGATTAGCGTAAAGGGCGACATTGATTTATGATTAGCTAGCGACGTGGGGCAGGTAGCCTATTGGATAGAAACACGCACTTTTCATGCTTCATTCACAGCTGTTGGTTCGAAGAAGAGGCGACGGGGAGAAAAAAAAAAGAAACAACAAAATTTATCGTAGTGACACCCCATTAATAAAAGACATCAAACGGTGCTGTTAAACACTTCATTTGAGTGCAAAATATATGTAAACTGTAGAAAAAATATGATAGTATCTGGTTAAAAATCCGATCAACAAACAATGAATAAATAGTTGTTGAAAAGAATCAATTCACTTAGAATTAGAGTACTAGCAGAAACACGGAGCCCGCAACAAAACACAACCTGCCCCGTTTACACTACGACAGGTACTAAGCAGCGTGAAGACAGTGCCCCCTGTGTGTATGGACACACAAGTCTGATGCCTATACATTCGCGCTTTCGGTGCAGGGGGTTCTAAAAAAAATTCTCAAAATAAATTTTAAGAAACAATCAGCAATGCGGTGGAAAATTGATGACTAAATCCATCAATAATAGATTAATTATGTTACGATAAGCAACTTGATGAAAAACTCAATCAGTGCAGAATAACAGTCTGGCAATGGTAATAGAATAGCCGAGATATTGCTTAAGTGATAATAGTAAGTAAGTATCTTAATTATCGAAAGTTAATAATGATAAAATTATGATCGAATTTCGCTGGTTGTGCTTAATTTTTAATTTCTTTGGAATACTTAACATTATAATAATAATAATAATAATAAAAATAACTTCATCAAGAACACAGTGAGTTCCCACGTATGCTTACCAGTATACAAGCAACAGTATCGTTACACTAGACCACTAGCTCTAAGAGTACTGATCACAGACTAGGAAACAAACAAACAAATATCATTTATTATCTCGTATACAGGGTACAGTGGATACACCTATCGAGGTTTTCTTTTTGCCTTAATTCTAGAATTTTTAAAGATCCAGTAGTGTGAAGAGCAGGAGAAGCAGTCCGTGCTGAGTGTCAATTTAGGATCCCTCATCGTGCATCGCCTGGCCTCTCGGTGCTGGAGAGCTCTACGCAGTGTAAATCCGTAGCGTGCCGTCCGGGGAATCGAACCCGGGCCTCCGTTGATGCGATGCCGAACCGTTGTCACTTCACCACCGAGAGGCACATTATGAACTGTCTTCAGCACTCGAATTACTTCCTATCTTATTTCCATAGAGCGGGACGGCGAGGCAGACCAACATTGGAGGAAGCGATCAAGAACTGTGTTTTATTATATAGTGGATTTTTACAAGGAATTCTTGCCTGAATGATGACGTCACAGTCCTCATTTTGTTGTTTTCATGCTAAAGTGGCATACAAGATACGAGTTTTATCTTCATAGTTCCAGCCCACATCCAGTCGTGCGAAATTTCGTCGATGTTTCTTGGCTACAAAACTCTAAGGCCGGACGGTTTTTAAATCAAATTAGCGACTTGTTAGTTAATATTTTCTCGTTTTGCCCAGTACAATATTATTCTCGTTGAATAAAATTGTTCGAGGCACAACGCTAATGGCTTAGCTATGACGTAGCAAAATCTCCAGGAAGAGCTGAACTGCACTTAGAAACTGCCCGGCTGTGTTTACATTAGTCTGTGGTGCAGATCTTATATTCTGTTTGAGTGCCGAGCTCGATAGTTTAGGCAATAATAAGAAAGTGATAATTCGTACGGTGCATAATATTCTTTGCATCGTTCAAATTATAGATTGTCATGCAGTGTTTAATTTTCTTAGCAGCATTAAAATCATAGAAAGTCATACAGAGATTAATTTTCTTCGCATAGTTAAAATTATAAAATGTCACACAGTGCCTAATACACTTGGTATAGTTAAAATCAAAGAATACCATGCAGTGCTTATTTTCCCACGATAGTTAACATTGTAGAAGTTCAAAGATGGTGCTTAATTTTTCATGGTATAAACTACCCTTCGATTCATGATGAATTTTGTCTTCGCCGCACAACAGCATTAGTTGGTACACTGCATAATTGACGAACCATTGAGAGAAAGAACCAATAATTTTCAGTGCCGGTGCTCATTTATCAAGGTTCTATTCCATGCAGAAGCAGCACTAACACAAACTGCGAGTTATCGTTAATAAGACGTAGCAAAATTTATACAGACCGGTGTGTGGCAAAGCCTGCTTTATAGAGCCGTGGTTATCGGTGACGGACCAAAGAACAACGGAGAGAAAAATAACCAAAGAGAGCGAAAGACGAAGGCTAAAAAATGAGCGGTTGGGGGAGATGAGGAAGGTAAAGCAAATGCCTTCGCAAATTAGAACTTTCTTACAACAGTTGAGAGAGATATTTGAAATGTGATCAAAAACTCGCTCAAAAATGAGAGGGATATTAAAAAATTTGCCACCATGGGCGCTTGGAGTAGCATAAAAACTGTAGTGGCTTGTGAGAATTTTAATAATTTTTTTTTTCGGAGCGAGTAAAGATACGCTAACCGAAGCTGTGCCCTGAGTAATGAAATCGGATGGGCTGAGAAGAACGTTTCGAGTTTTGTTCTGCCGTTTGGAGAGACCTAAACTAGTGATATCACGATTTCTGAAAAATTCATAAAACTTATATGTATAGGGAAGATGGACATATGATAAATACAGTATATGGCAAATAGTCGAAAATTTTGCATTACGGAAATATAAAATATTGAAATTAAATATGACGCTTTCACGATTTTTAAGCCTCTGCGTAGGACCGACGGTCGCATTACGCGTTGTAGGCAGCCGTTACTGCGTTCACGTCGGTTTTGTGTCAACATTTCTTCACTAGTAGACAAAGAATACGACATATAAGTGCATCGATTACCAAGGAAACATATACAAAGTATTGAATGCCATTATGCAGGTGTTACAGCCCTCAGTTCACCAACCGGACCTACCCAACAGTATGTTCCGTGAAGCACTGTGTAGTACGATCCCTGCGATGCGCTAACAGGAATGGGTTTACACAGGTGTTGGTGCAAGTGTGTTACGGCACTTGTAATTCATCCGTTGAACTGTAATACATTTGTTCCGCTGCGTCTAATCGAGGACACACAGTGGCGCTAGTTTAAAAAGAACTGACCCAGGTGGTGAAAATCTTGTGAGATTCAAACTATGCGCTTTCTGAGTAAATTAAGAAAAACGAATGAAATTGTTATAGTAAAAGTTATGTTACAGCGGTTGTCTTTCACTCCTCATATGAGGCGACTCTTCAAGTTTCTTAAATTCGTATTTGTATTAAAAGTTTTTTAAATTCGTGTTTGTATTTATTTTCTAAGGAGCTTTCGTACTAGCGAGAGTACCTATGTAGATGTACACTGCTAGTGCTAGTGGTCTGTTCTTGCCTCTTATTCATTGTTCTTTACACATGTACTAGAATGCTCTTTAAGCCAGTTTTGAAAAATATATATTTACTTTCTTTCTCTTTCATACACGTGGTGAGTTATTTTGCTTAACGTGTGGCATTTTGATACAGATCCATTAAGCCTTTATTGTAGTTCTTCTCTGAATGATATTCTTCGTAAATGAAAGAATAATAAAGATGAAAGGTGCAGAGCGCCAGAAAGAACTGCAGAAATTAGCTCTGAATGATATTCTTCGTAAATGAAAGAATAATAAAGATGAAAGGTGCAGAGCGCCAGAAAGAACTGCAGAAATTAGCTGCATGATATATACTGCCTGTCATTGCCAGCAAATCAGTCTCTCTCGAGTGCAGTAGCGAGAAGATTCATGGGCCAAAACAAGCAACTCAAAGCACCTTGTGCCTCAAAAGCAAGACAGATACGCTGCTGCAGACTCGCGATAAATTTAGTTATGTTACAGAGAGGTAGTCGGTGCAAGATTATTAAGATTAAAAAGAAGCGACTCAAAGCGCATAATGATACAACCCGCTAATTGTCATGAGAATATTAAGACGAATATCTCAGAGTGTTGTGCTCTTAAGATGTTGGGCACAACATTCGTATGATATGTAAAGTAAAATTGTTTAATATTAATGTTAATATTATCCTAATTTTTTATAAAACTCAAAACGCATGACAGACACGCTGCTGCAGACGCAGACGAGGCCATGTCCAACCCCGTATACTTTCTGTACGACCCTGCAAGACAAACTATAAACTGATCGTCACAAGTGCTTAGGTTTTTTTTATCATTATGTAATGTAACTTTCCTGAAGTGTCAATATATCGTATAACATGAACTACCCACATCATTCAGTTGTATATTTACTGGGTGCATTGATAAATAACACTTCAATTTGAAAACACTAGATAATTTAATCTTCATATATTCGAGTATGTTTCATGATGCATGGAATTAAATTTATGCTTTTGCTTTCATTTTTTTTGGATCGATTTTTTCGTTAAGGAGCCCCCAAATGTGCCTGGACGGCTAATGCAGAAGCAACGCGATGCGAGGATGTATAGCTCGCATATCGTTCATACTACCGCATCCATGCTGCTACCGAGTTTAAATATATTTCCAGTTGTGCGTGCAAATCCATACGTGACGTCAGCTTTACACAACAAGAGTGCATTCAGTTAGCAGTACGTTCAGTTAGCAGTACGTTCAGTTAGCAGTACGTTCAGTTAGTAGTACGTTCAGTTAGCAGGACACATATGAATTTGCACGCCCTACTGCTGGCTAGGATGTAAAGTTCGCGTGTCCTAACGATGCGTACGAGTATTTAAGATCGGAACCATAAATGGAGTGAGACTAGCTCAACGTAGCATCACGTTGTACCTATGAATATATTGTGTGGCTCCGGCATAACGCAATGCAGTTGGTGCCAAGGAGGTTTAATAGAGGGAGGTCTCGAAAAGCCTCGGCGACGAAGGCAGAAATTATGATGCCTGGCTGACTAGTTGCACGTAGGTATTGCCATATTTTATTGGAGTTATTGAAACTTTTCTGGGCATTACACTACAAAACAAATGCATATGTATTGCAGTGTGCGCGTGTGCAGGCGGGAATCGACGCACACAAAATTAAAAGTTAATTTAATGTACAAGGAAGGGCTATAAGGCTGCAGTATTATGACTGGACAGAGTAGCAAAGAAAAAAATAAAGTTTGTGGGGCCTCAGGCGAAATATCTGTAGTATAATTCTGCTTGAGGCTATCCGTCCATGTGTCTGCACGTTACACTTTTCAGTAAGAAGCTCTGATTTTCGCTCGAAGGAAGTTCAACCATAGTTGTCTTCATTCGCTCGCTCTTGAAGAAATTTTCAATCAGTTTCGAAGCAAAGATATGAAGTTCATTTTACACGCATCATAAATACCGTACCGATTTTCATATCTTATAATATTCACGTTTCCGGGGTCGCATAACCATCCAAATATGGAAAACTCGTAGCCAGGATACAGTGCAAAACAAGCTGTTCTGAACTGCTTAATTCTAAAGCATTTTTTTTAGGTGAAAGCGCGATATTTAAAAAATCACGTTAACTGACAGAAAAAGTGCTTTCGGCGACATGAATCAATTGTTGAAAAAATAGACTGAATGTAGTATTTTGTGAGATAGGTATCACGCATAAAGTGCAATGCAGCCTGAACTGAATCATCAAATACACAGATGAAAAATGGAAATATTAAAAATGTGAGAGTCTACACCATGTTATCTTCCGACGATGAGAAACCATGGTTAACCAAGCCGTGACAATATAGCAGAAAAGCAATGAGAAAAGTACCCCCGAAGAGTGAGATTGCTATATTTGTTTTTATGCTATCTCTATGTCTCTATCACGATATATAAGGGAGAAAATTTTGCTGGTAAAACATTTGCAAGACCCACCGGTGATAAAGTGTCAAGATATGTTGAGTAGGGTGACTTAGGATGGACTTGCTTCGACTTTGTATAGACGGGCTATGTTAAGTCCGCTGCGCACGAGTCGGAACACGGAAGCGCTTCACGTACTTGGAACAGATGTTTCTGTGCGCGTGATAACGGTTGAATTATTTGTGAATTGAAACTAAATAGAAATTCAAACAGAGAGTCACAACTGAGCAAGTGGCCCTCGATCGCTTTATGGGTATAGCAGCCGCGGCTCGTAGTTTAAGCAGTTCTTAAATACAATAATTATTAGACAAGTCGAAACTGCATACACAGCAGCTTAATGGCAGGTATAATATAGGGAGAAACGCACCCTTATTTCAACTCTCGTGTGCAGCAGACTTGAGGTTAGATGCAGTTCGTTAGGATTAAGAGACAGGCGCTATTCATAGGTTAGGTTAGGTTGAGGAGTTGCAATAGGTCGAACTAAAGTGAGTTATAATAGCGTATAGGTGAGGATTGCTTCATTTTAAAAAGCGAGACTATTACCTAACAGTGAAATTTCCACGGGTCCAGCTAGTGTACATTATTATCTTTCTTTTGCCCCTAATCTTAGCAAGACTTCATCTAACACACTTTTTACATCGATTGTAGAGTATATTTCTGTGGTAAAACACGCCACCCGAATCAATCACGCAGGAAATATTAATTGGCCGGCTTGTCGGGCGAACATTGTTCCCCCGATTCAATCTCCTTGGTTGATGTGCTTCCAAGGGCGCTTGAGAAGACTGTGGTAAACGGTGGCGTCCACATGAGGAAATTCTAAATAAAATTCCACGCCACACACTTTTTCATCACATTCTTTCTGGTAAGAATTTAAGTACCGACCCGTGCTATCATAACAGTGCTGTATAGTGATCATACATATGATTTTTTATGTTGTTGAAATAAATTAATTAACTTTTCGTTTTCAACAGAATGCATTGTCAAGTTGAGCCGGAAATGAAAAAGAATTGATTCATCGTGTTATGCTGCTTGTTCCTTGCTACATTCTTTCCTTCGTACCACAGTGTACCACAGTAACGCTTTCAATGTTAAACAGGGTACAATTACTGTATCCTTGATACGGCCCCGGGGAAGAACAGGAGTGTAGTTTCAGCATTGGTTACTACTGCTAGATCATTAGCAGAAAATTTGCTGCCTGATTCGGCACATATTTTCACACTTCATAAGCATAACACGGGACTGAAACTTCACACCGAAAAGCAAATGCTATTGTTTTGTTGAGTTTTCACAGCTACCAACTGGTCAATAAACAGAGGAAAATAAAACGTTTCTCGCCGCAAGAAAAAAAAATGTCACTGCGATGAAATTCTGATTATCCATCCACTCATATTCTAGCGATATGCATTGTGACAGCTACAGTAGTTTATTTTTAATTATTCAGTCAATAAAATTCTCATCATGCGCCGTTCAACAACAGCAAGGGGACTGTTGCCTAGCAAAGTTCTTTAGATCTAAGCACTGGAGGGAGTCTGAAGTACCTCCAAGTGGTAGCATAGATACCAGAATGTATTTCGTTCGCACTGCAAACTTTTTCTCCGAGCTCAAAATACTCAAGTTCAGTAGAAAATCAACAAAGAACAGGGGAACGATTCTCTTGACAACAGAACAACAAAAAGTGAAAGAAGCTGGATCTTCGTTGCAATACTTATTTTTGACTCCGCGTGCCACTGGCATTTAATTAATAATACTTGCCGGTGGGCTCGGCCGTCCAAAAGTCGGCCTGGAGTTGTGTCTAACCCTTCACATCAGGACGGATAGACCATCCAACCAAGTAAGCAAACAACAATTAATTAACTGTAGCCTGCCCTCGGTAGCGACAGGCTAGAGTGCTGAGCTCCTGACACTGAGCGTTCAAGGGTCAAATACCCACCCAGGCAAGTGAGCTCTTGCGGCACTTGACGTGCTTAACCAGTATTTGACATTTACACTACTGCAACGGGGGTACTGACCTTTCCCAGAAATGAGGAGAGTAGGGAGCACTGGTAGTTGCATATAAGAGCCTTCACTGGCAGTCGCCATTGCTCTGTACGATCTGTGGTAGACTGTAGCAGAATGTATTCTTCTGGGGCCCAATGGCCAATATCTGCAGCCCGAATTATTGCGCGTGGGTTTCCTAGTAGAGGGTGCGGTCCAGTTGACTTTACTTTTCCGTTGATTACAAAGGAGGTATAATCTACCCCATGGTCCAGTAAGTCATTAAATACTAATGCACACAGAACAAAACATTCTTCTTCTTTTCGATCTATTATTCATGGAAGCTCTTTACAGATAATTGTGGTAACAAAATTCTCATACTACACACAATCTTACAGTAAAGAAAGAGATAAATTGAGCCGGCTCGTCTGGGTGCAACGCTTCTCTTCTTACGAGGAGTATTGCAGACAGTAATTATAGAGAGCAACGTCAGACGAGTCGGCGGTGCAATGCAATAAAAAGAAATTGCTTAATTGAACGAAGAAAAAGCCACTAACACGAGACCTGCACTTGAATGGCGGCGAGCGATTACGACACGCTGAGGTGCCAGTCAGCCACTGGCTGTCGGGGCGATGAGATTGGACCCAGACACCTCCTGGAGGGATCATGCTGTAAGAAAGAAGGAAAGAAAGAAAAAAGAAAGAAGGAAAGCTTATATATTTTCTTATCTGGAGGCAGAGCCACACATATATGAGGCACAGCACCTGAGTTATATATTGTTAAAGCTAACATAGGATAGTATGTAGCCTACATAACAGTGTGTGTTAGGTTAGATTAGAATAGGCTAGGTTAGTTAAGAAAGGATGAGATAGTTTCGGCTAAGCTAGAATAGTTGCTTAATCTAACTTAAATGTACGCATATTCTACCCAACTATCAGTCAGAGCACATACTATGCCATCAACTATAGTCAAACCAGGATAATTATTTGATAATATGAAGTCGACATAATTAAAATTCTTTAACGTTTCGAGATAAATGATTCCATCATAAAAAAAACATAAAGAACCTATAACCTATAAAAAAATACAAAATTAAATTTATTTATTTTTGAATCGGGGAAGGGCGCAACATCTAGGTGTATCCAGTCGAACCGGCTTACCACTTGCGAAACCCTCACATTCAGCCCTTTGCTTGCATGCCGAGCAAAACAACCATCCCATCAGCAGGAACAACTTCTCAATCATAGACTCTTCTAACCTAATCGAGCTCACAACAGTAGAGTCCCTCCACATACATAGAATAAAACCTAGTCTTAATATTATTACATCAACTGTACTGCTGCACACTGTTAGTCAATAGATTGGATTTGAAACTGCTGCGTTCAATTTAGCCAAGCCCCTAAAGAACTGCTTACGCTGGTCTGACTATAGTGTGTATTTCTCTGTTTAACTGTTTATTTTCAGTCACTCTCGATAAAAACAGATAGGTGAAAATTAAACTCGGGATGAAAACTTACGTATATCGTATCACGCTCCGTAGAATGACGATGGGGAAAATAAAGTCAAGTCATAGGCTGTGGCAGAACCACGGAGCCAGTATAGGGAGGAGGAAGCTTGAGCTCTCGCTTGCGAGTCCACATGGCTGATTCAGTTGGCGTAAGCTGGCGGCTAGACTCACTAAACTGGCTGAACTGTTCTCACTGGGTCGAGGGCCGTGGTAAGCACAGACCAATGTTGGGGATACACTAGGCATTTACACAGACAACTTGATGCAAGGATGAGAGACTCTGACGTTATTTATGCCACGGATCTATGCTACCGATTTTAAGTATGTGTCTCAACGGTACGCGAGCTGCACATCCGTGTAACCAGTTAGGATTAGAAATGAATACATGTTCCCGGCAGCATTATCGTCTCTCACTACGATTTTGCGTTCACGTAAGCTTTCCTGCGCGCACCACCACTAAAATAAACACTACCTAGGCAAACCTAACCTAGCGTAACCTACCCTTACCTAACCTAGCCTCCTTACCTAACATTCTAACCTAACCTTACCTAACCCAACCTAACCAAACCTAACCCAACCTAACCCAATCTACCCTTTCTAACCTTACCTAACCTTACCTAACGTTATCTAACGTTACCTAATGTTACCTAACGTTACCTAACGTTACCCAACATGACCTAACCTAACCCAACTTAATCAGCGATACAGCGAGCAGCGCGGCGCACCAACTTGAACGCCGCTCACGCGCACACGATCTGCGTACACAAACACGCACACAAATCGTCGTGTCCCGGCGTAAGGAAGACACAGACAGGCAGTTCTTCAGTATTTTTGCAAGAAAATTGTGTTTGAATAATCATGCCATAGTCCTCACTTCGTTATTTTCATCATAAGTTGGTATACAGGATACAAGTTTCATCTACATAGTTCTAGCCGCTCGAAATTCCGTCGATGGTTAATAGCTATAAAACTCTGAGCCCAGGACTCCTCCCTTTACTGGCACGGTGAGGCAATGCCGCTCTCCAATCGGAACAACCACTCAGCCAGATCTGGAGAAATGTTTACTTGAAACGCTCCCGTAGGGTAAATAGAGAGGGTGCACTCTTCTCAATATTGCCTCCGTGGGTAGACCTAAGGAAGCCTATAAATTGAATGCATTGTACGTTTTAAAAATTTTCTAAAGCCTAATAATGAAGATTCGTGAACTAACCTTAAGCAACTTCACAGATCCTGATTTCTGCTCTCTTCCCTCATCTGAACTTTTTTTGCTGTCAGTTCACGATGCACAAATGCAGCTGATAAGCCAACGAAGTCAAGGGTAAGATATTCGTCAGAGTACAGTAGGACTACGACGAGGAGCGAAAACGCGAGAGTTTTCCTGGACTCATTTTATTTTTCTCTAGATGGCTTTCTACATTTGATGAAACGGCTTTTCACTCGAACGAGAAAATTTCGAATGGAGGGCTTTTTTAGTGTAGCCGTGATACGAATTTTGATTTCACGTCTCGAGTGAGGACTGGCCACTAGACCTCAAAGCAAAAATATACTGAAGCGCGCCACAGCCGCCGGCGCTGGCAGCTGCTGCCGTAGGTAGTGGCTTGAACTCCTCACTCTAATGCCGGGGCCACATATGCATTTCTACGTCCAACTGGTTGCTAAGATGAGCAGCTCGAAGGCCGTTTCTATACATACTTAAAATCGGTAGCATAGATACCGTGGCATAAATGGCGTGCGAGTGCCTCATCCTTGCATCAAGTTGTCTGTGTAAATACCTAGTGTGGCCCCGGTATAATACCTTCAACTTCGGCGGTCAACCTGGCTGAGTGACAGCCAGTTTTACGGCGCAGTTAAATGAGCTGTAGCACATCAGCATAAGCTGGCTAGGGAAACTTGCTAGCAAAAATGTCTTGGAATTAATTCTTACTCTGAGAGAGAGAGAGAAAAAAAATTAAGGTTCAAGATGAGACGAGAACTGAAGGGGGTTGGTAAACAAGATTACCAAGTGCTATTATTCGTCGAATTTTGTGAAGAAGTTAAGTTGTAAAATTTAGTACGCTTGGACAATATGGAGA
>LQNS02278097.1:9524681-9541381 GCA_001587735.2 Parhyale hawaiensis
CTGCACTTCATTGATTTTCTACTCAATTTGTACTTCGCGAACCAAGAGCAGATATAATATACAGCTTGAATGCATGGACAACTAAAGAAATCTTTATTATTTGGATTTCAAAGTTGGTTGAGCAAGAATCATATTCAAATATTGTATTAAAACACGTATGCCATCATCTGCAACCTGGTCTATTTTCTACCTATTAGTTTCCAATGAAGTGCAGCGTAACAGGACAACCATAGTCAGTCTCCTACCCAGCCATTTTCCATTTTTGCCTGTTTTCTTAAAGCGTGACAGAAATGGACAGATAAATGAATAAATAAAAATATGTATATGTATATATATATATATATAAACAAACAGATAATTGCATATCGGTCTTTATTATATTAGAGATATACATTGAGCCCAGAAGAGTTGTGAAAATCTGAAGTTCAATTCTGATGTCTACTCTTCGTGGGCAGGATCATTCTGTAGTGAAATCGAAAAAAGAAGACTACGCAATATAAACTAAAACAAAGCAAACAAAATTCCCCCCCCCCAAAAAAAAAAATGTGACGCATTTTGTGCTACAAAAAGTCGTACTGACAGTGCACAACGTGTGTTTTCATCTTGAGGAAATGGTGATTTCCAGAAGAGTAGCCTTTCATCACCCAAGGGAAAAACGCCAAGAATCACCAATATTCTCAAGGATCTCATTTGCTGTTTGTCTGGCATGTCTTTCTTCCTATCCCATTTCGTTTGGCGTTCAGCTGACAAATTTTCTCCTCTCTAATTATTCAAATCGGGGCGGATAGGACACCCAATCATCGGGTAAGCAACTAACAAATTGCGTATAATTACATACGGAGGATAAAGGTGCAAACATAAAGTATGTAGCCATAGATTTTTCACCTTAAGTGGACGAGTTTAGTAAACCCTAAAAAGATTCTATTTGTCACTTTTGGTTATACTGAGAAGGATATATGGGAACTGATCCTGCCCGTGTGAGTGTAAGCTCCAGGTATACTTTGTGCTGCGACGCGTCTAACAGGCAGGATTACCCAATGGTTCGGTGATTAGGAACTCGATCCTTTCTTGCCCTGGCTGTTCCTTAAGTTCTTTCTGTCGTGGTATTCCTGCAAGATGTAGAGTTCCTGCCACAGACGAAGACAGGGAAACGCATGTCTGTGGTTCAGGTGGTTTGTTGGCGTGACCTGGGTGGCATAGTTTTAATGAATAGAAAAAACCTTTATAATGGATTTACTTTCCTCTTACGATACAGTGTTCTTGAAATGCCGTAAAAAAGCATAAAATATTGTTATGAAATGGTAATAAAGGATAAAAATCTTTTGAAATATTGTCAGTATTACGTTATAACAGTTTTTTCGATTTTATGCAAAAAAGTTTTTGACTATGGTAATGAGTAGGGCTGTGCCAATATGCCCTTACAGACAGAGATGTCGGTGATAACTCCAAAACTACAACAAGCTCAAACATAAAGCTATGTCGGTTACACAACCTGCAGAAGCAGTTCACTGTAGGAGCTTATGCTTACTGAAATTTGTTGTTTTGGAGTTATCATCGACTTCTCTGTCTATAAGAGCATATCGTCACAGCCCTAGTAATTAGCATATTCGATTAGGTTTTATCTCATTGTTACAGAATACATTTGTGAGCGCATAGCGAATAAACTAAGAAAGAACCAATGAATATCTTTTCTCTACAAGCCTTGTGCCGCTAGGAGACTAAATAGAAGACAAAATATTATAAACACACAGAGGGGAATATGTTACGCTCTTACAATGTATATGCATAATTACATGAAATAAATTATCGAATAGTGTTGATTTATCTGGCCACTTTCTCTCACGCTTTAAGAAAATAGATGGGCGAAAATTAAGACAGGTTGGATATTGTGGCGATCTTGTCGTACTCTACTGAAAACCGGTAGGCGAAAATAGACCAGGTTGCAGATGATGGTAAAACTATAGGAACCTCAACTTCGAGTGCTCTACTTGCTCTGTTATTGCGTGGTCAGCCTGGTTTAAATGCTACCACCAAGAAAATTATTACCAGGTAATATTACCGGGTCGATCTTGCGCAGTATGCACGCCATGTTTAGCTTGTTCAGACCGCTATAATTCAGTATATTCAACGGCGCAACACAAGCTGAGAAACAATTTACGCGGCAACAAAACAACAGGTCTAAGCGCAATGTTGCACACTATTGTAACGACGTGACCAAGTTCTTCGAAGATTACCGCCCACAGCAATACGTAACTTGCCGTCTGGCGAGGCATTGTTGCGCGCCCGTGTATTTTTACGAGGAATAATGGAGCTGCTGATGAAAATCGGGCGATGGGCGGTAAATTTTGCTGAGGCTCCACGAGAATGTGAAGCTCTGGGCAGGGGAGGAAGGGATGCGTTTGGGGAAGAGGCGACTTGGATAAACTAATATCCGAACGATCTTCAAAGGTGGGCGTTTGCGGCCACGGAGGGTAGAAGAGCAGCATTTTGTGATAGGGCCGAAAGTGGCCGCAAGTGTCCACGAAAGGTTATCAGGACAAAATCGGTGACGAAACGACCGCCCGAGCTCGAATCCACCAACAGTCCTCACCGGATCTAAAATTCGATCTATTGATTTTCTGCCTCAATATTTTGTAGCAAGGGAAAGAGCTGTGTATTAATGGCTCACTTCGACGATATTCAAGGCCAAAAGTTAAAGCGGCCAGGGTACACTCACTGTTGACGGCCCTGCTACACTTACTGTTGACGGCCCGGCTACTCTCACTGTTGACCGCCCGGCTACACTGAACTAATTGGTTCTTTGTAGCAGGGCTTGCATGGTGGTTAGGATCGGTCGCAATTGATATAAACATGGTGTCTATGGCCATGGGATGGAACCAATCCGATTGTCTTCTATAGCTGAAATTCTCTGACTTCACTCGTTGCAGAGGTCTACTTTACCTCTAAATGCTTGCTACGGCCATGGGATGGACAAAACCCGTTGTATTCTAGATGAAACTCTAGCCCATAACCTGTATTAAAGGCCTGGTTTACCTATACGTCGTGACCCGCGATGGGATCGAACCGATTCAATTGGCGTCTATAGATGAAATTCTCTCACTTAACTTGTGGCAGCGGCCTGCCTTACCCCAGCCAGACTCGCGCCCGATATGGAATACCAAGAATAGTTCCTCTAACTGCAATGGACGTTAGTGTGGAGCTGAGAGGGACGTGCTCAGGATTTTGGAGCTGCTTCAGCAAGAATTTAATGAAGTGGCTTTGAAGTTGGAACGGCGAGCGCAAGAATATTAAGGCGAGCTGACTTGGCTCAAACCAGGCGCTGGGTTTCGCTTAAACGGATACGAAGTTTTGGATGAAGAAATTGTTTATCAACTACCATCCATCAAAGAAATAGATTAGGTTAGGTAAGGCAAGCTTAGTTTAGGTTAGGTTATACGTTAAGTTGAGTGAGGTTAGGCAATTGAAATAGTTAATAATTCGAATCCTCGTGTAAACGCCCAGCTCGCTGAACAGCACAACCTCCATGACATGGGCCAGAGAGGCATTGAAATCGAACCAATATTGGTCGCGAGGCATGGTCACCCGAGTAGAGCACCACACTGTCTTCATTAGAGCACGGCTTTCGCGTCGCTATAATTGACAGTAAATATATCTAAAAAGATGGCTAGGAACGAATGCTGGGAGTCAGTGGATCCGTTGCCAACAATAGGGTTACGCTAAAAAGGCTGCGCCTAAACAGTACCGCATCCTATTCTGCATGTACCGTACATCGTGCTGCATGTACCACACATCGTGCTGCATATACCGCTGCCAAGTACCGCACCTCGTTGTGCATATACTGCACTCCGTCCTTGTGTACTGTTAGTACGAAGAATGCGCAGTTTTCGCCCTCGAAACCTGGATGCATTCTATGTTAGAACGGTTTGTCTAGCTTAACTATGTAGAGCTTCTGTCCTAGCATCATTTACCACAGCAGGAACAAAATTAGCTAGCTATCAACAGCAATTCAATGCTGGCCTTCGAAAGGGAGCAGAATTAGCATGCAAATAAGCTGAGTAATGAGGGTATACCTTGTCGAAAGAGATATCCAGTAAAGATGGATCTATCCGGGAAAAATTAACAAGCTATTAGTAACTGGGGGTTATCTGTAAAAGAGAATGAAGAATTAGTATGCAAATGAACTTTTCACAGACGGTATACTCTGCGAAGAGAAAAAAATTGTTCTTTCAGTTTTCAAGGGAAACGAGAAATTAGTTTCTTTTACTAGAAAACAGAACATGACAGGTACAAGAAAACATGCAAAGAAAGATTATTCTTTCAGTTTTCAAGGGAAACGAGTAATTAGTTTCTTCTACCAGAAAACAGAACATGACAGGTACAAGAAAAAAAAAAAAAGCTATGATGCACTCGTCACACAACAGGGTGGACAGGTAGAGTAATTACTTTCTCTCGAGAGAAAACAAGAGACGACAAGCGTACGGAACAATTCTATGAAGTGTGTCTTTTTACTGCGGAGTGGATGCTGAGTAATTACTATCTTTCATCACACAGGTGATGAAAATGATGATGATTATGACGAGCGTAGGATGGATTCATATGATGCACTCATCTCAACATTGAACGGGGAGCGAGTTAATTTTATTCTGTAATCAGAAGGGATGAGAGGATAAGTGTTGGACAGAGTATGAAGCCCTCTGATGAAAGAACAAGCTGAGGCTGACGAAGCAATTGTTTTATAGACTCGTGCACACTCTAAAATAATTGGAGATGTACGGTAAATCTGCCTAGTACTTAGGCCTCAAAACACGCCCCGTTATTTTTTTTTTATTCCAGCTGGTCTTGAGTACTTCTTCTCCAAAGGCAAATCTTTACCCGCGTAATCCCGTAGGGTGTATATATGCTTGAGATCAATTACCTGGATATCTGTGCACGTATATACACGGGCCCATATGCAATATTCCGGTGTCAAGTTGTGTGCTATATAAACCTCCACTGGAACCGTAACCAGGGAATCCCAGTGTGTTGAGAATGCTGGTAAGTTAGAATATTTTCAATTCCAGGCTTGAGTAGTTGATTTACAGAACAGCCAACCAGTCAATTACCAAAAGAAACAAAGATCATTTATTTCGCATATGAATGCTTTATGCTGTGTCCAACATATTTAGAGCACAGCAGCATCAGGTTTTTATTCTTAATCAACACAATATAATAAACACCGTCATGTGTTCATTTGTTTATATATTTGTATGTTTATATTATTTGTATGTTTCGTGTCCTCCCTCTTGAAGAAATAGATAGGCGAAAAATATGCCAGGTTGCAGATTTCGTATTTACGTTGCATTTCCCTGGAGATCGATGACCAGTTTGTATTTAGAAGATGGCGAAAGTAGGATCCTTCTTCTTCTATATCCCAATACACTTCTTGCTTGAACAGTTCTTGACATCGAAATAATAAATCTATTCTGAGCTTCTTCTAGCGTGGTTATGAAATCAGATTTTCATCGTTAGTTTCATACATCGAACATATTTTTGGTGGCGTCATTGAAAACTGAAAGGTAGAAAATAGACCAAGCTTCAGATGATGGCAATCGTGTATCTCAATGCAGCTCTTACGTCTTCAACGTTGTAGCTCACTCAGTGCAGATACATAAAGCTTCTCTAAACACTCTGTTGTATCGTGATTCGTACTCTCTTCAGAGGTTTCCTTCATCAAAACTTCAGGTGCCCCGAGTTTATGCTGATGCTCTTATTAGATGCATGACATCGAAGTAAGGGGCACGATATTTCTCAGTAGTCAAGAGGCAGGAGAAGCATATGGTTTCTTGGCAGCAAATAAAATTCTCCAATTTGGGTTCTTCTTTCAACAAAACAATATTTCATTTGAGGAAAAACTGCCGATCTAGCTTATATGACAGCGTATAGTATCCTGCATACAGAGCTCAGTAGTTATTAGGAGACAATGTCGACTGTGGACCAAAGAAGCATAAAAACATTGCTTTTCAGTATATCACCGAAAGAAAGCTTGGCGCTGCTCAGCCCTAGCATTAATAGGGAAATTATGATTAATGAAGACGGATCATCACACATTCTTCGCTGTTATATTTTTGACAGCGTGGGCAGTTTAGAACTAACCTAACAGAGGTGGGCGTAGCGGCCCTACTGTAGTGGTGCTATTGAAGCGGTAGCGGTAGTGCTGCTACATTTTTGAGCTTGTAGCGGCAGCGACGCTACATATTTACTGTAGCGCTAACATATGTAGCACCACCACTTCTTAGCGCTACTTTATTACCATTACTTTACTTTTATACAAAAAATCAAAAATGCTAAAACATCACTTAATTTATGTTAACATGTCTTGATCAGGTGAAAGTATTGTAATATAAAAATTGCATTAAATCGTTTAAACATGGTACTTTATTTTATTTTAATTTTTCCCAGTTCATAATTGGAAATAATTTAATAAAGTAAGTCCTTAGAACGTATAAAAGTAATTATAATAAAACGATAAGGTTTAACACTTAAGTGAGGTTAAGTCATACCGACTCATAAGTCTTCTAATAAGAAATTAACACGTTTGTTACGAGAATGAACGCGTTTGGAACGAGTATCATACGTGTTCCGTTTGGTGATGCGTCACTTGCTGATCGACTACCGCAAGAGTACCGCTCAGTTTCGCTTGCGGAGAATGAACATTCTAACTTCTTCATTCACTTTCAAGTTTCATTGGGAAGAATTTTGGTACATTTATTATACGAAGGATTCTACTTTTTTAGGTTACACATTTCTATATTTGGACAGAGGATGCACTAATTATTTTTTTGTTGTTTTAGGCTTAAAAATATTGTTCTTGCACTGTACAGTATATGTTTTGCGTCATGGTCATAAAAGCATTTAACAGGCATTAATTTATTTTCTTTGCTTTGCCCCAGGGGCTGTGGATGGGCTCTAGGTGAGGGTTAGGTTAGCTAGAAAGTCCACTAGTAGTAGGGAAACTTGCGACCCCTGGGCAGCCCGAGTACTAGTTAGGCCTTTGGGACACCTGTCTTTCGCGCTCAATTTTTTTTTGTAGAATTCCTACTTCTTTCCTTCTATGCATACCAACACAAGATTCTTCTGAATCTCTGTTTGTCTCATATCTTGCCTGTCGGGAAAGCACACAAACTGATGAAAATGTGACTTTCCATGAGAACAATGTTGATATTAGAATTTTATAGCATATTTAAAAAAGTAGCGCTAGAAGTAGCGCCGGTACTTTTCAAATCTTGTAACTGTAGCGCGCCCTCCTCTGCATAAGAACAATACTTAATACTAACATAAGAAAGAATTAGCATTTGGTCTGTAGAGAGTCACTAGCACAATGCCTACTTGTTATTAAGGAGACGATAGTGACACCATGAATGGAATGAACCTCTTCTTGCTAGCCCTGGAAGCTTGCAATAAACTTTATGCATGGCAAAGGCAAGGAATCATCGATTGGTGATGCGAAATCAAGCCAACAACGCTCCGGAACTTTACTCAGGAACGTTGGATTCGCTACCTAGCATCATGCTGCGCGTGTTATAATAGCACGTCTGAAAACTCTATTCTTTGGAGTAATAATGAGTTGTCTCAACTCTCAAGTGAAACCGATTTAGGATTAACGCATGAAACTCGATCGGAACAGAAAGACGAAACCAACGTACATTTCTGAAGATCCTTGTAGGTCAAATCGACTGGGTTTAGCCCAAATCGACTCTAACTGGCCAATCGATGATACCTCAAAATTTCTATAGTCCCGTAGCCGAGAAGCGATCGAAAATAGGCGAGGGCTACATTGCCCAGTGTGGTTGGGGCCCGTGCGGTGTGTTTGTGTGTGTCCCTATTGCCGCGCCCCGTCGGTTCGGCACACAGTATCTCTTGGAATATTTTCGCATGAGGTGCTATGCGGTGGGCTGTTGGTTTCCACGAGGACATTCGTAAATGACAACCGATTCTTGCTCTTCGGGCAGCAATAAAACTATTTGTAACGCTTTATATATGGTGCACCATAAGACAAGAAGTTAAGCATTCAAATTCACGATAATACCTAAAAAAAACTTCACTCCACTTAAAGTTGGAGCGCTCCCAGGTGAATAAACACCAGCACTCACAAAAGACTGAAATGCCTATTTTAAGCCCAAGCTGACCTCATTGACAACTTATTAATAATTAAACTTACGGCATTTCTGCGAAGCTGGGATGGAGG
Source organism: Parhyale hawaiensis (assembly GCA_001587735.2). Classification (NCBI taxonomy): domain Eukaryota; kingdom Metazoa; phylum Arthropoda; class Malacostraca; order Amphipoda; family Hyalidae; genus Parhyale; species Parhyale hawaiensis. The sequence goes on from LQNS02278097.1 coordinate 9,532,906, forward strand.
CGCTTCTCTAATTAACTATCCCATTTTCCTCTAGGGAATGTATTTATTCAAGTTGAAAATAAAGCCATTGAAATTCTAACTCTAATTTAAATGCTTTTCTTTGGTATATCATAGCCGTCTCGTAGAAAATTAACTGCAATTCTGGACATATTCCAATTAATTTTGTAGAGATATCTTTGAACTCGAGCTCCTATTGCTGTATGGCGCACGTCTCACTAAACTCAACAGGAAGCAATCACAATTTTGACATCAATCCAATTGTTTTTTGGTATGTTTCCCCGAAGTGCAGCAGGAAACAATCGCAATCCTCACCCTGATGCTCATCTGGACACAATGGTCATGTCAGGCGGACGAGCGGAGAACGTCAGTCATGGGTGTCCCGACCTCCATAAAACTGCAGCTCGCCGAAGGATTTCCAGTTGCCGTCGGTGATGCGGACGAACGGCCGTCTGGATCCGGAACGACGAGCGTCCTGCCTTCCGCAATCTCAGTCAGAACACGGCTGATGGGTAATTAGTTTGTCCCAAGCCCATGTCAGACTGGAACTGAATGCTGTTGTGCATCAATATCTGGTTAGGTTTGAAATAAATGGTATATCGCTTACAGACTCAAGCATACAAAGGGCGAGATAAGTTAAGGTAGTAAAGGAGCTGAATACTTCTATGCATAAAATATCGCTAGATATAAAATAAATAGGAAATCGCTTACAAGCTCAACAATACAACTGGTGAATTAAATTAGAGCCAGACTGAACTCTGCTATGCATCAAAGTTTTGTCAAATACGGTAGAATATGACAGATTCAATGACAATAGTAACTAGAGCACTCTGAGAGCGCATACCTCCGCCAAGTGAGGCAACGGTAGCAAAAATTTCAAATTGGTTCTGAAACCATAATTTTCTTTGTATTAACTCCAAATTCTAATCATTTGTGCCTTTTAATATTAATAGCAGCTTGTTCAAATTTCTTGAAGATCCGTTCATGACTTTTTGAGTTATAGTGTTACCAAACGTTATGACAAACATAGGTCAAACATACACACGAACAAACCGATCTGTACCAAAATTTCATCATCTATGTCTTTTACCATTACTAACAATCCTTATAAATTTCATAAAGATCCATTAATTATTTTTTGAATTATTGTGCTAACAAGCATAAAATTAAGAACAGTGACAAACGAACGAACGAACACACGGATCATTACAAAAATTTGGTCATATACTCTTTGTTATATACTCAACAACTCATGTTAATTTCATCAAAATCCATTCTCAATTTTTTGAGTTATGGCATCGAGAAAAATGAGGCAGACAAACAAACAAACAAACGGATGGACATATCTTTACCAAAAGTTGATCATCTGTTCCTCTTAACATACCTAACAATCCCTGTAAATTTCATCGAAATCGGTTGATAACTTTTTGAGTTATCTTGGTGATAGACAGACAAACACACAAACAGACAGACAGACAGACAAATACGACGAAAACATAACCTCCTTGATGGAGGCAATGATTAAGCCGGTTTCTCACGTGGGTCTGTCCCTCACTGTACTTGCAAGATCTTACGCGGGTGTTAGAGAAGTCTCGCGACGTTGAGGCAATTGCCCTTAAGCTGGCGGATGAAGTATGTTTCGGAAGTTGTCTCAGCTTTGTGTAAGAGTTTGCCGTCAGTTATAGAATTAGTTTGAAAAAGTTTATGATGTTGCTCCGAGAGGAGTCTTTGTCAAATCCACCTGTAGAGTTTATGAAGTAACTAATGCTTCAAGCCTCGAGACAGTATAGTAGAAAAAATTCTTAAAATTCAAGATCATTCACAAACTAGAAACAAAAACAGAATATTTGGTTGTTTTTGCAATTGTACTTGCAAAACTTAAGCCGGCGTATATAATCATGGGAAAATTTGACAACTTTAAATACGTTATTGTAAATCACATAGTAATCACCAACCAGGAACGAACCATATTTCCTCTATCTCTCTACTAATGTGACACTGCCTGAAACTACGCTGTTGCGGGCAGAAACTCAGGAGTTTCAACAATGTCTTTTCCCGTCTGTCGCAATTTCTCAAACTTAAGCCCCACTGAAGCAAGACAAAATCCAGCAACTTCCATTATTCCAGTTTAATCCTCAGTGAAATGCTTTCTATACTTGCTACAAACAGCGCTTGCTCTTCTCTCCATTTCTGCAACAATGTTTGGCCGACTACCAGCCGCAGTGGTGCAATAAAGAGACGGAGGACTGCTTTGTTGGGGCTGGTGAACACCTCGCTCTAATCCCATAATATGGGAAGGATTGCGTCACGCTCGGAGGGAAGTTGAATTTATGCTTTTGGACAATTCAGTAGATGCTGAATTTCTTCGTGTGACGAGCTGAATATTTCAGTAGATACTGAATTTTCTTCGGTGGCAACAGAGTTAGTCTACGGGTATTTAGAACACCATTTACGTAGTCAGTGCTGGAAGGCACAGTGACTGTAAACTGTCGGCAGATGCACTGCTAGTTCCTGAAAATAGTTCATGAATTCAGTTAGTTATAGATTTTTGCGGTGAGTCTGTGTTATTAAACTTTCTACGATCAAACGGACACTTTTTTCCCCTTTACAGTACAATTGTGTTACTTTTATGAAATTCGATCTCAAATTGGAAAGTTACCATGTCTCTCATAGAGTGGTCTATGTACAGCATTTCAAATAGTGTTATTTCTATGAGTAAGGGAGATTATAATTCATGAGAGGAAAGATCAACCAATTCACCAAATCATTTTGATGGTTGCAGTCTATGCACCTTGGCCGCAGTGGCATCACGTAATAACCTCGAAAAAATTATAAATTGAAATATTGTACCAGGGATGTGAAAGTGATACCAGCTACGCAACCTTTCGCTGTGAGTTACACAAACTGTGACGTGAACGAATGAAAAATGTGATTGAAAAAAAAAACAGCTTTCTCTCGAAGGCCACACCCCGCAGCATCGCACTGAACTCCGCACAAGCAAACTTAGACATTCGCCCAGTGCAGACACACGACTAGAACCTCACGCGGTCGCCAGTACAGCTCTAGCTTTCGCTTCGCTGCAGCAGCCAATAAAAACAAACAATCATTTTGAGAGCTTTTGTTGGACCTGAAATGTAAAAAAAAGAGAGAAAAACTTTGCAGTCGCTGCCCTCGCCACTCCACTAAGGCCGTTGCCCTTAATGCACGCGCTCGACGGAACAAAAATAAAGCATTTCCATTCCGGCAATGAAAGCTGGACGTTGCTGACGTCAGAGGGAGGATGTTTGTAGATACGTACTGTTTTTTTTCTCCTTTACGTGGATATTATTTTGTATTTTCATAAAAGCAAGCACTGGTGAATCGTACTTGCCTAATTAGCGGTGGAGACGTCAGCGCTGAATTACTGCAATTGTAAACATCATTTTCCCTGCTCTGCATCAACATTGAATATTCTCATTGTAATCGCTTGTGGGACTTGCTCGCGTAACGGTGCTCGTGCCAGAGGTACGATGTGTGTGTTCATGTTGATATTACCTCTATGTTTTGTATGAATAATTTTTTACGTTCATTCAGAGTACTCATATAAAGTAATTATATAAAGTACTCATATAAAGAACTCATAAAGAACTCGTGTAAGGTATTCATATAAAGTACTCCTATAAATTACTCATATAATATACTCATAGAACACAGTAACAGTATGGGCTTTGCTTCAGGTGTATGCTGCTTGCTATGGGCTTTGCTTCCAGTATTTTCGCAACGGGCTGGCTTGTGGGACTTGCTATAGAATTTAATAATGGGCTTTGCTATCGGAAGGATTTATTTCAATGATTTTCCGTGGGCCTTGTTCCAGGGATTATTCTGGGCTTTACTATATATGGGCATTGCCTGCGCGCATTGTCATGGGCTTCGTTTACGTATTGGGCAGCGAGGCTTGCCATGGGCTAGGGTATACTCTTGGATATTTCTAGAGCCCAGTCACTGTTATGTTGTGTCTCTGTTTCGTGTCAAGTATTCAAAATAAAATGAAATTGAATTCGATTCAAAGGTGGTATTGTTGATCAGTATGTTCATGCTTGTACTATCGGGTACTACTTAACTACGTTTCTCTTTCGTTATAGTACCAAAATTGGACAAGTGTCATATACTCTCCATTGAGGATTTTCGAATGTTCTTCTATTTTTAAACCTAATTTTACTGTTAGTTTGTACAGTTGATGTATATGATATCAAACCTTAATAAAATTTATTTTAATGTTATTTTTAAAGAATATTGAAAATGAAAGCAATCCAATTTATTTAGCTTTTAGTTCATTTGGGGTAAACAAACTGCGTGAAAACTAAATGCATAGCATACATAAATAACTGAACTCAAGTCTTTTTTCCTATAAGTTTTGATAGCTTCTCTTGAAGCTCAAATTTAACGAGAGGTTTTATACTCTCGTAGCAAGTAATTTTTAATGGCCTTGATATATTTACTGCAATATTATCAATTTATATTATACTGCAACCATATATTTGAAAATTGTTCTCGTATAACAACTTGTATTTAAAAACAAACAAACATATACACAATAGTCCAAGCACTAGGATCAGCTCGGGGAAATTTGGATTTTGTACTTGAGAAAAACCTGTAGTCAAGGTAGCTGGGTCGCATGGACAAAGACCGACTCCGATTCCTGGCCAGATTACCTGGCCTGTAATCATAAAAATATTATTATCATTATTATTATTAAAACTTCACCCTTGAGCTCCCACGGACAGGTAATATATATACAACCCAAATGAAGCATTTTGCAACACCGGGAAGCCCAAAACGCTGCTTAAGGAAATCCAGCAAAAAACCATTAACAGCTGACTTAGCGCCTGCAGGCCAATACGACCAAAAGCCGATGCCGGCAACAAATTCCAAACCTTAGCCGACCAGGGCACGAAGCACCGATAGAACTGATTAGTTCGACATCTGACAGCCGCCAAAGTGAAAGAGTGCGCTCCGCACGCAGCACGAGTCGCTCTCCCAAAAACCTTGAGGGCAGGGAGAGAAGAATGCAACCATTGCCTCTCATTATTGTACACCTTATAAAACATGCATAGCTCTGCTACTCTTCTCCTGTGAGACAGGTTCACTAGATCATTATCAGCGCACAGCCTGCTGGCTGAACTAACAAGTCGATCCAAGTGACGCAACTGAGTGTCAGCAGCCGAAGCCCAGACCGGTGAACAATACTTCAACACAGGCAGCAAAAACGCATAAAAACATCTGCGGGCAACCTGACTATCACCAAACACGGAATTCACCCTACCGAGGAGCCCAATCTTAGTAGAAGCACGTGACACCAACTTCCTAATATGCGGCTCTAAAGTAAGCTTCTCATCAACAGCAGTCCAAAAGCTCTAGGATGATGGAATATTGTACTTGCATTAAATCTGTACCTCTAGAAGACAAACACTCGCCCACACTCCAGCACCAGCTCTTGGAAATTTGAATAGAGTTCTTAAATAACACATGTACTGAACAACGGCATAGAACTGACGTTTACTTTGGAGATGAAGAGTGGACAGCAGCAGCCAGTGGAAATATTTCTCGGATTTTTTATATTTTGGCTGATGCAAGAGCAGATGAACGATGCCTGCGTCCCTGTAGGCTTTTGTTGTAAAAAAAAAAATATGCTGCTCTGTACGTAAAAGCCAAGGGGACGGTAGAATTTTTGTGCGTCACTTTAGTTTGGGAAGAGATGAAAGAATTTTGCAAAGCTGAAGCTTTAGGACTGTCACATAAATGAACTGCGGTGCTTCCCTTCTTCCAGTCAAGTGTAAGAGAATGATAAATGTAAAATGGTCTCATAAGTAACATGAGAATGACCAAGACCGATAAAAGAAGGAAAGGGTCGATCATGCACTATGAGAAAGCAATTTTTTCTAGATATTGTGCAACTGGAAGGCAGTATGACCAATGTTGCAATAGTTCGGTAAACTCAGCTACAGAAAGGCAAAAAATTGAGTTTTACACATTTGTCATGGCAACACTGCACTTTTTTCCTCAAGTTTAAGGTATATTTTTTAGCCCTAACGACAGTTTGGACAACCGCAGAACTTTCTTACGATATTAGCATCTGGGGAAGAGGCGGGGGCCGATAGAGCAAAATGACATTATACAGATATGTTTGGAAACAAAGCTAATTCTAGACCTTTCTATTCATATACCTATATATTCATATACCTACATAGAAACATTTTTGGTAGGAACTGAACTGGGGACCTCCAGCTTACTACACCAACACTCTACACGAGGCCACAACAAGCTCTACATAGAACAAACGGATGTTCACTGTAGAAGGTACAAGTTCAACGCACACCACAACCACAACTGAGCCCTGGCACCGGAAATCAGCATGAAAATATTAAAATAAAGAGTACTGTCCAAATCATGAAGATGCACGTCAGCAACTTATGAAGGGTCATAGAGGCAATAATAACACCCATTCAGATCATCAGGGCTGGCACTGAGTTAATGGGAGAAATTAGAGGGAGAAATGAAGGCCTTTCAGATAAGCTAATTAAGAAGCGTCATTAGAAGTAATGAAGTGAGTCCGTCAAAACATGTCGTGCAAAGTGGCAGAGAATAAAATTATAGATAGTGAAACAACAGCGTACCAGCAATAAGAAGTGGGTTGGTGCGGCCTTTTGCGGCCTCGACATAGAAGAAAAGATGAAGCCAAAGGGCCGCAAGGAATCCATACCTACAGCTTTATTTATAGGCCGCAAGTTATCAATTCTGGAAAAACAGCAGCACAGCTGCAAATAAAAGTACGTTGCTTTGAATCATGAACTACAAGAACAAAATAAGCGAAACAATAATATGGCGGTAAGCAAAACTAGCTACACCACAGTAAATAAATGTATATTATAATAACAAATACAGAGTGAAAAGGAGCAAAGAGATAGTATACAGGCATATAATACACATAATACAGGTATAATATACAGACACTTGTGTTTTATATCGCTGACGAGTTCGCTGTAGTTTGAGGCAATCGTTATAGTTGGGTGTCACTAAGAATGTCAGGTTGATACTAGCCTGGCATCAAAAGACAATTTTCTATGTCCTTTTCTATAAATATATATGATTTGTAGAAAACGATGTTCTACTTACTCCTCTGGAGCCAATTGGCCTATATCTGCAGCACGAACCAGTGCATGTGGGTTTCCCAGGGGACGGTACAGTCAATGTTGACTTTATCTTTACCTTTAGGGGTCCTGTTCAAATGTATGTATATTGTATTACGTATATGAACGTTCTTTTTCATCATATTTGATGAAATATTATTTGCGCACATCCTTATGCTTCTTTCATTTCTATTGAAAAGCTTCATTGAGCGTTCTTCAATTTCAGAGCCTGGCACGATGGCAATCGCCGATCATACGATGGCGATGGTGTAAAGACCATCGTCATCGGATGAACTACGATTTTACGATGGGACATCGCAACTAATTCATCGGCGATGGCGATCAAACGATGCTCCGATGAAATTGTATCAAACAATCGGCGATGGCCATTTTCCCCATCGGCGATGGTGTTATGAGGAAGAACTGGTCCGATGAAATGACTGAACATCCCATCGGCGATGGCATACGATGGGCATCGTCATCGGTTGTACTTCCGATGCCGATGAAGTAATGAAAGAAGGCTAAAAGATACAGAAAAACAGCCTTACGAGTTTGAAACATTAGGTTTTTAGTAACATTAAAACAAAGAGTGGGTATTAAGCTTATTTCAATACATTTTCCAGATCTAACAAGTTCAATTAATAAAGTTTTGAAAGGTCATACATTGAAGCATGTTAGCTACTAGGCAAATACTTTGTATAAAGAATCTTAACACTGAACCTGATTCTCAACACTGAAAGTAATCTATTAAATAAATTTATGTATTATAACACAAAGATTCGTTGTGAAAATGATAAAAGAAAACTTCATGTGGTCCTAATTTATTTTAATGAAAATTTTTAATGGAATAAGTACTAATTTTATTAATGATATTTTTAGATCTTTGTATTTTATAATGTGTTAATGCGATGGTCCATCGCCAATTGTGACCCCCTACGATGGCCATCGCCGATGGTTATTTCATCGTAGATTATCGCCGATGAAAACTGGCGATTTTTTTGTTCCGATGGCGATGGAGCGATGGTATTGCAGCTAGTCTCCTTCGTAAGCGAGATGGCCATTGTACCATCGATTTTGCCATCGTACCATAATCGCCGATGCCGACCTCTGTGCAATTTTGATTTTTCAGCATATCGGCCGCTTTCTTTCCATCTTTTTAAGCCATTGAAAATTAATTGATACCGTTTCTCTGTTCATTGATTTAGGGGCAATAATTTAGAGAAGTTATCAGACGTCGAGAGATCGATCGTCCCCCTCTTGCAGAGCCTGCGCAAGTGATGCCGACGTAGGGAAAAATCACGGAATGATAGTCT
>LQNS02278097.1:9565000-9579993 GCA_001587735.2 Parhyale hawaiensis
ATATTGTACTGAGAAGAAAAACTTTCTTCTTTGGGCGGTTATGGGTTGACGGTCGATTGTCTTGTTCAGAAATTTATTGATTTGTGACTGTACTAAATTTTGAGGATAACCATTACATTTAAAAAAGGTACTCGCTCATATAAAGAACTCATAAAGTATTCATGTAAAGTACTCATATAAAGCACACACATAAAGAACTCCTATAAATTACTCATATAAAATACTTATAGATAACTGTAACAATATGGGCTTTGCTTCAGCTAATTGCTGCTTGCTGTGGGCTTTGCTTCCAGTAGTTTCGCAACGGGCTTGCATGTGGGACTTGCTATAGAATTTGCTAATGGGCTTTGCTATCAGAAGGATTTATTTCAATGATTTTCCGTGGGCCTTGCATCAGGAATTTTTCTGGGCGTTACTATGTATGGGCATTGCCTGCACGCAGTGTCATGGGCTTCGTTATGGGCTTCGCTTACAAATTGAGCAGCGAGGCTTGCCATGGGCTGGGGTATGCTCTTGGATATTTCTAGAGCTCAGCCAGTGTTATGTTGTGTCTTTGTTTCGTGCCAAGTATTCATAATAAAATTAAATTGAATTCGACTTAACTGTGGTATTGTTGACCAATATGTTCATGCTTATACTATCAGGTACTACTTAACTACGTTTCTCTTTGGTTATAATAGCAAAATTGGACAAGTGCCATTGAGGATTTTCGAATGTTCTTCTATTTTTAAACTTAATTTTACTGTTAGTTTGTACAGTTGATGTATATGATATCAAACCTTAATAAACATTATTTTTTCATGAGTGGTACACAAACTGCATGAAAATTAAATGCATTGCATACATAAATAACTGAACTCACGTCATTTTTCCTATACGTTTTGATAGCTTCTATCGTAGCTCAGATTTAACGAGAGGTTTTATACTCTCGTAGCACGTACTTTTTAATGGCCTTGATATATAATTTACTGCAATATTATAATTTTATATTATACTGCAACCACATATTTGATAATGGTACTTGAATAACAATCTGTATTAAAAAACAAACAAACATATACTCAATAGTCCAAGCACTAGCATCAGCTCGGGGAAATTTTGATTTTGTACTTGAGAAAAACCTGTAGTCAAAGTTGCTGGGTCACATGGACAAAGACCGACACCGATTCCTGGCCAGATTGCCTGGCCTGTATTCATAAAAATATGAACAGCAGTCCAAACTACATGACCCGCTCTAGGATATTGGAATAATGTACTTGCATTAAATCTGTATCTCTAGAAGACAAACACTCGCCCACACTCCAGCACCAGCTCTTGGAAGTTTGAATAGAGTTCTTAAATAACACATGTACTGAATAACGGCAAGAACTGACGTTTACTTTGGAGATGAAGAGTGGACAGCCTCACCCAGTGGAAATATTTCTCGGATTTTTTGTTATATTTTGGCTGATGCAAGAGTAGATGAACGACGCCCGCGTCCCTGTTGGCTTTTGTTGTAAAAAAAAACTATGCTGCTATATACGTAAAAGCCAAGTGGACGGTAGAATTTTTTTGCGTCGCTTTAGTTTGGGAAGAGATAGAAGAATATTCGCAGAGCTGAAGTTATAGGACTGTCACATAAATGAACTGCGGTGCTTCCCTTCTTCCAGTCAAGTGTAAGAGATTGATAAATGTAAAATGGTGTCATAAGTAACATGAAAATAATCAAGACCGATAAAAGAAGGAAAGGGCTGATCATGAACTGGGAGACGGCAATTTCTTATAGATATTGTGTAACTGGAAGGCAATTTGACTAATGTTGCAATAGTTCGGTAAACTCAGTTACAGATAGGCAGAAAATTGAGTTTTATCTTTTTGTCATTGCAGCCCTGTACTTTTTTCCTCATGTTTCAAGGTATATTTTTCAGCCGTAACGAAAGACCGCACAACCGCAGACCTTTCTTACGATATTAGCATGCATCTGGGGAAGGGGATGGGACCGATAGAGGAATATCATATTATACAAATCTGTTTGGAAACAAAGCTATTTCTAGACCTTTGTATTCATATACCTACATAGAAACATTTGAGTTAGGAACTGAACTGGGGACCTCCAGCTTACTACACCAACACTACACGAGGCCACAACAAGTTCTACATAGAACAAACGGATGTTCACTGTAGAAGGTACAAGTTCAACGCACACCACAACCGAGCCGTGGCAACGGAAATTAGCATGAAAATATTAAAATAAAGAGTACTGTCCAAATCATTAAGATGCACGTCAGCAATTTATGAAGGGTCGTAGAGGCAATAATAACACCCATTCAGATCATCAGGGGCTGGCACTGAGTTAATGGGAGAAATTAGAGGGGGAAATGAAGGCCTTTCAGATAGCTAATTAAGAAGCGCCATTAAAAGTAATGAAGTGAGTCCGTCAAAACAGGTCGTGCAAAGTGGTAGAGAATAAAATTATAAATAGTGAAACAACAGCAGCGTACTAGCAATAAGAAGTGGGCAAGTGGGCGGGTGATGTCTTTTGCGGCCTCTACATAAAACAAAAAATGAAGCCAAAGGGCCGCAAGGAATCCACACCTACAGCTTTATATATAAGCCGAAAGTTATCAATTCTGGAAAAAACAGCAGTGCAGCTGCAAATAAAAGTACGACGCTTTGAATCATGAACACAGAACAAAATAAGCGAAACAATAATATGGCGGTAAGAAAAACTAGCTACACCACTATATATATTATAATAACAAATACAGAGTGAAAAGAAGCAAAGATATACTATACGGGCATAATACACATAATACAGGCATAATATACAGACACTTGTGTTTTATATCGCTGACGAGTTCGCTGTAGCTTGAGGTAATCGTTATAGTTGGGTGTCACTAAGAATGTCAGGTTGGTACTAGCCTGGCCTCAAAAGACAATTTTCTATGTCCTTTTCTATGTATATATATGATTTGTAGAAAACGATGTTCCACTTACTCCTTTGGGGCCAATTGGCCTATATCTGCAGCACGAACCAGTGCATGTGGGTTTCCCAGGAGAGGGTACAGTCAATGTTGACTTTATCTTTACCTTTAGGAGCACTGTTCAAATTTATGTAGATTGTATTACTTATATGAACGTTCTTTTCAATCATATTTGATGAAATATTATTTGCGCACATCCTTATGCTTCTTTCATTTCTCTTGAAAAGCCTCATTGAGCGTTCTTCAATTTCAGAGCCTGGCGCGATGGCAATCGCCGATCATACGATGGCGATGGTGTGAAGACCATCGCCATCGGATAAACTACGATTTTATGATGGAACATCGCAAAAAATCGATCGGCGATCGCGATCAAACGATAGTTCGATGAAATTTTATCAAACAATCGGCGATGGCCATTTTCTCCATCGGCGATGGTGTAATGAGGAAGAACTTGGCCGATGAAATGGTTGAACATCCCATGGGCGATGGCATACGATGGGCATCGTCATCGGTTGTACTTCCTATGCCGATGAAGTAATGAAAGAAGGCTAAAACTACAGAAAAACAGCTTTACGAGTTTGAAATATTTGTTTTTTTAGTAACATTAAAACAAAGAGTGGGTCACCAAGTTTATTTCAATACATTTCCCAGATCTAACAAGGTCAATCAATAATAAGGTTTTGAAAGGTCATACATTTGAAGCATATTAGCTACTAGGCAAATACTTTGTATAAATAATCTTAACACTGAACCTGATTCTTAACACTGAAAATAATCTATTAAATAAATTTATGTATTATAACACAAAGATTCGTTGTGAAAATGATAAAAGAAAACTTCATGTGGTCTTAATTTATTTTAATGAAAAATTTTAATGGAATAAGTACTAATGTTATTAATGATATTTTTAGATCTTTGCACTTTTATAATGTGTTAATGCGATGGTCCATCGCCAATTGTGACCCCCTACGATGGCCATCGCCGATGGTTATTTCATCGTAGATTATCGCCGATGAAAACTGGCGATTTTTTGGTTTCGATGGCGATGGAGCGATGGTATTGCAGTCTCCTTCGTAAGCGAGATGGCCATCGTACCATCAATTTTGCCATCGTACCATAATCGCCGATGCCGACCTCTGGGCAATTTTGAATTCTTCAGCATATCGGCCGCTTTCTTTCCATCTTTTTAAGCCATTGAAAATTAATTGATACCGTTTCCCTGTTCATTGATTTAGGGGCAATAATTTAGAGAAGTTATCAGACGTCGAGAGATCGATCGTCCCCCTCTTGCAGAGCCTGCGCAAGTGATGCCGACGTAGGGAAAAATCACGGAATGATAGTCTAAGAAAATATTTTAAATTTTGCATTCTACAAATATATGCTTTGCCGTGAAATGCTACTTTATTTGCTAACAGGATACTCTCTCACAGCACATCCTTTATTGCTCAGCTTATAGTATCGATTTGTAGAAAACTTATTCTGGAAATAGAGAGGTAACTTAGCTAAATTTACGCTATAAAATGGATTCAAGATGATATAATTGGATGCTCTGGAACTAAATAACCCAGCTATATCATGGTGCTTGTGTAAAGAGGTGCTGTGTAAAGTGAAGACTGTCTGTAATAGCCATTAAACAGCAATAGAATCAGTAAAAGTGTACATATTACAACAGCACTGTAGCAATAAACAAATGATATAATAATATAATGATGCCAAACTAGAAAATAATAGCCTGTAGTAAATAAATCAACATAATGATAGAAAATACAAACAAATAAGCAGTGCAATAACACAACTGTAGGTAAAACAGCTCAACACTGAGTTAAAACAACAATGGAACAGCAACTTCAATAACAAAACAGTGCAAAGAATTCTACTGTATAGTGGCAAGTAAGGCTATAACTTAGAAGCAACAAAAGGAACACTATAATAGCAGATAGAACGATATTAGCAAAATAAACATTAATAGCAGTAAAACCAACAGCTTCAGAGCAAGTAGCTCCAAATAGATATACACTGACGTAGCTGTAAACGAGAGAGACCTTCTGTACATAGGCTCTGCATTAGAGCAGGTTCTGTTCTATGTGAAAGCGCCACAAATTCTTTTTGAACTGTTCGAAGTTTTTCGCACGGACCCCAGGCGGTGTAGTGAACTTCTAAGGTGAAACACAGTAAGTAGAAAAAAAAAACTGGTAAAACTTAGCATTAGCTGAAGATGATTTTGGATTAAGTCGAAAATTTTGAAATTGAAATAATGTTATAGGTTGTCATTCTCGTTGTGACTTCCTCATCACTAAAGCTCGCTTTTCAGAAGGAAGGAAAATTCATCACACATATGCTCAATCATCAATAGACAAGTTCTCCATACGGACCCCACAGCCGAGAAGCTCACACCGTCGATCAGCCGAGCTGCATGTGTATGCCAGCTCCATACGCAATATATTGGAGCGGCAGACCCTGCAGTTTGTCGCGGCCAAAGTCAACATCGGCCTGGTCTGTTTGTCGCCACTGCTTGTTCAGAGCTCCAGTGAAAGGCAAGCAACAAACAGTCTAAATGAGTAGCAAATGCTGCAGACGGCAAAGTTTTGCTTTGAAGTGCGATGCCTCGAGGTGTTGATGGTATAGAAAGAGGCTTAGTATCTAACTCGGTGAAGTAAGGGCTTAGAAATGATCGATCTATATCTTGGCAAAGCAGAGACAAACTTATTTTGCAGATAACTATAATGCACTGAAGAATATGAAGACGGTATTGAAGAAAAATAGGCATACACATACATTCATAGTTTCATAGTCACTGAAGCGCAATAGAGACTGTAAGATATCTATAGCTTTAAATAGGTGAAAAGCGACGGATTTATCGGAAATAAAATCCATGCAAAGATATTATTACAGCGAAGTCTCAACAGCATGCTTCTGTACGTTTTCCATTCCAACGCTTTTGCCAAAATCCAGAGAAACTAACAAAAAAAAAAAAAAAATTCAAGCGAGCTACAAATGCTGAGGAGAGTAGAGAAAAGCTGTGGAAATTTTGACTGAAGCATCGAAAATCGCATTTCGTCGGACCGAAGGACAAAATTTTCGACGTATTTCGGAGACTCTTGCAAGCACAACGTCTCTAAAGTAGGGTAAAGCTGCAGATCGAAATCGTCTTACGTCTGACTGAACTATCGCATTTTGCAACGTATTTGAAATATTAAATATTTATCATCATATGAAATTACTGCAATCATCTTACACATTAAAATTCATACAATGATACATTTACGCAGGGATAGCTTCTAATAAAACTAATAATGTTAAGCCTAAACAATTCCGGTATACTTTAGTATCGTCTCCACAGCAACGGTATCTTCCACTATAAGCCTTTAGGGACTTACCAGCTATAAAGTTCAAGCTGCCGGCGGCAAAAAATGTTTTCTATTCTGGGTAGAACATCAAAGAGATTTTTCGGTTCAACAAACATCTTGAAGATAAAGCCGGGTGAGGCAATGTGTTCATGAACCGCAACTGGTTGAGGAAGTTGTGAAATTTGTAGTTATACGGAGGGGCGACAGACGGTAAACGCTGGTGCTATTAATCTAAATACCCTCCTGTTGAATTTTATTATTTCATAACGGAAGATGTGCTATAACACTCAATACATCGAGGATCCAGTGCACGGGGAAAATGGGTGCACCTCATCATGGTATATGTCGATAGAATTTTCACCTCCGCTAAGGAAGTTATGTTTTCGTCGTGCTTGTCTGTCTATATGTTTGTTTGTCTCTATGTCACCAAGATAACTTAAATAGGTATGAGCCGATTTGGATGAAATTTACAGGGATTGTTAGGTATGTTAAGAGGAACAGATGATTAACTTTTGGTGAAGATATGTCCATCCGTTTGCTTGTCTGCCTCATTTTTCTCAATGCCATAACTCAAAAATTTGCAGATGGATTTTTATGAAATTAGCATGAGTTGTTAGGTATATAACAAAGAGTAAATGACCAAATTTTGGTAATGATCCGTTGGTTTGTTCGTTCGTTTGTCACTGTTTTCAGTTTTATGCTTGTTAGCACAATACCTCAAAAAATAATGAATGGATCTTTATGAAATTCATAGGGTTGTTAGTAATGTTAAAAGACATAAATAATTAAATTTTGGTTCAGATCGGTTTGTTCGTTTGCATGTTTTACTCATGTTTGTCATAACGTTTGTTAGCAGTATAACTCAAAAAGTTACGAACGGATGTTCAAGAAAATTACACAAGCTGTTATAACTATCAAAAGGCACAAATGATTGGATTTTGGAGTTTATATAAAGAAAATTATAGTCTCAGAGCTAATTTGAATTTTTTACTATCGTTGCCTCGCTTGGCGGAGGTATGAGCCCTCAGAGTGCTCTAGTATAATTTCTTTTTCCTTGATTTACGTAATTTAAACTCAACTATTTTTATGGTATTGGATTAGCCGAAGATTGGCTTGGCTTGTAGACTATGCCAGACCAGCGGTCGTTCAGCTCTCGCGGCGTCCCGATGCATATTTCGGTGGCAGAGATACCCATGGTAAGCACTACTCTACGTTACCTTAATTGATATATTGATGAAGTTGACATAGCACTAAATAATAGTCGACAAAGTTGTCCGACCAGGTATGTAGAGTCAAGTCCACGAGTTCGATATCCGCTGGTGAGTTGAGCATGCGATTGCGTACTGTGACCCAAGAATAAGTAAATATAAAATCTTATAATCAGAGAGAAGTGACGGGTCGAATTTTTCACTTTAACCATCACGGTGACGCCTGCTGGTAGACAAATGGTTCTCGGTCTGTCGGTTCCTAGAAAAGTAATCGGTGAGATGGCAGCGCTGCAGGCAGGAGCAGGCACACGTCTCCTGTCACAATATGCGATATTCTGTAATTTCCTTAATGGTCGTCGTGTGGTGCATCTTAAACTACAGTTCTTCAGGACACACACAGGCGCCTGGGGGGTGCAGGTAATAGGGACACTGGTAATAGGGAAATATAGAGACATAAAACGGCCGTTTCCAATACAGCTTCTGCAGCAGAAGTAACAACGTATTGCAACTAGAACTATACACGATAATAACGACCAAATGTGTAGTACAACAAATGTGCTGAAAGTATGAGAGTTTAACTTTAAGACTGTGTGCATATTGGTTTTTCATTAGGTTAGCCTATCTTAAGCAATAGGGAGAAGTGTCTCATGCAGGAAACCCCACCAGAGATTACTTTACCCTTGCATAGACTTTAGGACATCTTTCTTTCGTGCTCAAATTGCTACCTTCTATGTAGCTTCATACCGCTGCTGATGATGCTTTGATCTGTTCTTTCTCTTCTTTTCTAAGTTCCGCGTCCATGCGCGTTGGTCCAGGGTGGCAGCACGTCTGTTTATAAGTTCATAATATCTCTCGACATACTACAGGTCTCTTTCTCTTCTTCTTTAAATCGTCAGCAGCGCATCACTGGAGGCGCTAATTCTTCACACATTTAACTTAGACGATGTACACTAAACACGATGTATTAAGCAAAGTTCACCCTTTAGACCTTTGGCCCAATGTATGAACAGTATAGTACAGAGCTTTCGAAAGTTTTGTTGCCCTCTTGTATCCACTACTGTGCGTTTATCCAAACATTCGCAAGCATGTTCACTGCCAAGTTAAACGGCTTCTAGCAAGTGCCTCTTGTTTAGCTCTGGATATCTATTTGAAGATGGAGTGCACTGTAGAGCTCAGATAATAGTACACATTTTAGCTGTTTGTAAGAAAGTAACGGAAACATATCGAACCCTTTGTACTGTGTCACCAAAACACCAAAGTGTGAATGCTGCATTATATACTTAGCTATGACTGAAGTCACAGTAACATTTGGAGCAACATAAGTGTGACGTTATATTTTTGTACATTGTTGGCTAGAAATTCCTATGCGTGGCACTATTTTTACATATTGTCCGTACGTTAGATAGAAATGCCTCAACAACACAGAGCTGCGGACTCTTTTGTTGCACGACACCTCCGCGATAAGCTTATTGCATAGAGGATGTTATGCGGCAGCATCAACAATACAAACTCTACTGAAAGCAACAGCCTGTATGTTATGGAATATTATTAAGATGTAAAAACTTTCCCGATGTGTTCCACCAAAGAGTCAGAGGGCCGGAGGCTGAGATCATCAGCACTTTTTCAGTTTATTGAAGAGGCCGCATGTGCTCGCGTCAGCCAATTTGATATGGTGATCATCTAGTCAAAGATTTAGCCATTTTTCTACAGACGGAATATTCAAATATCAGTATCAAATATTATTTATCGAATTTTATAAAACCAATACGTGGTTTCTTCCTTTCAAAATTCCGAGAGCGTTGTTAACAGCAAGTAAGAACTTTTTTTTTTAAATTAACATACATAGATAAGTTACTACGAAAGTAAGACACATTTTTTAGCTACATGACCATTTCAAAGAAGCTCTTGTGTAGGGAAAGTGTTACTGCAAAATCATAACGTTCAATATCTGGCAAATTTATGACTTACAAACGAAATCGCTCAACTTAGCGCTACTTTCAAAGTTCGTAGGTCAAACCACTCCAACGCAGATTAGCTGCAAGGTCCGCACGCCAAAACACTCACGCGACAGTGGATCAGGTGTAAGTTCTGTAGGCCAAACTACTCGACTACAGGCCAGTTGCAAGGTCCGTGGACTAAAACACTCGACTGCAGGCCAGTTGCAAGTTCCGTAGGCCAAACTTCTCGATTACAGGCCAGTTGCAAGGCCTGTAGACTAACACACTCGACTTCTTCATACCTCTGCCAAACAAGGTAAACTAGGATCAAGACCCGACTGTCGCGAGTGCCTCTCGAGACCTGAAAAAAAAAAACTCAAAGTTTGGACTAGCTTATCCAAGCGCGTCCAAATCGATGAGACAAGGAGGACGTTTCTCTCCGGCAACTTACGTGCTGGACAAAAATCCGCAAAGAAGTCTTCTGATCTGAAGCTTTCTGTAAACGTGCCAAGCATCCAAGACTTTGGTGATTGCAAATAAGAAATATAAACAAACTTTGTTCAAATAAGCAATCAACTCTGAAAAAAAGATCGACGACACCGGAGAGTGAATGAACAAGTTTTAATTAATCCATTTTAGTTCACTATTATTGACGCATTTATTAACTCCGCCAAGGACGTTACGTTTTTATCGTGTTTGTCTGCCTGATGTTTGTCTCTTTGTCTGTCACCAAGATAACTCAAAGTGTAATGGACGGATCATTACGGAATTTACAGGGATTGTTAGGCATATTAACAGTAACAGATGATTAACTTAATTTTAGTGAAGATCCATTCAACCATTTGGTTGTTTGTTTGTTTGTTTGTCTGTCTGCCTATTTGTTCTTAGTACTATAACATAAAATATTATGGACGGATTTAGATGGAATTTACATGAGTTTTTATAAGTATATTACGAAGAGTGAGTAACAAAATTTTTGTGATGCTCTGTTTGTTCATTCGTATGTTTGTCTGTGTGTTGGATTTCATGCTTGTTAGAGGAGTAACTAAAAAAGTTACGAGCGGCTTTTTATTAAATTTTCAAGAATTGTTAGTAATGTTGAAAGACATAAAAGATTAAACTTTGGCAAGGATCGTTTGGTCTGCTTGTGTGTTGAACTAAGTTTTGCTAGAATGTTTGTTAGCAGCAACCTGCAAAGTTATGAACGGATCTTCAAGAAATTATAGAAGCTATTATTAATGCCGAAATATAAATGCAAATGATCGGATTTTGGTGCTGATACATCTTACGGTTGCCTTGCTTGGCGGAGGTATGTGCTCTCAGAGTGCTCTAATAGTCTAGTTGACACATTTCTTTAAGTGGGTACAAGCTGAAAGTGAGAAAAAAAGACAAAGTGCAGTTAGAGGTGGAAATATTTTTTGGAGATTCAATAAGTTCACTAAAAAGAGCACTGGAAGCATTATTGGTACGTTAAAAATTCATGCTACGAACGTGTCAGAAAGCAATAGAAAGGACGTAAGAAGTCCTTTTTAGCATGCATGAAACCACCACCTCTCTCCCTCTTCCCCCTCCCGTCCATCATATATCTTGAGAGGTCCTTCAAAAGGGGCTGGAGAAGTTCTAACACTAAAGCTTGAGATTTTATAATAGAAAAGCTTCTGGAAACCCAACACAAGAGCTGGAGAGTGTAAAATACAAAGACTTGAGGAAACCTAACGTAAGAGCTGAGGAATCTAAGGTACAAAGTCTTGAAAGGCTTGTGGAAACCTAACACAAGAGGAGGAGAGTCTAAGATACGAATGCATATGGAAATCTAACAAAAGAACCGGAGGTAGCGAAACTAACGCTAACATTAGGGAGCGAGTGAGAGGTAACAGGGCTTCAAGTTACGAGGCGCTTGACGGTCGATCCCAGCCATCTTCGTAAAAGACTTTATGAACTCCAGCAAATGGGCTTAAGAACACTGGATAGGTGGATAGAGGAGCCTTATTACAGAGCCGTAAGAAGGCCCACTACAAAGCTTCGATAAAGCCCATTACAAAAAGCTTCAGAAGGCCCACTATTACTGCTTTATAAACGCCGGCTTAAAGGCTTGTGACAAGGACTCCTTTTCGGGGTTCAATTTCTGAGTTCGTCGGGGCATGGCATTCGGAGTTTTACCTCGTGACTTGCTGGGAGTGTTCGGTAGTCGCGGCATTACTGCTCCTTTTTCCTCGGAATTTACGGCACTTGCGGAGCTCGAGGCATTTCGCGCAGTGACGTCGCGACTGTGACGTAGGTTTTTACTACTCTTTAATGCCTCAATTACTTTGCACCCCTAACTTTGGCGTCTGAAACCTCCGACGCTACCCTCTTCCATAGGTCAAAAGGTTCCAGTACCTCAAGGATGCACCCTACCTGACACTGAGTGTTAACTCATGTTAGGTGGTCATATGTTAGGTTAGGTTTGGCTACCCTAACTAATAGGTAAGCATAATATACCTAAATCTCATGCAGGCCTCACATTACGTCTGCCTAGGTTAAACATTGTAAAGATAAGAGCCAAATCGGTAGACAAAAAAAAAATCTGCTCCATGATTGCGCCAGTTACACAAACCGTTAATTAAAGTTATCGCTTGTGAGACAAAGATAGCAAACATAATAAGAGATGAACATATATAATATGCACAAATTGAACAGGCATTTTTCATAAATCCACGCCGTACCTACAGCGCGGACATACAATGCAAATAAAAATAATAATTCATGGTGTCAATAAAATCTGCTGCTGGATATTGTAGAGCAACGAGGCAGCGAAGAGTGGATCCTGCACGAAAATGGCAACTGCCCCATAGCTGCCGACCTACATTAGTTACCTTATTGTTTTCTGACAAACTCCAGTTGATGCTATGCAAGTCACGGGACGTGTGCTGAGTGTTCCTTTTCTCCGTAACGAGTGGGAGAACCAGCAGCATGTTATCTCCACACTGCACCTAACCGCTCACAGCTACTTTATGTGGCCCCATAGTTTTGAACTTAAGGTAAATTCTTATAATTCCGGCCTAATTTGTTTCAGTAAGTTGAAGTAGCGATTGTGGTGGATAAAATAGCAAGTGTGATTTCAAGTAAAACACAAATCCAATAAAAATATGGCAGTGCAAGTCCGTAAAACAAAATAAAAAACAACCATTAATTAACCGAGAAACAAAATCGTTGAATAATTAAAATTGGTTGAAAATGAAGCGCTTTTCAAGAAACAATGAATAAGACGGGGTTAGAATATGATGAAAATTATGGTATTAGCGGGTCTGTGTGCCTCTTTTTGTCTGTTCTAAATACAACTCGGAAAGCTACGCATGGATCTACGTGAAATTACGCCACCTGTTGGGAAATCACGAGAAAGAGATGATTAAATTCTGGTAAGGTAAAGGTTAGGTCGCCTTCACAGCGCACCTCTTCAGGGGAATACGCATGCACTGGTTCGTGCTGCAGGTAACTACCCATTTGAACCCAGAAGAGTGTACGGCTGCAGTCAACCACAGATTGTCTGGGCTACGGCGTCGTTTTAACTATACATATACCCGATAGACAACTGCGTCCTCCGACCCTAAGGCCAGTGCCCCCCTCCCCCCAAGTAACTGCAAGTCAGAGAATTACTGACGCTAAGTATTCCCGTGTGCCGAGACAAAGAAGATGTGGTAAAATCATACAATTACGTACTAACTTGAAATGCTTTCATTTAAATAAAGGTAAAGTCAACTTGACCGTACCTCCAACTGGGAAACCCGCATGCGCTGGTTTGTGCTGCAGATATAGACTAACAGGCCCCAGAGGAGTATACGGTTGCAGTTGACCACAGATGTCTAGAGCTATGGCGCCAGTGGCGGAAGACTCCATGCGACAATATCTGCGAACCCCCAACCCTCCCCATTGCTAGGTAAGGTCAGTAACCCGCAGCAGTATGCAGACCGGATGCTGGCCGATCACATCAAGCGCGCTAAGAAGATGCTCAGCTGGGAACTGGGCACGAACCAGCGACCTTGAGAGTAGAAGTCAGACGCTCTAGCCTGCCGCTACTGCGGGTAACTTGCGTAATTAACAAATTTAACGTATGTCACTCATAATTACATTTTACAAAATTAGGTTTGAATGTGCCACGCTAAAAAATTGATGCACTATAAATTTAAAATACATAAAGGAGTAATAAAGAATAGAAATATTACATACGTACTCACATCCTCTGTCACAGTAACGCTTTGGCATCCATTAGAATGTAAACAGGAATTTCGGCCCAGGGGCAAGAAATGTTATAGTTACTACGAAAAAGTTTCACATTTTCTGTTAAGTGTTTTTTTACTGCAATTCTTATTTCTCTGTAGCACATAGAGGGTCAGATCATTGTAATGTATTGTAGTAATTAGAATATAATAATAATTGCAATGACAATGAAATACGCATATTTCCCTATTCCATTATTTTAACAGTGCTGCATAGTAACGGTCATACTACTGTATTAGTGCAATATTTAGGCATAATAAAGAGGCATTATTATACACAAATGGTCCTGTTCATTTGATCAAATGTGAAACACATTGAAATAAATGGACGGTATAGTTACACACAAAAACACCCTATTTATTTGAACAAAAGGACCCTACACTAAAATAAACAATACGTCATGAAGCCACCAATACCCTTCCTTTTATATCAACATAAGGGTCGTATATTAGTATAAATAACGTGCCATTATAAAAACACACAAATATTCGTTTCTCGTTAACGCAAAGGGCAAGACATCAATATAACTTTTCGACGTTCCTGGACACAAGCAGCGGCGCGATGGCAACGACGCTGGCCTTTTGCGGCGAGGTCACAGCACTAGGGAGGCGAATACAAAAAGAGCTCAATGGAGAGTTCTATTTCCGTCCAGGGGGTCCTTTTCTCTGAACTCAGGATCTCGGCTTCGTCGTCTGTACGGTGCGTGGAGCAGGTGTGTTGTGAATGTGTAGGTGTCTAAGGCGTGTGTGCGTGTGTCAGTGCAGTGAAGCGAGGGCACTTCATTGCATTTTAATGTAATTAATTAATTCGTCGCTCAATGACCAATTGTCTAGCTATTAGAGATGATACTGCGCAGCGAAACAATTATAACGCAGAAAAATAATTCTCATAAAATTCGATTGGAAGATTGCGCTACTTTTGCCACTATAAAAAGGATTGGATAGCATGTCATTTACCGATATAATTAGGATTGGCTATGCTCACCATCAGTGACGCGGTGTTACACCAAGACAAAGAGAGACACTCGCTCCTACTTTAATAAAATCTGCACTAACTTCGAAGCTGAAGTAATGGTAACAGAACGAAGAATAATAAATGACAATCATAAATGTACAACTTTCTTTAAAAAAATGATAATAATAATGGAACGATGAATAAATATCCAGGTCTGAAGTGACATAGCGAATATAACAATAATGAGAATACGATGAGAAGCATATTTGAAATTTGGTTACCCACGACGCGCGTTTCCCCGTACCTCGGCTCATCAGGTGGGAGGTC
>LQNS02278097.1:9580182-9609131 GCA_001587735.2 Parhyale hawaiensis
CGCTGCGTCGACTCCAACTACAGCACATAGATGCACCGGGGCGGCAGGAACCTCCTGCACAAGGGCTTCAAAGGTGGCACATCTGCGTGGTAGAAGGCGAAAACACAACGCACAACGATAATTAAATTTGATGAGAGCATCCAGTAGTTGAAAAGCGATGATAGGCCTCTTGAGATGTTAAAGCTCTTCAATATGCAGCATACCGATTATACATTTGCAGTTCCTCCGCCAGCTGCATACCGTAATTTACTTGCCACGCCTTCTAATATCAATTATTGTCTTGAGATGGCATTATTTTAAATTGAAGAATATGATGAGAAGCACATTAGAAATTTGGTTACCCACGACACGCGTTTCGCCGTACCTCGGCTCATCAGGTGGGAGGTCGAAGATGGTCGAATTCTAATATGCTTCTCATCGTATTCTTCAATTTAAAATAATGCCATTTCAAAATAATAATGATGATAATAATAATGACAACTAGACGAGCACTCTGAGACCGCACACCTCCGCCAAGCAACAGAAGAGTTACCGTGAAACCCAGATTGGTTCTAAGTCTAGGAGTTTTTAGGGCAGTTCCTGTGAGTTTCATGAAGATCCGTCTATAACATTTTGAGTTATATTCCGACAAACACAGAGACAAAGAGGCGAACGAACCCTTAGATCATAGCGGATATTGGACTATTTTTTTTTCTCGTAACAATGCTAGCAACTCCCGTAACTATTGTGAATATATGCTTATAACTTTATTAGTATGTTACTGCCAAACAAATAAAGAAACAAACAAAAACATAAGGATACTCCCCCAAAGCAGCCAAGAGATCGACACCAATATTTAGCCATCTGTTCCTGTATCATTGATAATATGAAGCTCTGTTCGAAAGTTTCTGAGTTATGTGGCAAATAAAAAGAAAACGGACAGACAAATCAACAAATGGTTGGACAGATCGTCACCGAAAGTTAAGCGTCTGTTCTTTTTATCATTCATAACAATCCCTGTAATTTTCATAGAGATTCGTCCATAACTTTTTGAGTCATATTGTGGCCAACTAACAGAAAAGAGACAGAGAGACATGCTTTTACAAAATCATAACATCCTTGGAGGAGGTTAAAATCATACCGTCATAATAATATTAAGAACACTTCTAAATGCCAACGTATTTTTAGCTATTCTTAGTTCATCATATAATCTTACTTTTTTTGCAGCAATAACACAGTTAGGAATGTTGTATAAATAATAATAGATCTGACAATTCATAGCAATAAGACTATTTGCAACCTTGTATAAATTCTATATCTGCCTTTTCCACAGCTATAAGAGCATTTGGTACCATGCCTAAATGATAGATCTACCGTTTTCATGCCAATAACAGTATTTGAAACTATGTATAAATGATACATCTGCATTTTTCATAGGAATAACACTATTTGGCACAATGGGTATATGAATAATTCACTTTTCAAAGGAATGACACTATTCAAAATGTTGTATAATTGAACAACTGTTCCTATAGCATGAGAGATATGATTAAGTGATGTGACTAGTGTTCGCAAAAAACGATAAAGAAATATCCAGGTTTCACTTATTAAACGAAGTCCTCGTTTTATCCATTAGAGTGAAGTGTTCAGTACGTACGTGCGACAGGGCACTGTCACAGCATCCTGATGAACATCAATGTGCTCGGCACTCTTGATCTCCGCCAATGTTGATAAGTTCCAAGGAGGAGAAAAATTAAGTAATTGGAACAACAAACTCTGGAGTCACATGCGAAGCCCTGTGACGCTGGAGCTCGCCACGTGTTTCTGCTCAAGGACTTATGTAAGGTAACTTGAAGTCAAGAAATAAGACAAATTTAATGCATAAGAACTGATTATTCGTGCAAGCGCAAGCAGTAGCCTAACGACTTGCTATAGTTGAGGGGTTGCCGAAAAATGGATGGTGAAACTTTCATGCTTAATGTTATTAATATATAAATTTTGTTTGCTCAAAGTTTTTTATAGTAATAATAATCATAAAAGCGAGTGTCCATCGTATAACATTCATATAGATGGGTCCCTATAATTTTTAATTTTCTTATGCCTCGAAATATCTAGGGTGTAAAAAGCACAGCGTTGCCCATTTAGAAATTAGGTAAGTAGAAAAGGCTGGGCAGAAATTGAACCCAGAGCTGTACTTGTGCCCTGTTCAAATCCGGAGATCGTTTCGTGTTTGGTCCTATGCATAGAAATAACTCATATGGGAAGTGGAGGTATTGAGCAGTTCTGTGAGGTGTTAAATAGCAGCGCCATTGAATAGGCAGTGCGCTCCTGTTAAAGGGAATGTGTGCTTCAGTATATTTAGGAGCACATAATGTAATTATAAGCTTAGTGACTTTTTAATATATTTTCAAATGGACTTCATGATGAACGACATAATACATGATTATTATTATTTATGCCGCGGCCACACTAGGCATGTACACAGACATCTTGATGAATGGATGCGAAACTCGGATCAAAGAGTTTAGACTACAACATTGTATTCTAGTCTCTTTGCTCGGACGTCGTTTATGCCACGGTATCTATGCTACCGATTTTAAGTATGTATCGAAACGGCTCGCAAGCTGCTTATCCTAGTAACCAATTGGGCGTAGAAATGCATATGTGGCCCCGGCATTAGATACACGAGACTGGCGACGTAAAAACGGAGGAAACTCCATAAGGTTAACAATAAACCCCTACGCAACCAGCTCAGCAGGCGAAAAAAAGAAAGAGAAAATCAGAGATCACAGAATAGCTCTGTTGATAGATTGTTTAAAGCTACCTATACCCGCACCAGCAGAGGCAGAGCCATCAAGACCATTCCAAACTTCTACACACGATGGAAAAAAACGAACGAGAATAATGGCTTGTACGGCATCGTAACGGTTCCATGGCAAGTTTATGAAGAGCACCAGTACTCCGAGTATACCTCACCCGAGCAAATGGCTCCGGAAGAAAAGCCGCCAGTGCATCAACAGGGTAATTGCGCATATTTTATAGAGAAAGATTGGCGCAGGATTGTCAGCAAATATGCATAGTATAATTCCACGTAACGCATTTACTTGATTATGACAAGAGAACCAAAACTGAGGTGTGTTTCCAGGCCAGGAGGGCAGACAATATTTCTTATTAAAAATTCAGAACAGCAAATGGAATTTTGACGCTGATAGGTATATAGTGGTGTAACTGGGCGTAAAAACGTCTTGATTACATGCCCTCGCAAAATTCCAAGCAGCTTCTCCTGTTAGAAAAAAAAGAGAGAGAATAATTTGAAATGATATTTATAGAACACCGAGTTCTTAAGTCACGCTGCTGCCATGTGCGGAGTTGCTTTATCTTCTCGGATCTTAACTTTATCCATTTCATTTAGTCTGCAAACGATACTTCCAATAAAATTATCAATATTTCAGGATCTCAACTTTTTCCATTTCGTTTGGTCTGCTGAGGGTAATTTTTGTTACTCTTATAAACATTTGTAACATCAACGCTTCGACTATCACTTTCCAATTTTTACTTGATTTTCGACATTTTGCTTTTACTCTGTTCTACTTTCTTTACCAAAACCTATTTTCAAACCACAAAAAACAGGGCTATATTCACTTCATTTTCCATGCAAACTCTTCACACATTTATCTCGAACGGCCAACTCAAGCAACTTGGTATGTGTTTAAAACCTACTAAAATCGGCAAGCAGAACATGTTAGAAGGCTTAAGAATTTTTAATTTGTTGAAATAGCAGACATCCAGGTTCCATGATTTCGAAGGTGTAGAGAACTTCAACTGGATTTTACTATTATATTTGGCCGAGTTTCCAACCTTCTAAACGAAAGTCGTTTTCAAGGCAAAACTTGAAGACGCGAGAGTTATAATATGTACACAATATGTATCACTGATACGGAAGCATTGTTTATGATAAAATGTTCAGTTAGAGAGGTCAGGCGCATTAGTTCATACCAATGATTTTGAGAATTAGGATAGGTTCGTAAATTTTAAGAATTTGTTGATTGCGATTGATACCGAAGAATTTGTGTTGAGAGATGAGAAACTAGATTTCAAACATTTTGTCTTCCTACAGTGAGTTTCTTGCAGCAGAGTATTAAACTTTTGCCATTCAATATTATGTCATGTTTAACTGACATGTTGGAATGCTAGAGAGTTGACTTATTACTTCTCTTACATTAGCTCCTTAATTCTAGTTTGAACGTTTCGGCTTGTCTCTCCGACATACACTTTTGCACAAGAATTACAATTTAGTTGATAGATGACATTTGGTCGTTCAGACGGATGTTTTTTATCTTTGAGATGACATAACTGCTGACGGAGAGTGTTTTCTGTTTTTTTTTTTTTTACGGAGAGTGTTTTCTGATTTTGTTTTTGGTAGTTGTACGTTAAAGGGCTTTAGTATTTTGTTGACGCGTTCCGATGAGCCTTTTACATAGGGAGCACTGATGTATTTGACGGAAGATTGATTTGGTTGTAGTGGATTGTTGTCAGCTTGGAGTTGTAGCTTTTGTTTTTGGGTGGTTTTCTTGACATGTTTCTTGGGGTAGCCGTGCTTTGCAACAGATGTAGAATTTAAACAAAGGTCCACCAAATCCAAAATTTCGTTACGAGAAATAGCGGTCCGGTTTTTCGATTCATTGTATTGAACATTTACTTAGCAGAAACAATGAATGGAAAAACCGGAACGCTCTTTCTCTTAACGAAATTTTGGATTTGGTGGACCTTTGTTTAAATTCTACGGTTTTCCAATTGTACAACAAAATTTTCAAACAAATCCAAGGAACTCCGATGGGAAGCAGCGTATCGGTTGCTATAGCAGAAGCCACGATGCAAATTATAGAAAAACAAATATTCAAATATTCGCCGTACCCCATAGTTTTCTGGAAAAGATACGTGGATGATGTCCTTGCAGTCATTCCAAAGAATTGCCTTGAAAGCTGTTTTGTGTTCATAAACGGGATCAATCAAAAAATTCAGCTTTTATATGAAGCCGAAGACAATAATCAGATCAACTACCTGGAACTAACAATCCAATATGAGGATAGCTGCCCTGTGACTTTCTCATTTTTTTACAAACCAACCCACACCGGCCGATACCTAGACCTTACCTCAAACAAACCAGTGAATGAAAAGATGAGTGTCATCAACTCCTTAGTAGCAAGAGCGTTCAACCTATGCAGCGAAGATCAACTAGCTGGAAAATGAATTGTAAAATATAACAATATCTGTTGCAAAGCACGGATACCCCAAAAAACATGTCAAGCAAACCACCCGAAAACAAAAGCTACAACTCCAAGCTGACGTCAATCCACTACAACCAAATCAATCTACCGTCAAATACATCAGTGCTCCCTATGTAAAAGGTTCATCGGAGCGCGTCAACATAATACTAAAGCCCCTTAACGTACAACTAGCAAAAACAAAATCAGAAAACACTCTCCGTCAGCAGTTATGTCATCTCAAAGACAAAAAAAAAAAAAAAAAAAAACATCCGTCTGAACGACCAAATGTCATCTATCAACTAAATTGTAATTCTTGTGCAAAAGTGTATGTTGGAGAGACGGGCCGAATCGTTCAAACTAGAATTGATGAGCATCAAGCTAATGTAGAGAAGTAATAAGTCAACTCTCTAGTACTCCAACATGTCATGTCCGTGAAACGGGACATAATGTTTATTGGCAAAATTTTATTACTCTGCTGCAAGAAACTCACTGCAGGAAGAGAAAATGTTTGAAATCTAATTTCTCATCTCTCAACACAAATATTATTGTTCGCTATCAATCGCTATCAACAAATTGCCGGAATTTACGAACCTATCCTTAAATCATTGGTATGAACTAATGCGCCTGACCTCTCCAACTGAATATTCTTTTCACAAACTATGTTTTCGTATCAGTGATACATATTGTGTACATATTATAACTCTCGGGTCTTTAGGTTTTGTCTTGAAAACGACTTTCGTTTAGAACGTTGGAAGCTCGGCCAAATATAATAGTAAAATCTAGTTTAAGTTCTCTACACCAACAACAAAAAAGGCTTGAGTATGTAATAATTTTCTCTTGAAATATTATTTTCAAATACATCCTTTTTACCTGTTAGTGGGAAAGATATTTTATGGTGATATTAGTTCTATAGATGAAATGAAATATAAAATTCACATGGACAATACAAAGGAAATAATGTATTGTTTTAGCAGGAACAGGGCTAAGATATATAAATACTGGTATAATACGCTTGAATGCAATCAATGTACATGGCTGGAACACAATCTTTAAATAATTTCATAGGTAATATATGTACATACAATTGTATCCATTGCTAGATACACACGATATACGAGTACACGGTTCATTGTTAACCTGAATTTGCACTTCCGAGATAAATTTAACATTTCCACTTTCAGAGAGTTGAGAATCTTTTTATTCACAATACTATTGATGCTTATCGTTTCCTCTTCATACGGACCAACAGTAAGACGCGCCGAGGAGGAGTTAGTTTTATTTTCGATCGACACATACGGAAATAGAGAGCATCAATATAGATATTTGTTCTGAGGATTCTGTTGTTAGCATTTTGTATTTTCCAAATGTATCATTTTACTCTGGTGAAAAGAGTGTGCACATCAGGAGTGTCTATATCATTATTAACTTAATACTGGCCGCGATTAAAACTGGTAAACGTCCACAGCAGCGTTAAATTTTAGAAGACATAGGGAGGGCGCATAGCACAAACCTACATACCTACACTGGTTTGGATAGCATTTACTAGCTTCCATATAGTGGAACAGGCAGAAAAATTACATTTGTTTTATATATGATTTAATATTTACCAAGCCAGTGTTAACATTAATAGGAACTCTCATAATCTACAGAAATTGGAAATGTGTTATAATTATTTCCACAGACTGAGCCATGCAATAAAATAATTACGGATTGCAAACAAAATTCAAAGGTGGATACTTACGACCCTGCAAAGGGGGCTTGCAGCCCGGAGGTCTGCAGCCTCCGAGTTTCTTACTCCTACTGCTAAAAGTCCATCATCGATTGTCTGTACATACAAATAGTTGTGATTATCAAAAGTGTTTGTTACTACAGGCAATAAAACGTGTGTAAGAAATAAAAAAAATAAAACTATGATATATGCCCGCCTTTGATAATATTCAAAGATCTCCACCAACAGCAAACTTCACCGAAAAATCTACTGGTACTAGAGACAAGATTTATCATGTCAGCAAACTGGAATGTACATACCGTATGCTACGATAGCTATAACCAATTAACGTGAATCGATTTACTTTTGGAAAAAACGTAGTTTTATTATTGACAGTATGACAGGAGCTGCACTTAACTGACATTAATTGCAGCTCTTGTTATACACTGCTAATAATAAAATTGCCTGCAATAGTAACAGCTAAAAGAGACATGTGAAAATTCTACGGAACAGATAGGCTATTCCTCTTCTGTACATGAACTTGTAGTTTATCTACCGGTATGAAGTATAAACATATACTGCAAGGTCGACAACAACTATGACTTGTGAGTAGCGAGCAACTTGAAACAGGCTCCTGTTCTTCCCTTCCTACATCGCACCAGTAATGCCATCAGTAGTTTTCTCTATCCGATACTGTAAGGGTAATGTGCACACGTACGAGCGGATGAAGGGGTATACGAATGGAACCACCAGCAAAACAATTTATTAGAAATAGAAAAGCAGTGAAAATTGATTAGATTTGATGGGCGGCAGTAGACGAACCAATAGGCCCAAAGAGACACCGGAACTTACGCCCCGGCTCTCTATGAGCTATTGCCATTATGTTAGTAGGATACAGATGGCTGAGGAAAGAAGGAAAGAAGAAGCAATAAAGGGGGGGGGAAGGGGGAATGCAGGCGATCGTGAATGCACGCATGGACGATGGTTATAATGCACTCTATAGCACTCTACGTCTTCGCTTGGCAACCGACGGAAATTTTTTCAATCAGCGAAGAAACCCTAGCTATTGTGAAAGCTCATCATAGACATAACGCAAAGCTTCTTGCAAGTTGAATGTCCCTCTAGTTGATACTGAAAGTGTCACGTGCAGACTGATGGACGTATGGACGACTGGGTGTTTGGAACCACAAGCAGGAAAATCACAATATACATAGATATATATGGAACATTTTTGTGTTAGTATAATTATGTATAAACTAGCCTTCTATTAATTGACCTTTCCTGTTATATATGATATATACTCAATTTTGCATACGCACCATCTACTTTGCTTCGAATATTCCATTTTCTTCTGATCAATTCGTTGACTTGGAGCAGGTTATATCAAATTTTTAAATAAAAAAACACAGAGAAACAAATATTATTTTGATGAAAGTACTGTCGAGTAGTATCCTTGGTACGGAGCTTTTCCATATTAATGATGAATTGAAGTAATAAACTGAAGCATTATTATTCCGAAATCTTTAGAGCCCTTTACAGCTTATTCACCATGTATAATAGCGAAGATCCATGGAAACAGGCCCCAGCCCCTCGAATTTCTTCCCGTCTAAAAGCGAAGAAGGTGTGTCAAACAAAACACAAATAAACAAGCAAGCAATGACGATTCACAGAGTTTTAGTGTAATACTAGACGGCTCGTGACCCGTTGGGTCGTCATCACGATCGTCTTCGCTTTCGCAAGAAAAGCAGGTGTTATTTAGCTGGGCATAGACCACCCGCTATTCAGCCCTCCTCTTCTGCCCGTCAAGGAGCGGCCCGTTCGGTTCACTATCAACAGATTCTTTGTTTCTCTAATGAATATTCAACACATAGGTTGTAAGTAAAGTCAAATTATTATATGTTGCGCATTTCGGTTGTATTGCCCATGGAACCGATGAATTATAAATTATTGATCATGCCCGTTCTTGAGGCCCAGCTCAGTTTAACTTCTGTATCACAGATACAATCGAATTAAAGAGCTAACCGGTGGAAAGTCCCTCGAATTTCTTCCCGTCTACAAGCGAAGAAGCTGTGTTAAACAAGACACAAATAAACAAGCAAGGTTCACAGAGTTTTAGTATGATATTGATAGATATGTGTATGTATCTATCTAAGCAGGTTTGATTGAAGCCCAATATATATTTATTGTTGGCTATTTTCTCGTTCGTCATTTCTAGCTTTCTGATAATTTATTTTGATTTGAAGAAAGATGTTTTAAAATATTGAAGCTCATAACTTTATTAGCCGCTACTTACAATTTGCAATGTAGTAATAAAGGTTCGTGTCATGAATGCCGATCAGAATTTTCGCTGCATAATTTCAGCGTTTTCGTAAAGCTAGCCTGTTGTTATCGTAGAACATAAGGATGATTTTGATATACTCAAGACGATTGTTTCTCGTGAAGCTGGGTGGTTTTCAGGCTCATTGTGTCTTTTCGGAGCAACAAAACTAACATGCAATGCTATTCTAGGACTCAAGTGTAGTAGAACTCATGCTAATATACTTAGATTTGGGGAGTAGTTTACACTATCCCTTCTTGCAAGTTTAATGATAAAATACACGGGTTTGGCGTAACAGCTGTGTCGAACTAGTTAGGTTGTTGTCTAAGAAAAAGTTGTGAACTCTTCATTTCTATAATAGATGTTGCTCTATCAATCATTTGGTGACGTTGTCTGGACGTTTCTTCTAACGATGCTCCTGATAACTTTTTCATCTTCTCTGTAATGGCAATAGCTCATAGAGGGCCGTAAGTTCCGATGTCTCTTTGGGAATGGGCCTATTGGTTCCTCTACTGCCGCTTATCTAATCAAATCTACTTGTTTTACTCATTTGATTGCAGTTGTTTGTTTTCAGCGGTTGAGTTTTATCGGCAGTCTGATCTTTTGTAGTTTCCTTTTATAATTGCTGGTCAAACATTTTATTTGTAAATCCATTGTTGATTGATATCTGCTTGCAACGCAGGAGTTCGGCTTTGAAAGTTGCATTGTCTGAACAGACTTTGTGTGTTCATTGGATGAATGCTGTGATTAAATTATTCCTGTGTCTTCAAGGGCAGTCACCGGCCTTGTTAAAGCAGACTCGTGCGTCGGTAGGTTTTCATCGTGTACAGCAAGTTAGATATCATCTACATATCGGCCGCAAGTTTGAGGCTTAGTTTGTTGGTTCTCCAGTACTTTATTTCATAGTTTACTCGCATAGAATTCGCCGAATGTTAGGCCTAAAGGACTGCCTATTGCAATTCTGTTGGTTTAGTAAAACAGACAGTTGGCCGGAGTCTTGAAAGGAGCTTGCGACTTACACGTCCTTAGGGGTTTAATAAAGATAGAACGAGGGAATGATGGCGCTGTTAAGCGTTCATGTTCAGTCTGAGATGTTGTTTTTAGTTTCATCAAGTGGTAGTAGAAAAAAGTCTTTCTGTATCGAGCGAGGCTAGAATTTCACTTGGTTCGGTATATCAAAGTATGTCAAAAAGATCGCCCCTCGATTTGATGTGTATTGAGATGGCAAGTGTTGTAAGTCAACGCATTTCAAATTGTATTTATGTAATGTGTACTAAAGTTATGAGTTTCAACGATATTTCAAACACCTTTCATTAGATCATAAAAAGATTGTCAAAAAACGAGAAAAGACGAACAAGAAAATAATTAAAAGTAAATAGTCCGTGGGCTTCAATCACACGTGCTTATGGATGAAATTCTCCTGTCAATATAGGCTAATGTAGGAGCTCATTATTATCATTAAAACATCCCGCACGGGCCGCCACGGACAGGTAGAGCAACCCAAATGAAACAGTTTGCAACACCGGGAAGCCCGAAACGCTGCTAAAGAAAATCGAACAAAGAACCATTAACTGCTGACTTAAGCGCCTGCAGGCCAACGCGGCCGAAAGCCGATGCCGGCAATGAATTCCAAACCGCAACAGACCAGGACACAGAGCACCGACTGAACTGACGAGTTCTGCATCTTTGGGAATGGGCCTATTGGTTGTTTGGGAATGGGCCTATTGGTTGTTTGGGAATGGGCCTATTGGTGTTTTGGGAATGGGCCTATTGGTTGTTTGGGAATGGGCCTATTGGTGTTTTGGGAATGGGCCTATTGGTTGCTTCGGAATGGGCCTATTGGTGTTTTGGGAATGGGCCTATTGGTTCGTCTACTGCCGCCTATCTAATCTAACAGTCGCCAAAGTGGAAGAGTGCGCGTCAACCGTAGCACGTGTAATCCTCCTTGAGACCTTGAGGGCTGGGACAGATGAATACAACTAATTACCCTGCAGTAAGGAATAAATAATTCACCACATCCTGCAGTAAGCAATTAATCGTTCGGCCGAGTCCGCTAACAGCTGATGAGCAGAAAAAAATTGTAAACCACTGATGAAGCGGCTCTTTGTGTTTGTTCTCGGCGAGGTTTTCTTAACGTAATTTTCGAAATGAGATCTTAACTGAAGCACGAAGATTTAAAAACCAGAGTGGAAATGCTACAAAATCAAGAACCATATGCAAGGGGGACCATCTCTACAGAAGCCAAATACTTTGAAAAGACGAGAGGAACTGCTTTATCAACTTATTTAATGACGATTAACGCATAAACAAAATAACTTTCCTCAGCAACGGACCCAACAGCCACATTCAGGCGAAGTATAACGATCTGAGCAAGAATATGGAGCTCGATTTACAGTACTGTACGATTCAATCACTAGAGTACAGTCTTAAGATAAAGTCACCACCAGGAACGACGGGGAGAAAAAAGATCAGCTAAGAAGTAAGTGAAACGATTAGCGGAGAAGCTTACAGCGGCGCTCTATCCTTACTCCCGACCTGAGAGAAGCGTCCTCCTAGTCGAGACAAAATAAAAATATTCCTATGCGAAAATCTGACAAGTCGAATATACTCGTCATTCTTAGGGCAACACACTACAGTGATAAAATATTCTTACTGCTGAAGGACCGGTCAAGATTTGTGAAAATAACTACTGACCTTATTGAGGTCTTACAAAGGGAATTGAACAGACTCATCAAGACTGTCACTGCTACAGCTGGTCACAAAGTGCTCACACCAATAACTGGAAGTTACAGTCAAAGAATTCAAAAGCCTAACAATCCGCTGGTCACAAGCCCTACTTGTGTAACAGCAAAGGAACTGGACCGTCTCATCAAACGTGCTTACCATCTCAATGCTATATTAAATGAAAAAAAAAACGACTCCTGGACATACTTAGATGTATCAAACCAAGTGGAGTTCTGGCCTCGATCGATGCGAAAAGTCTGTTTCCTAACGTGCGCCACTTGTTCGATCAGATTATAAATATCATCTGAGATTGCACAAGAACACTTACTCGATCAGAAGGACATGTACGTCACAAGCCCCTTTTATATTTCCGGACTACCAAACTAACGGAATTGCAATAGGCAGCCCTCTAGGCCCAACATTTTCCGAATTCGTTATGAGGAACTAGAAAACAAGGTCTAAGAGAACAAAGAACTTAAACCTCACACTTACTAGGGATAAGTAGATAATATCTACCTCGTTGTATGCGTCGAAATGTATCTTAAGTATCTACAAAGCGAGCTTCAAAAACAATCTGTGCTTCGCTGCACCTACGAAATAAGCACCAACAACACATTACCATTTTTGGGCTTGAAAATCACTGTTACTTCTGGTCACTACTTCACCACCGTCTACAGAAAATCGGCTGACGCGGTAATCTGCCTTAATTAACAATGCCAGCGAAGGCCCTTCGAGATGCAAAAATAATGTAATCAGAGCATTCATCCAACGAGCATAGAATGTTTGCTCAGACGATGCGACTTTAAAAGTCGAACTCCAACGTTGCAAGCAGATATTGATTAGCAATAGATTTATAAACACAGTGTTTGATCAGCAGCTACAAAAGGTGACTAGAAGCCGGAAAGGAAGGAAGAAAGTCTGACACTGAAAGTACGCTACTGCAATCGGCGAATAAAGACGATGAAATAATTATCAGGAACATTGCAGGAAAAGAAAACGTTCAAACAACGTCACCGAATGATCAATTCAAACTTGTCATCTACTGACGCAACAAATAAGTTCAAAATCCGTTTTTGGGTAACCCAACTTGTCCGATCCAGCCGTTACGTCAAATGCGTGTGCTTTATCATTATAGAGTGCGAGAAGTAAGTTTGTAAACTTCTACCAACGCTAAGTACGTTGGTATGACTTGAACAACTCTGAGTCGGAGACTAACAATGCATGAAAGTTTTGCTGCTCCAAAAAGATACACTGAAACTGAATACATCCAGACTCTCACGAGAAACGACCTTATCGAGAATACAGAGATCATCCGTAAAGTGTACGATAACAACAGGCTACTCATAGCAGATTCTCTTTGTCTCAAAGAAAAAGCCTTATTATACAATGCACAAGATCCAAGCTTCACGATAAGGGTTCCCGCACACAGAGGCAATGCGAGCCGATGCCCGGCGATTCTAAGCGATGTTGAAAGACCCTGCACACAGAGGCAACATGAAGCGATGCTCATGCACGCTGAGGCTGTTATTCATGTAATTCATTCTTTAAATATTAGAAGATATTACTTTTGCTAAATATTAACGTATTACAATAAACCTCCACAAAAATGTTTTTGTATTATTACCATCCGATATTTCATTATGCCCCTCCTTTAGTTGTAGGAATATAAAGTTAATAAAAAACAACTACTTTATGGTACCAGCTCATTTTAAAACAATTAGCTTTGTATTTAACAACCGTACATTTATATTTTGGAAGGAAAATTTTCAGTGATACAAAACGATAGCCTGGTGTTGCCCAGGATTTTGTGATAATGGCGGAATTTATAAATATATATATATATGTAAACAGACACATATTCTTACATTGAACTAAGGCTAGTTTCATAAAATAAATATACCGTAGGTGTCGATAAATTTAATTAAAATTTAACGTATCGGAAATTAATTCCCATCATCAGAAAATATAAACTACAAAGGATGTCTAAAAAGAATTTTTTATTTTAGATGAACTACGTTCGGACATGTGTTAACAAAGGGGACCTAAAAGGCAAATGACCATAGTGCGATATGGGGGTCCTTATATAAGGGTCGAACGGTACGGGAAGCGGAGGGAAACGAGTAAGTACAGTCGGAGGAAAAACCGTCAGTCATGGATCGTGACTAGGGGTACGGCTGATGTCACTATATTGAGGCCAGGTTTTGTTTTATGGATATATAGTGATTCTAGAGTTGTGAGTTCTATTAGATTAGTATAAGCTATGATAGAGAAATCTTTCCTACTAATTGGATGGTAGTTTTGTTCATGAAGACGGGGAGTTGAATGTGTAGGTTTTGTTAATGGTAAACCTCTTCTGCTTGATTTACCTAAGTTTTGGTCAACGCGGGCTTTGAAATGCTGTCCAGTGCTGTCAATGTACAGAGCTGAGCAGCTCGTGCAAGAAAATTCGTATACAACACTGGACCGAAGATTTGTGGGAAGTTTATCTTTGAATTTAAAATAGGATCCTAAGATAAATGTGTTTTTATAAGAGAACCTGAAGTTTATGTGCGTGTAGGCCTCGGAGAGGAAAGCCTTCAGGAATATACTTTATCGACGGTGGTTTTGCTGTAGTATGGAAGGGAGTGGAAAAAGTCTAATTTACGAACGGTAGGTTTAGTTATACCGGGATCGAATAGTTTGTCAAGAAATAGTTTGCAGCCGTGATCTAGGAGGTGGTGTGGGTAGCCACAAAACTCAATTAATTAGGGTCCAAAGACGACCCAACAACTGTTCAGTAACACCAATAAAAACTTCAGCCTTGCAGAATTGTACATTTAACGTTAAAACTCGTCATTAATGAGGCAACAATAGAACATAAAGTGCAAGAGAAAGCTAACGCTGTATAATTTGCTTCCACTAAAATAATAATAATAAAATACAATACGTTCTGGGAACTTTCCACCAACGCAGGTTTCAGTTCGTTAGCATAGAGCCACGAAGCCCCAATTATTTTTGAATAATTGGCATATTTAAATGAAAGAAAACGGCTGAGCAGCCATTAGGGTGCGCCACCCCTAGAGGGCTCCACTGCTAATTTATTCGTGCACGAATTTGAAAACTCTGCCTTTGATGATGCAAATTTAATTCAATGATAAATTTAATATCGAGTATATTTTACAATAACGGTGAACGTATTGGAAAGACGTGCCTAATATATGAGCTTTGTTTTTCTCTAAGAAAAATCATATAATGCCAAGCATATTAAACGAAGTGCCACTGGTTTTTAACCGTATTTTACAAAAGATGCGGGAAGTAGATGCATCAATAAAGTTTATGCCTCATTTTCCCTCATGCATACATATATCCTTAGGCCCGTTATGCTTCACAAATTGATTGAAATCGAATTATTTATTAGTTTTCCCAGAGCGCTAGTTATATTCTCAATAATTTTTTAACTAGAGCATACTTTTTCACAGAGCTACATCTGGCGCATCGATTAATAGGCAATTCCTTCTCAAACAATCTAAGTTTACATTAGCTAGAACACCAGCACAATAGTTATCCTCTTTGTTGTGAGTAACTCCTTTCCTGCGAGCATGTTCAGTTGTGCTATTTCGTTGAGGTTCCAGCAATACCATTTGGCCTCGTTTCATTTTTATAGGATCTATGAAAGTAATTATTTTTTCTTGCTTCTGTGTCTCAATCAGTTGTTTACACTTTATCTGTTTTTCAGGCTTTCTGAGGTTCAATTTTTTTCTATTTTCGTTGGAATTTCAGAATATGTCGGATGTCCGTGTAACGAATTTATATGGCTGATGAACGACTTCAGTTAGTCTACGGACATTACACCTAAGATTTAAACAATTATATATACCGCGGCGGTGCCTAATGTACCGTACGTCAAACTTCACCCTCCCTTTGCAGAAAATAATCCTAACGACATGAGGTAACCAAGTTGCGTTAGCAGCAGTTAACATAAAACTTAATTTCTTTATACAAAATGCAAGGATTCACAAACTATACACTGCATACTGTATAACGGCTATGTCCATTTCCAAGAGCACGCAAGTCGTTTATAGAGCAGTGGTTCTTTCATGCCGATGAAAGTGCTGACCTAATTTTCGTTACGTACGTAGTATGCACAGTTGATAAACACGGTAAGCTGTTCCTACAAGGTAAAATAATCGATTGACGACCCATTATAACCACTATAATAACAAGATTAATAAAAATTGGTTGACGACCATTATTAAAATCTTGAAATCTTAATAGAAAAGCCGAGAAATTAGATAAGAAATATATTAACAAGAGAAGAAATGCAGATGATACAACAGTTGTTCTTAAAATTGATGAAGGAATTAGGGACCTGAAGTTTCTTACGTGCTTTCAGCAAATCCTTCAATATTGGAAAAAATATAAAAACTATGGGTGGAAATTCGATAGATAATGTATTTATTTGTATCACAAAGGCTTTGGGGTTTAATCGAACCCACTTCTTACCCACAGTCATGGAGAATATTTAAAACTTTCTTAGGAAGAATGAACCACTTGATAATGTCGTTACGTAATCTGAAGCAAAATAGAATAATAAGAAAGTGTGTGATTAAATGTAATAATTATGAGAGAGTCCATGAACCCATCTGAAAACCCAGAAAGATCGCCTGGAAAACTTTGGTGTGTATACTCATACCAGTCAACTGCTCACTCCGTACATGTTCTCATTTGATGCAAAACATTGAAAACTTAATGTTGGGCTGAAATCATTCAAAATTAGGTAGATAAATTCTAGTCTAAGAGCTTCTAACATTAATTATAGCGCCTAATTTAGCCTACAGCAAAATAGTTTGGCAATCGCAATCACCATTTTTTTTTCACACGCGCTACACGTTCTTGGGGGCTTGAAAAATCATTTTTATTAGAAAAAAATTCAAACTGTGCAAACTAATTCTGTTTTGGGGCCATCACATTATTTGTTATCTACCTATTTTTCGCTTAGAAACAAACCACTTTGGTATCATAACCCATAATTATATTCCATCTCTACTCTTTTGTCAACTTTGATATACGATGGTTTAAAAATACATTACAATTGAAAATTGCTCTAAGTATGCTCAGTTTTCGTTGTAATATATTGTAAAGGTAAAGTCAACTTAGACCACACCCTCACCTGGAAAACCCACATGCACTGGTTCGTGCTGCGGGTATAGGCCCACTGGCCCCAGATGCGTAAGTGTAGTCGCAGTCGACCTCGGGTCACCAAGAACTATGGCGCCAATTTGACGGAAGGAACAAATGACCCGAGACTCCCATCCCCCTCATCTCTGGGGAAGGCAGTTCCCCCGCGGCGCCGTGCATGCACACACAACTGCTGAGTCAGCACACCATGATCTGCAAAGAGCTCGCCGCCTGGCTGAGCATCGAACCGGCGAGCGATACAAGGTGTTAGAGCTGAAAACGGAAGCATGCTGCTACCGCGGCGGCATGTTATACCGCGGAAAACTATATATACACTGTAATAATTAATAATATATTTCATAGCAAACGATTTCCATTTCACATATGTTCGTTTGATACAGATATCATGTTGCCTTTCCAACGAGAGTCTCTGTGATCGCCCATAGCTCGCGCGTAACACAACCTCCAAGACAAAAGCCTAAGAGGCGCTACCGGTATTTCCAAACGTTGCTGAAAAATGCACCATGAACGAGAATTTTTTCCTATGAATGCTGTATATCTGAACTAGCCCAAGGCGAGTAAAATCGGACAACGATAATAAAGGCCAATGTGTGCATGTAAATCAATTTACTCGTTCATTTACTCGTTTCAGCAGCAAACAAACAAACAAACAAACAAGCAAACAAACAAATAAACAAACAAACAGATTATTACAATAATTTGATTATTTGCTCTTCGTGATAACATAATTACTCATGTAAATTTCTTGAAATCCATTCAGAACTTTTGATATATGGTACTAAGAAGAAAGTGCCAGATAAACAAACAAACCGCTGAATGGATCTTCACCAAAAGTTAATCATCTGTTACTCTTAACATTCCTAACAAACTCTGTAAATTTCATAAAGATCCGTCCATAACTTTCTGAGTTATCTTGGAGACAGACAAACACACGAACAGAATATCAGGCAGGCAAACTCGACATATACATAACCTTCTTGGCGGAGGTAATAACACATAGCGAGAATAATGGGTTAGCTGGGCTTTTCAAGCAGTGATACTGGGGGACCGAGCAACTTGTAGATTCTGACAAGATTTTCCGCGAGCGATCGTCCACAAAACTACCCTCACTTGACCCGCTAGATTGAAAGCGCATCACCACACTGCAACAGCTTGCGCCCCCCCCCCCCACGTTCTTTCCTTCGTTCGTAATTGTTAGTACGACCGTTACGCTTTCAATTATATTAGGTTGGCCGAAAAGTTCGCCCGCTTTCAGCTGGAAATTAATTTTGGAAATGTAGCGAATATGTGCCGTTCGTCCGGTCGTCGGAGTGCGGTCTTGTTCGACTGCAACTTGCAGCCGGCCGATGCCAATCCCTTCAGGACGCCGGCCAGAGCTGGTTGCGTCTCGTACTGCGAATTCCCTGCTCGAAGTTGAGTAAGCCATTCCTGGCGCACCAGTTCTGAAGCAGCGATCTCTCCATACATATTGAATATCTTTCGGCCACTCTCTGCCGTTTCCGCTCCTTTTCTACAGCAAAAACATGAGATGTCGATAGTACTCGGCCTGATCATTCTGATCAGGGGCCCAGATGTGAGGAAAAACGCTAGGAGCTCTCTCCTTCAAGGAAGGCTGATTTCCCCCTGATGTAAATGTTGTCGCTGCAGCGCATACAGTAGCCAGAAAAAAGAATGTAAGAACATTGATCAGAAAATCGGATATTTAACGTTAGTACTAAAAAGAAAAAGAACGAACTTTTTGATCAACCCAAAAGATAGGGAAAAATTCAGTTCCGGGAGAGCATAACAGAAGTAAAAGTTATTGTTTTTTTTAAGTTGGTACTACTTCTACTAGGTCATAGGTAGACGATTTTCTGCCTGACTTGGAACACTACATGTGCATACTTATTGTGAACAATGTGAGGCTGAGATATAAGTTGAAAACAACGTTTTTGTTCTGTTGAATAGGTATAGTTACTGGTACCAAAAAGTGTTATTGACCTATGCTGCTCTTTTTACCACACATTGTTATTCGATGATATGTTCAAACCTAAGTAATCCATGTTTTATTTGCTCATATTTCCCGTCCGTTAAAAGTCTTAATGCCGTCAGTTTGAATGATCGGGAACAGTAGGTAAATAATAAACTGCTTTTGTACACCACATTCAATAATAAAATTAAACTCAACTTAAGTTTACAATTAAAGAACGAGTGTATCATTGATTGATTTATTTAGCCTCTCGTAGCTTCTGCAATAATTTCTGACGGTTAGTAACAGTGGTTAAATAACGCACGGCTTGTTTTCACAGCACTAACAATAATACTAAAAAATTTAAACTCTAAGTTTACTACTACTGCACTATAAGTAACTCGTGTATCATTAATTTATTTGGCTTCGCGTTGCAATTGTCGCGCTTACGGACACATGCATAAATTCACTGCAATGTGTTGACTTTGCAACTTTCAATGAATAAAAAAAATGCAGATAAATTATTTGTGTCAAACTCAAACTTTGAATAAAATAAACAAGTTTAATTTATTTATTTCGCCTTTAGAAAAGCAAAATCACCATTTGTTAACTTGATAAGAATGTGAGCTAAAAACTGACAATCTACAGAAGTGCAATAGGTTCGTGTGGAATACGGACAGGGTCGGCCTATGACTTCTCCGGCGGACTTCTCCCAATAGCGATATAGAGCGACCGCTAATTAGAAACACTATCTAAAATATTAGCTTGATCACGTGTATCTAAACTTGAGCTTCTTCTATGAATCCACTTTCTATTTTCAGCGCATAAGAAACATCATGAAACTATAAACCTAGCTGTGACCCTAACTAAGATATGGGATGCTCCTACTCACCTCTCAAAAGCCCTGTATAACAGCAAGTAACTTTGTGTTGTGAAAACCCAGTAAACATTTTTACAGGCAACCACAATATTTAAAAGTAAGAGTCAAGCACC
This sequence comes from Parhyale hawaiensis, assembly GCA_001587735.2. Lineage (NCBI taxonomy): Eukaryota > Metazoa > Arthropoda > Malacostraca > Amphipoda > Hyalidae > Parhyale > Parhyale hawaiensis. The sequence goes on from LQNS02278097.1 coordinate 9,600,297, forward strand.
AAAAAGCGATAACTCTAAGGCTTCGCAACAGTATAGGATGTACTGTTCCTTATTTCTCTGCTTCAGAAACGCGGAAACACTCGACATTCAACCTTCTGTGCTTGAAATAATAATTTTTCCTAGGAATAACGCTATTTGAATTGCGCTTACATAGTAGGCACGATAATAAACCTACTGTACAATACAACAGTACTCAGAATCAAGCTTGTACAGAAAGAACACAGCGCTCCAATCAGCAAGTTTTGCCCATTCATTTTAAATAGGGTGCCGGTGATGACCAAGCCAGCCAAGCATGTATGTCTTTGCAAGGAGGCTGTTTGCAGTCCTATTGTGTCTTAGGAGCACTCAATAATGCAGTGTTTGTTGTTGGAGGACGTTGCATGAGGGCAGAAAGAAAAGCGTAGAGTTCCGAGGGAGACGCATGCCAAGAAATGTGGCGGATGGCAAGGGAATTTTTCCTCGAGTAACATAAAGACACCTGCGGCGGAAATGTGGAGCTGGGCACTTGTGGCCACTTCCGCTTAAGCCACATGAGTGAACACGGCCGTAAACTTCCGGCCTTATTCCCTTTGCGAGTGGGTTTCAAATGGCCGCAAGTGCCCACCATTGCAGAAATGCCCGTACTGATACGTTAAAATTGGGACCTCGCGCAAGTAATCAGATTTTGGCATAAAACCATTGGGTACTGAACAGTTCCTCTATCTGTTCAAGTTACTTCTGTAAACATTGTGCGGTGAACTCTTCCGCTATCTGCTCATCAAGCTGTGACGTTTCATGCTTTACATTAACTATCATGATAATCAATTTAGCCGAATCATAAATATCTCGGACACACAAGACAAATAGCCTATGAATAGAACGGGCTATAAGGATACCCCTCGGGGCAAGGAGCTTCTAATGGGAGGAGCAAGCCCAAGCTCTCTCTGGGCGAGTAAACACATGGCTTGTCACGTGACTGGAGTTGGCGTTTGGAGTCCTTGAACTGGCTGAACTGCTCTCACGCAGTGGGATGAAGGCAGTGGTCAGCACATATAATTAAGGAAGATACAGAAAGTAGTTCTTCAATATTTTCGCGAGAAAATCGTGTCTGAAGATTTATATCCCAGTGCTCACTCTGTTACTTTCCTCATAAGTTGACGTACTGGATACAAGTTTCCTTTACATACGTCCATCTGCTCGGAATTTCGTCGATGGTTAGTGGCTATAAAAATTTGAGCTCAGGACTCTTTCCTATACAGGCTGCGTGAGGAAATGCCGCTCTCCGATTGGATAAGCCACTCAGCCAGTTCAAGGGGAAGTTTACTCGAAACGCTCCCGTAGGGTATATATAGAGGGTGTGCGCCTCACTATTAAAACTTCCCTTGCTCGGAGGTACCCATTTCAACACCAAAGTTTGTCAGTACAGTGAAGTGGACGGCAATGTATTTTTAATGAGGAATTGGCATTATTCACTCGCTGTTATTCTATATTAAAGGAATTCAAGTTACTGCAAAGTAAAAATGAAAATGGAATGCAATTCCTTGCCATATTTTTTATCCTCTAATACACAGAGAAATAACAACAAAATAAATGTATGAGAATCTCACTATCGAATAAAATACAATTGAGTGCTTACTTGCTAGTTTGGTTGGCAAGTTGGTCTATCGACTTGTTCCTCTAATGGTAAAGGCAAAGTCAACTTTGACTGTATCCTCCCCTGGGAAACCCACATGCACTGGTTCGTGCTGCAGATATAGGCCAATGGCCCCAGAGGAGTAAGCAGAGCCTCAGGCGACCACGGATCACTAAGAACTATGGCGCCGAAACGGAAGGTTCAACAACCCGAGCCCCTTCACCCTCCCATTCCTGGTCAGGCAGGTGCCCCACCCAGCTTCCGCATACCAAACAATTGCCGACTCAGCGCGCCGGACGCGACAAAGATCCCGTGACAGGCTTGTCACTTGAACTCGGCACCTCGAGCACATGAGTCAGGCACGCATGGCAAAGGATTGGTTAGGAGAAAGTTCATCTTCTGAAAAGTAAGGCAGCAATTGTACATGAAGGTGAAGTACGGACGCCTCTACCTAAGTCAGTGGGACTTCAGGCTTTCCCCAGATCTGACGCACTGCGGTCCGTGGTTCTATATAATATTTAAGGTCTTCTTTTTACTGTAATTCAGCTCTCCTTGTGTTGCTGAACTTTCAAACATTTAAAATTTTGATCTCACTTGCATGAGAGAAATTCTTCCTATTGTTTGGAATTTAAATTGCCATCGACCACAAATTTTCTTGAAATAATTACTAGTATGATGCATTTTTGCAGCACAGTCCGTGCCGCAATTACAAAACGACAGAAAGGTTCAACACAACAATTTATTGCCGTTATTTTTGACGACAGGGTAACACACCAGTTGTAGTACATCCGTCCGTCCGTCCACAGCATCAACAGTAAAAATTTCTGTGAATGGCAGCAGGTCATGCGCTCCACTTCTTGTTATCTGGACGACAACGCTGTCTTTCCTTCACAGCGACGCGGAGGATATAAAAATATATGTAGGTAGAGAAGGCAGCCTGCCTCTGTGACGTCACTGGGTTCAAAGTCTTAACTCGCCCACGTGACCGCTGCCTTGAGCTGCCAGGCTAATTCTTTGAAGAAATCTGTGGTCTCAAAACTAGCACGCATTCCCGTGCTCTGATGAGAAATATCGGCTTTCACGTTCGCATGCAACAAGAAAATTGGAGGGCTAATATGACTAGTGCAGTAACGCTTTAGCTGTAATCAGAGACGTTACTGTACTTCTCATATTTGCCCTACAGTTCCAGTTTGCGTGCTGCGCAGGCACGCCAAGGTAAGTATTTCCCTGTCGTTGGAATAGAATACGTGCTCGTTTTGGTCCAGCACGTCTTTCAGTGCTGGCGGTGGATACGTGCGGTGGTGATACTCGGAAAGAACACGAGTCCAAGTTCTTTCGTTTTGGTACAGCATTACTGCTCTAATTAGACTGTTTACTCTATACACGACCGACTGAAAGTCTACATGAGATATTTTATTTGTGACACCCTGAACCCGACATGAGCTAGTTTTTGCAATATCCCTTCTACCCCATGTGTTCCCAGCAGTTTAGTTCCAAGAGATTTTTCTCATCATATAGGTTCGCATAGCTGAAAACTGTCCCTTGTTTTGCTTGGACCCGCATTATGCATACGCTATTTACTTACCTACCTTATATTACTGCACCTAATTATTTTTTATTTTTTCCACTTTATGTGTGCATATCTTCATTACTATGAAATTTTACTCCTTGCATTTGTCGGTTTGTAGAAAACTGAGAGCACAAACATTTTATAAAGATCTTAACCGTACAAGATGCTTTGACTCTGATTTTGAACTGTTTTTGCCAATATTTAATAATTTTTCACGCCTCTCATTACAATTTTTCAATTTTTCCTCCTTTCCACAAATTTGTAGATAGCGACATGGCAAATTTAAACCCCTAGCGATAGAAGCCTGCAGCACATGCTAGTCAAGTACAAGGAACAAAATGTGCCCCTAAATAACTCTAGAATATCACTTTGTTGCAACATTCTTTTCTATGCTGTTCAACACAGGAGTCCAACTAGCAAAAAACTTTCAAATCCACGAAAGAAACTCTGTTTAACAATCGTAAACATTCAGCAGAGTCATCTGCAATAATTCCATCGGTCAAAAGCTTAAGATGACGTTTATGTCAGCAATCCAGTCACGTTAACAAAAAAATACGTAATTTAGAACCTAAAACGGTACTCAGCTCAACCGTCCTACCAAGTTAACATAAGCTATAGAAAACATGTTATTTCGGTAAACTTGTAATAAGACTCCATTCAACAGTCCCATTCAGTAAAAAATAAATAATCCAATCAGTACAAAAACAGACCTACAAGAATGGAATTCAGCTTACAAACTAAAAACAGTAATTTCTAAAACCAATGATACAGCATTCAGCAACCCATTCCGGCTATAGATAGTGTCTAGGTTGAAAATTTACAATGATACTTCATTCAACTATCAATTCAAGCAGGTATGATATCTATCAGTTAAAAAATCTACAAGAAAACATTATTAATTTTCAACACTCTAACTTAGTTAAAGAAACTGCGTGCTGAAAATGCAAGAAATGATCCTCCGCTTAATAATCCGATGCTGCCAACAAAAACCGAAACACTCTATGAAATCCACTACAAAGAAATCCACTCCGCGGAGTAATAATCCGATCCAGTCATCCCTGGAATAATTTAGACGCAATATCAAGAGGTCTTTTTCAATATCTTTTGAAGCTTTATCCCAGCTTAAAAATTCTTCCAATTTTAGCAGACGTCCTAAAAATAAAGGAGGGAGACGTTATTACAGACCGAGAGACAGAATATTCACTGAAAATTACCAAAGAGACGTGCTGTGGCCCTGCGACCGATCACGATCATGTGAAAGTTTTTTGGCGATTTTCTCTAGTCTTAGGCAACGAGGGAAGGGAGCAAGCAGGCAAATATGATCGTAAAGCGGGAAAGGAAATGAAATAGTGTACAGATCACGGAAGAAAGTTACATTTTTCAAGCAAAAGAATATTTTTCGGCGACTGCTGTTGAAAAGTGAAATCTTGTAAAATTTCATTATTGTTCATGACAACTTGCAAACTATATTTAAATACTTATACTAGATACTTATTTTTACCTTAAGATTATTCCTATTGTGAATGATTATGGAGATATGTATACCATACATTAGTAGTACGCATCGTGTGTCTGTTTAAAAATATATTTAAATACCACTGAAGGCAAAGAATTAAAATAATATTTTAGTTAACCAGTGTTCATAGCTTTCACAGCTATTTTACGGTGCACTGTACAAGGATGTACTGCACTTTAATCAACTGTTTCTCGTACTGTACACAATTCAATCAAGTCTTATTTCGAAAAAACTTTAAACTTCTAGAGTTACCAATATATAAAAACATTATCGGTATGTACTGTCGGTTAGGTTAATACGTGGTCCCATCCCGATAGTCTCCTTGACAAAAAGGTTGATTATCACCGATGAAGTGATTCAACTAAAGAAAAATAAGTTCAGCAAAAGAGTGGTGGTTACGATATCTCACGTAAGTAAGAAATTAATGAAAAAACAAATTTGATAACAGGCAGTGTTTGCAATTAACAACAAAGGGGAAGAGACAATTAAAACTAGCTCTGTATATTGACAAGGAAATTACAAACACGTAGATCCACCAGCATATCCAGCTGAATTCAAAATTGTGTTGCTATACCCGCTCAGTGAGTGCTTCAGGGTGACTGCTAGGAAAAAAATAAGGTTTGTATGGTTACATGCCTCTTACTTTTCTTGTGCTTACTGGTAAATTACTGTCATTGAATCGGCAGTACGCTCCAGTTACAAAGTTAGAGCATGTGGTTTGAGCTCGTAGTGTTATCGAGCAGTGTCATTAAAATTGTAAAATGCGGTTTGATCCGGTCGCTTTAATGTTGTTTTTAGGTTGATATTTTATATTGAGGAGAGTTTCATCGTCCATAAGCGGTTGTGGATTTGTGGTCGTTATTTATGTGTAAGGCCGAAGTGTTTTGAACCAAGAGTTGACTTATAAATTTTTCAACATGGCAATTAGTTGCGTGATATTAGGGTCTCCTCGCTGCACAGTGCCCTGTGAGGTGCCAAGTATGAGTTATTATTTAGCACGGAGTTGTTGTAGAACTCTGATCTGAGTTTGATTAATGTGTCTACTGGATCTATGTCTAGGAAGCAATTTACTAATATATTTACAGTTCATATGTGTATTTACATTTATAATTTTATAGATATATAGTCTTTTTATCTATTTATGTTTTTGTTTATTGGTATCTTTTGTGACGCACTCTGATGCAGACAGATGGGTGGATGGGAAGGAGCGAGGCAGGAAAGGTAGAGGAGGAGAGAGGGGGCGAACACGTGCAAAAATGCCTTGTTTCTTTATTGCTCTTTAGAATGTATATATTTTAGGTTAAAGGTCGTTTATATTTGGTTGCATCAATTTAGTTTTATTTCGCTCCTCTGCCATGTTTAGATTGCTGCTTGCTTAGTGTGTGCCTATAATCTTTACATGGCCATTTCTTGGGCCCGTATTTTTACTCGCAGAAAATTTTATGCCCCTAAAATCGACATGATCCATATTCAGTACTTTTGCATTGATTTCAGGAGCCTTAATTCGGTCAAAACCATTAGCCTGTAGAATAATTCGGGGCGCGGTGGGTCGACAGCAAACGATGGCTAACGGCAGCCGCCAATTTTCACTGAAAATGAGCCGCAGCGTCGATTAACATTCTCGTGCGGGGCAAAATTAGATGGGAAATGCTAATAGCATTCGGCTCGGACGAGAGGCATTTGGAGTCAAAGCAAACACTTCGGTTATTTTTGGAAGATGGAGAGAGTAGGGGGCTTGGATAGAAGCGTTATAGCGGCTCGCATTCGGCAACCCGTGCGACTGTCACAGGAGGCAAAGCATGCGGCGGATTTTGAGAGTGCAAATGATCAGAAAAAAAAGGTTAAAGTATTCGGTTGGTTCAGCAGCTGCTGCCAGAGAAAAAGACAAGTGTAATATATCATAGTTCTTGCAATTATGACTAGAGGAAGAGTCGGTATAGCTCTTGTGACTGCGATGACGAGAGAAAACGCCAGTCCTCGGTGTAGGTAACTTTTTCAGTTGTAACGAGAGAAAAGGAAAGTATTTGTTACTTTTTGCGATTTGCGATAGAGAAAAAGATAGTATCAGGTTGCTCTTGCGACTGTGGCCTGAGAAAAAGCAAGGATTTGTTAGCTCTTTCTACTGACTGGAGAATAGTCGCTGCGACTGTGATATTAGCAAAAGCTGCAAGCAGTCGATAATTTTTGAGCTTGCGAGAATAAAAAAAAAATTATTAGGCAGTTTTATCGTGTCCAGACCTGAATATGTGTCAGTAGATCATAGTTCTTTCCTAAAGGGAAAAATCAGAAATTTTCAAATTTCCCGGGATGATCCCGGGAATTCTGATACTTTTTCCGAAATCCCGGGATTACAAAAATCTCTATTAGCACCGGGATTGAAAACGTGCATTTATTTTGTGTGATTTCCACTTAAGTTCGTACACAAGATAGCAATAAATAGTACCAGTATGATACGGCTACTAGAGATTCAGTGGCAGGTCTAATAAAGCCCTGCAATAAAAAAAAATAAGAAACCTCGGTACCAGTTGTGTCCACCGGTAACCATTACCAATTAATGATTACTTGTTTTCGTAAACCAATGTGACGAAGTAAAAGCGAGGATGTATAGGGAGCAATGCTATGAGCGTCCACATTGTCTGTTCGGAGAACAGTCAAAATTGTGTCTTGACAGATCTTGGCTCATCGTCTGTCTTGCTCTTGTGAGAGGATATGCTACGTTTCGGGCTGTGAGTTTTCCCAGTGCCTCTAGGTGTTTAAACTGACTAGGCATTACTGCAGAAGTCAATGTAATTACTTGTAATGTCGGTAGCCTAAACACTACGTTAAGTAAATAAAGATATCATCACCAATAAGGCGCACAAAATTATGGGTCTAGTACAAAAATGCTTAAAAAATTAATAGCTTCCATCGTGAAGAGGTACAAAAATAAATGCGTTTTCTGTCCGTTAACCAATTCTTTGTGAGGCAATTGTACTTTCATTGGCACAGACAATTGATTAAAGACGTTAGTGAAGAGCCCGAGGGGATATCTGACTGCTGGTGAGAGCGAAGAGAAAGAGAGATACGACGGGGCATTGCGGGAAAGAGCGGGGCGTTGGCTGGCGTAATGGTCGGAAGCGGTGATGGGGTATGGCACAGTGGCATGTTGTTCCTACTTAAGATGTACGACACAATAGTACTTCGCACCTATGGCGCACGACACAATGGCACCTAGGCTGCACTTGTGGTTCATGACGCAATGACATGCTGCGCCACTATACCATGTACCTCTTGTGTGTTATTGTAGCAATATCTGGAGAGGCTGCGATCTGCGAGTCTTCCTGGATAATTCCAAATCTGAGTACTACCAGCAATCGAAGATGATGACGATGAGGACTGGTTCAGTCAGCACCGGTTCAAACCAAAGGCTGCCCGCCAAGGGCAGTCGGCTCGGAAGAGGTGACCGCATCGGGCAGTAATTATTGCGTAGAGACTGTAAGCTCCGTAGAAAAAAGTGCTGCAATTGCAGCAAATGAAATCCTCGCTTTACGGGGGGAGCGGAGTGGGGTTCAGCTGCGCCTTGCAACCCTGCTTTTTTGTTTCGTAAGTGCTGGCTTGGAAGGAACCCCGTCCCAGGTTTATATCCCGCGAATAACGAGTGCAGTATGAGCATCAGTACTATATAATAATTCACGTCGTGTTTTGATTTATTTATTTATAACTATATATATATCTTTCCTGTCACGCTCTATGGGAATAAGATAGGAGAAAATTCAGCTTTCAAAATGCGAAAAAAAGTATGGTACCTTGCAATCTTTTTCTTCGGCGAAAAAAAAAGTTGGGTACCTTGCAATCTTTTTCTTCATTATTAGACAGGGGAAAAATAGAACTAATAAGATAGGAAAAATTCAGATTTCAAAAGGCGAAAAAAAAAGGTGGGTACCTTGGAATCTTTTTCTTCAGTATTATATAGGGGAAAAATGAGGAAGCCCAAAAGACGGCGGGGGTTTTGGTGAAGTGTTAATTTTTTGCCGTCATTTATAGTGACGGCACGGGCCACTAGTTTGTATATAGATAGTCTCTTATAAAAAGATGAGTCTTTTCTAACGATCAGCTTGGCTTGAAAATTATGATATAATGCAACAATATAATGCATCA
>LQNS02278097.1:9610139-9632762 GCA_001587735.2 Parhyale hawaiensis
AATAATAATAATAATAATAATAATAATAATAATAATAATAATAATAATAATAATAATAATAATAATAATAATAATAATAATAATAATAATGATAATAATAATAATAATAATAATGACAGTCAAAGAGCACAGTCACCTACAGAGATGACATTCTTTTTTGCACAGTTATCAACAGCGATGACAGTTAGCGAGCACAGTCACTAACAGAGATGACAGTCAGAGAGCACAGTCACTAACAGCGATTACAGTCAGAGAGCGCAGTCACTAACAGCGATGACAGTCAGAAAGCACAGTCACTAACAGAGATGACAGTCAGAGAGCACAGTCACTAACAGAGATGACAGTCAGAGAGCACAGTCACTAACAGAGATGACAGTCAGAGAGCACAGTTATCAACAGCGATGACTGTCAGGGAGCACAGTCACTAACAGAGATGACAGTCAGAGAGCACAGTCAATAACAGAGATGACAGTCAGAGAGCGCAGTCACTAACAGAGATGACAGTCAGAGAGCACAGTCACTAACAGAGATGACAGTCAGAGAGCACAGTCACTAACAGAGATGACTGTCAGAGAGCACAGTCACTAACAGAGATGACAGTCAGAGAGCACAGTCACTAACAGAGGTGACAGTCAGAGAGCGCAGTCAGTAACAGAGATGACAGTCAGAGAGCACCGTCATCCACAGAGATGACAGTCAGGCAACACAGTCTCAACACCAACACACCGATCAATACCAAGCAGTGCACCGTCCCTCATTATGCAGACCGCGATTCCTGTTTGTGGCATTCATTAACGGCTCGAAGAAAAGACGGCGGGACTATAACACGGACTCATTACCGCCGACACTACCTACCTGTCCTGCACGAGTACTAGCTCCCAGGAGTGGTTTAGCTTAAAAGTTAAATGAGACTATTTCACCAAAAATTTTCTCCAGCTGAAAAATAACACCAGTTCAGGAAGGAAATGTTGCTGTTATATAATAATTCTTCGGAAATAAACTTTTCTAACCGATTAACACTGAGAGACCTTTTGCACACGAGACTAAGTTTTAGTTTATAATTATTCTAGAAAGTTGTTCGAGAAAAGTAACATTGGGACTCGGTACAACAGACAAATAGTAGTTAACGTTCGGAAATATGTTTTAGCTAAAAATATTACCCGGCATATAGCGGAGGTTGCAGAGTCCGCGTGGAAGGTTTGGGGTCGGAGTCGGACATCCACTGGTTACAGGAGTCAGAGTCGGCAGAAATGACCGTATTTTATTCCGGAAGTCATGTTGAAGGATATTTGATATTATTTTTGAAATTTATTTGCAGTTTGGGACCCAAATGTAGCAAGATGCTGCAAATGTCACCAGATAGTCTTTGCAGCTTGCCCAAGGTTACTAGATTTTTAATACTGCAATGTCTATAATTAATTGGCCAAGTCAACAGTTCTTCTAAAACAATGCTAGGAAGTTGAATATCGGCAGTGAGAGCCGTACATATACAGAAATACCACTAGTCGGAGTCAGTGCCGGACAAACATCATGGCAAGGAGGTGGACTAGCATCCACCCCTTATACCACACGATTTCCCCAAATTCTGCGATTTAGGCGCACGAATATTAGTATCTAAGCACAACAGAAATTTTGTACAAGTTGATCAACAATAAAACGTCACAAACTGCAACAAATTTTTCATCTGTAAAGCTTTGAGAACTGCGCTTCAGCAAAGATGCACTGGTCTTGACAAAAACTATCTGCCACTTTGAGAAAAAACGTTAGATGTGAGGCATACCCTAAATCCGTGGACAGTTGGAAACGTTTTCTTTCCCTAACGTTCTGACATTGCGCCGGAACAGGGTCGAATTCGACTACCCACATATAGGTAATATTAAATATAGTACAGCGGTACTATGGCAGATATTGCAGTGTACACTACTTGAACATCACTGCAGCAATAAATAGGTCATTACCGTGGTGTAGACTACACCTGTCGGCTCACCCGCAACGCAGTACCTACTCTAATTACCTACCTACAACACCTATCGATCCAGTCAGCAGCCCGCATGCATATGATCTCTACGTCAATACAGCCCTGCGTAGAGAAACTTTACGGCGAGTTTTCATTTAAAAACCCGACAGTGGAACTTGTAGTTACATTATATTCTTTACCCGTTATCATCAGCATCAGCGTAGTCAGCCATCGAGAGCGGCGACGAAGAATTAGTGCAGTATCCCTGGCAATCAACGGTCGGCCGTTGCGCTAAAGCGCTCCTTGTCCAGTAGTATTTCCCTGAGCTGCTTGAGGGATAAGCAAAATAAAACTTGGTGTAGGAGGTCGGGTGCAGTCAGTTATTCGAGATTTTGTATCTGAAGATACAAGTGTGTCTGCTGATGGTTATTTCAGTTAGGGTTGCTTCGGGCATTCTTCAAGTTAACTGTTTTCGACCCGTGTTTGTTTTTCTCACTACTGTCGCACTGTCTTCTGTGGAACAAACTATGAGCATCTTCACTGACGATTCCACCCTGGCAGCGGTGATTCGATCTCCGAATCTGCGAGACACAGTGAAACAATCTTTGAATAGAGACTTGACGCACACTAGTGCTTGGTGCTGTGTCTGGAGCACGAAACTAACTACGAGCAAAACTAAACTAACGATTATGAGCCGGTCTCGCACGCTTTTGATTATTATTATTATGGTACACTAGACTGGCGACGTGAGAAGGGAGAAAACTCCATATGGTTATCAACCCCCCACGCAACCAGCCCAGTAAGAGGAAAAAGAAAGAGAAGTTCACAGAATGATACTGTTAATAGATTGCTTAAAGCTGCCAATACCCGTGACCTATAAAAGCAGAGCCATCAAGACCATTCTAAGCATCTACATGTGATAGAAAAAACGAACGAGAATACTGGCCTGTATGGCATCGGACTGGTTCCAGGAAAAACTCATGAAGAACACCAATACGCCGAATATACCTCACCCGAGCAAATGGCTCCGGAAGAAAAACCACCAGTAGATGGCTAGGGCAATTATATATTTGAAAGAAAAAGTAGACCCCACTAACTCTGCAACGATACGCCAGATAACAAGGCACAACACCATCCAGCATGAACGCACGTCGACGAACCACTCTAGCAAAGTCAGACGACAATCAGCAGCAGAACCCCAGTCTACGGAGCAGTACTGTATTCTATTAAAGAACCTGTGCTGAGAAGGTTCCGCACTCTGCAGACAATAGATGTCATTTGCGACGACGCGACGCTTGAGGTGCGACGAAGGCGTTTAATTTCACATGCTTCTAGTTGGGCGGGGCTAGTGCGTAAGGTCGGTGCTGGGTTTTGTAACAATCAAGTACAACCAAATAGTCTGTAGAAAGCATATTTGCTTCTATCTATGTTGCCTCTGCTGATGCACTGCTCCTTCGTTTGGGCCTCTGCTACTGCCAGTCAATGTAAAATATTGGACCGAATTGGACCGGTTTAAGCTCGATTGTGTACCACAGGATGATCTGTTCTACGTGCGGAATGCTCGTACTAAACAGTGAGGGGAATCAGCCGCACTCACCAATTCCCGCGAATGTTCTCTTTGGGAGAAGCACACGAGTTGCGGCTTATCTTTTCCCACCGGTGACTGACTCTTCGGTGCTGATCTCAAGTGTTGGCGTGGAATTCATTTCCGGGATCTGTGTTCGACAGTATGAGGGTGTCTCAAGCGCGTTTTTTTCTTTTTGTGGTACTTCTTAGAAGACTTTTGAAAGTCTTGGAATTGTGTAGGGCATCATTGGGGTCACCTCTTTCTTATCACCAGTGCCGGGTGTTTTTGAAAATAGAGACAATGCATAGGTACATGAATTGTGCGCACGAAATATTGTTGTTTTGGAATTTGTTTAATAGGAAAACAGAAGCCCATAATGATTTCTCACAGTTATCACCAGTACAAGTATGTAACTAGTAGACAACTACACACTGTGGCCTTCTTCGGCTGACGGCACATACCTAAATTACGTAGCAAACTTCAAAGTACTTTACCGAGCAAGTAGGCAACTAGATCTAAAGTCTTTTTCACCGCACTCACTCGTTACCATTTTGACACTGCAAGTAACCTAGTGTGTTACATCCCTCGTTAAAACGCCTCACTCACTAGTCCAGTTCGGCCGGCATCGTAACGGTACAAGCTACACTCCTATCACCAACTTGCTGTTGTCCAATGTCTGAAAACACTTTACAGAAACTCTGACACGCTTTGGTGACATGGTTCACAAACGTTAGACCTAAGGCAACAGTTAGTATTAGAAACGAAAAGTAATGTTTCTTAAATAATTCGATCTTGATTGACTGGCGGTAATGTGTTTTCAATGAAAACAGAGAAACGTTCACCTTTACTGATGCAGATAAACAAGCTGTTCAAAATAAAAATCAATTCACAGTATATTTAAGAAGCAATTGTTATAGCACAATTAATTTCATTATGTAGCCGCATAAGTACCATGGAATTTCACATCGTCAGATAGTCTATTTTTGAAATTAGTCAATTTTTCAATAACGGCACTTTTTCTTCCTTGCCTACTTAGCTTCCTTCCACTTTCATGCTAATACTGATGTTACTTTCGTCTGTTCTACCTCTTCTTTCTGGACTTGCTGTTGAGCGTGGATCCTGTATGAAAACACCCCTATGCATGGGTTCCATATTTTTATCGACATATGTATATCCCTTCTCTCTTCCTCTACAAGATCGATTTGTTGTGCAACGGAGGCTGAAACTACTCAACGTAGCAATAAAAATTAACAGTCGCAAGTGGGCCTTTGGAACTAATGGAACCCATATAAGAGAATTTTTAAATTTTTACATCCATTGGCATAAACTTCCGGTTTGAAGATTGTCCAAAAATTTTTAACCGGGTTTAAATCAGGTGATGATGACCATATTAACAATTTTTCCACTTTTGACGCTCAAAGATGATAAAAATGCCAGGATAGCACTTGCAACGAGGGGAGAAACGTTGTCAAGAATAAAAAAGAAATCCCGTATCAGCAAATGAGGTATGTTATCTAACCAAAACACAAAAGATTTTTCATGAAATTGCAATAGGCAGCGAATGACACCTTTACTGCTTCAGGCACCTGGCAGCGCCCAAAACTCGATCCCGATAATGTCCGCTCAAATCATGACTCCTCTACCTTGTTGTTGACACCTCAAACAATGTTGACGTTCCTCTCCAAAATACACCGAACTTTTCTCCCAGCCGTTAGGATCATCAAGTGTCACCTGTGTGCCAACAGTGAAAAAAGTGAGACTCGTATTGAAAAAAGTGAGACTCGTGTCTATCTTCAGATATTTCCTAACCTATTCTAACCTCAGAGTCATCCATCTTGGGGTAAAAGGGGGCATTTTCAGTTGGGCTTTCACAGAGGCTTTTGTCCCAAGAATGGAATTCTCTGAATTAATTCGGTACGTCAGGATGACCAGCTGTATTAAGATGGATTTACTTGATAGTCCAGGTCTAATGCTGAGCTGACGACCAATATTCCTCAAACCCTTAAGTTTCTTTTTTTCTGGAATGGGTCCCTCTGGAATCTTATCATAGGGTCGATATGACGCTCTACTTTCTTAGCAGTAGCAACAGGAAATGTATGTGTAGCAAAGCCATTACATGGATAAGAACAGATTTTCCATCGTCAATTAGGGTTTTCCGTCACCTCACTGCTGTTGCATGTGTTAAAAGCTATTGTCGCCGGTCACACTGAATACAGAAAAAAATGAACCAATAGGCCCATTCCCAAAGACAGCCCGGAACTTACGCCCACGTCCTCTATGAGCTGTTGCCATTATGTTAGTAGGTTATACATAATAGAGGAAAAAATATGAAAAAAGGGGGGAAGAATCTCAGTCAAATGGACGATCATGCATGCACGCAAGCACTACACTGGTCGAAGTATAGAATATTACTTGGTACTCCATCAAACCTTAACCCTGCAGGAAAGTGACCGTATATGGTTATTTCTACAGAAGCTTTTTCCAGCCGTCCAGTAAAGAGTTAATGCTTGTATTAATTAACGGTAGAGAAGAAGAGGCCCCAAGTAAGGAGTTAATTAAATGTAGGGAGCTCTATCCGTAGAGTTTACGTTGCATTCACGCACTCTTCTCTCGGAGTAACACAGCTGCAGCAAAAGGAAAGAAGTTTCTTGTCCCTATTGGTATAATATTATTGAAAAATGACACATAGGTCTAAAATACAAAATTTACGTGAAAATGTTTTATATCTTACCTATTACTGAAGATTGAAGAGAGCAGATGCTGTTGGTACAAATTGCGGTTAGAGTTGGAAATATCAGTTTGAGTTGCCAAGCTTCAGGAACCTTGGAGTCTTTTTTGCAATGCACTTCAGAAAAAATAAATTAACATTTTCTCAGCTAGACTCCGCCAAATTAACTTTGTCAATGTGCACAGGTGACAAGTATTATATTTATTTCGCTATATGTTCGATAGATTCACATCTTTTCTCCAGAACATAACAGGAGACATTGGTAAATTGTTTTTGTTAGGCACACTTTCAACAGTATCACTTTGTTTCATGTAAGGTCCGTTCGAAATAGTAGATAACATAAAATAGTAGATAAAAGTTTTGGTCTCTCCGAATCAAAATATTTGAGACAATTAAAAAAATGTTAAGTAAATTGAATATGAGGTTAGTAAATAGAATTATTGAATGGAATTAACACAGTACTTGCTACGGTACGGAATCCGCCCGTAGGAGACTTACTGTAACAGCAGGAACGTGTTACTTTACGAGAGTCAAACAAGTTCACGAGTAATTTGAACAGTATCCAATTTCGTTCATTCACTAATTCTTTATCTCACATGATACAATGTCAATTTCTTTAAAATTATATCCGCATTTCATCATATCTACGAAATCTCCAATGTTGGCAGATACTCCATCAGCAGGGGAAAATGTCCAAAATTACTGCAATCGTTCAAACGATGACAATACTTTGGGTTTAATGCTCTAACGAAACAAAGAAAAATGATTTTTATGAGCTTCAGTATTCTAACGTGCAAAACTATGAAGAGTTCAAACAGAGTCTAAAATTATATCTTTGGAATGAGAGATGACTTGGTTATAGTTGCAATTAGGCTACGCGATGATATACACACCATAATTTTAGACGAGCTGATAGTCTAATGATAATATTTTGATTAATGGCATTTTATTAATCGATGAGAAGCAAAATAAGTTCACTGGTGATGCCGTAGGCATATGCTGAGACAGGGCAACCCGAAAAAGTGCAGTTCAAGCAATATATTCCCTATTTATATCATTACTTGTTCAAGCTGAAGAAAAATACGCCCTCAGTGTCAATGGAGCCAAGAGCGGCACATAACCCTTCACTTTCACTGCTCGCGGAACACTGAGTGAAGGATTTTCCGGACGCTGGACTCAGACGAACTCGAAGTAACAATTTCTACCCAACGTTAGTATAGAAAACAAAGCTTATATCTAACTGATACTTTGGTAAGTTGCTGTTGCGTAAGACATGAAGAGAATATAAAAGTAGAGAAGTTGATGTTACCTAATTGAAAAGAAATTTAGACAAGATGATAAGAAACTGAAAGTGTTGGAAGAGTGTTGAAGTTTCTGCTGGTTCTCTTTCTCTCATCAGTTCTCTCTCTTCACACATGGCATGCGTGGGCGAGAGGCCGCTGGGAGGCATAACTTTGGTGGTGGTGATGGTGATGATGGTGGCTGTATTGGTGAAGAAGGTGGTGGTGATCAGCAGAGCGTCGGTGGTGAGGGTGAAGCACAGTGGGACAGAGAGGGTAATGCAGCGTGAGGTGGTGAAGCCTGAATTAGTAATGGTGGTGAAGCTTGAATTAGTGATGGTGGTGAAGCTTGAATTAGTGATGGCGGTGAAGCTTGAATTAGTGATGATGGTGAAGCCTGAATTAGTGATGGTGGTGAAGCCTGAATTAGTGATGGTGGTGAAGCCTGAATTAGTGATGGTGGTGAAGCCTGAATTAGTGATGGTGGTGAAGCCTGAATTAGTGATGGTGGTGGAGCCTGAATTAGTGAAGCGGGAAATTATGATAGTGATGCAGGTTCTAGCACGAAATCCAATCACATGCAAGTATATGCAATGCACATATTTAGTGAACATGTATGGACCAGGTTTTCTGTTATAAGCTACAACTTTATTCAGCTGTCACATATGATGTCGAAGACACTAATAACTCATGATTGTTCCCGCAGGTCAATGGTTGGGACCGAGAGGCAGTATTACGCGCACCTGCCCAATTTTAGCACGAGATGACCGCAGCCAAATCCTTGGACAAAATTTGGTGAGCGGCTTTAATTTTATTCTTCGAGAAAATGTCTTTCTTTGCTTATATGTAGCACATTTCGCTGAAAAAGGTTGACTGAAGTTAATGTCACTGCATCAGTGATGCGCAAATACATTTTTTTTAATTTATGAAAATAACTGTGTGGTAGAAAAGGTTATTGAGCTACTTGTCACGACACGGAAGGCAGGCTTGTGCTGCTGAGCTGGTTTACGGAAGGCATGCTTGTGCTGCTGAGCTGGTTTACGGAAGGAAGTCTTGTGCTGCTCCGATGGTTTACGGAAGGAAGTCTTGTGCTGCTCCGGTGGTTTACGGAAGGAAGGCTTGTGCTGCTCCGCTGGCTTACGGAAGGAAGGCTTGTGCTGCTCCGCTGGTTTACGGAAGGAAGGCTTGTGCTGCTCCGCTGGTTTACGGAAGGCAGGCTTGTGCTGCTCAGCTGGTTTACGGAAGGAAGTCTTGTGCTGCTCCGGTGGTTTACGGAAGGAAGTCTTGTGCTGCTCCGGTGGTTTACGGAAGGAAGGCTTGTGCTGCTCCGCTGGTTTACGGAAGGAAGTCTTGTGCTGCTCCGGTGGTTTACGGAAGGAAGTCTTGTGCTGCTCCGGTGGTTTACGGAAGGAAGTCTTGTGCTGCTCCGGTGGTTTACGGAATGAAGTCTTGTGCTGCTCCTGTGGTTTACGGAAGGCAGGCTTGTGCTGCTCAGCTGGTTTACGGAAGGAAGTGTTGTGCTGCTCCGGTGGTTTACGGAAGGCAGGCTTGTGCTGCTCAGCTGGTTTACGGAAGGAAGGTTTGTGCTGCTCCGCTGGTTTACGGAAATAAGGTTTGTGCTGCTCCGGTGGTTTACGGAAGGAAGGCTTGTGCTGCTCCGCTGGTTTACGGAAGGAAGGCTTGTGCTGCTCCGCTGATTTACGGAAATAAGGTTTGTGCTGCTCCGGTGGTTTATGGAAGGAAGGCTTGTGCTGCTCCGGTGGTTTACGGAAGGAAGGCTTGTGCTGCTCCGCTGGTTTACGGAAGGAAGGCTTGTGCTGCTCCCTGGTTTACGGAAATAAGGTTTGTGCTGCTCCGGTGGTTTACGGAAGGAAGGCTTGTGCTGCTCAGCTGGATTGAAGCCAAGCTCATTTACCACATATGATATTGGTTGACAGTTTCACTGTATCTTCCATGTCCACATCACTGACGAATGCACGGTCATGGGAGAAGTGTCATCATAAACTCTTCGCCGTCATTTCTGACGGCTAGGTACGCAAATCAAACGATACGATCAACACTGTCCTGTATTTATTTATGTGTATATATATAATTTGCAAGTTCACTTCCACACTCTTATCGAAATAAATAGGAGAAAAATAGGCCAACAGTTACAGATTATGAAATGAGGTTGCGTTCATACGGAGATCGATGGCCAGGTTGCTGAAGATGGCAACCGTGGAATCCTTATCCCTTTCTGGTTGCACTTCTTGATTGAAACACTTCTTGAGTTTGAAACAACAAAGCAACAAAGCCTAGCTACAACCTGTGAAAATTCCACGCTACGAAGCAGTGTTCTTTAGTGATGTCTCATTCCGTTATCATGATAATTTTTCCTTATCCAATACTGAAGGAATCTGAGGAAATTCTACAGAAGAAGAATTGTTCCTCAATTATCCTGCCCTCGGACCTGTATCATGCATACGAAGGTTGAAAAAATTACAAGTCAGAAAGTGATCTTCTGCCTTGGACCTGCCAGTAGCAGAAACATAAATTTAAACTTGACTCCTTGTTCTACTGATCCCTTCCTAGGTCGCATCATAGATACCTCGAGTAAGCTCTAATTTTCTTCCTATCTAATACAGATGAGATCGCCACGGTCGTACTAAGTAACTAACGAACGGAAGGATAAGTAGAATCATCTCATAAATAATAGCAGCAAATCCACTTTCATGAAGTTGTTCTTTTCTTCAGAGTAGCTCGAACTACCGCAACAGCGAATTCTTTTCTGCAAGCAATAAATATTGCACAACCTGTGTGAAGAGTTTGTTTAATATACACTTACTTCCTTGTCTTCTGGCGTTGAGAGGATACTGAGCTGTTGACCGGTTAAGCCGTAGACGAATGCAAACTACCTTCCTTACAGTGCATATAAGTTGCACCAGGAACCCAATTTTTAATTACTAGTTTTATTTTAAGCAACAAAGCCCATCATACCATCAAATTCAGTTTTAGTTTACAGAAGATGTTACTGAGAATGGGCGGAAATAAAAAAGTAAAATTAGACAAAGAGAGCCTGGATGATTACTTAGGTATCAGATTATACAGACTATTGGAACTCTGGATGAATGTGCCATCCACTTTAATCGCAACTCCTCTAGCTCCAATCAAATAATCTGTCTATTCACTCGGAAATTTAAAACTAATTTACATCTGGCAGGGCATGGATTCAACCCGATGCTCATTCTAACAACTTCCACGTTTGTGGATTTAAGACTTGAATTTACTCATTTTTTGATGCGGTCACGAAATACATATCAGCTTACAATAAATGTCTTCCCGTCTTATATTATCCTAAAAATAATGTCAGGTTTCAGTCCATCACCTATCAAATTTTAGCTACCGGTACAATTCGCTGCATACGGCAGGATATTACATACAATACTGGCGGGGGGATGGCAGCATGACTATGTATTACGCTGCGTGTTGGTACGTAACACAAATCAAGTATGGCATTTTACTGACACTATAAAGTGACCTTATGCGAGTAGAAATTATCAAAATTTGATCTCGCTCCTCAGATATTGAAGGAATTTCATCATTCAAACTTACTATTAAGTCCCAATAGTTCATCTGCGCTTCATTTCAGCGATTAGTGCTTTTGGTTGCACGTTCCGCGATCGCCGGAAGCACAGGAGAAACGTAGAAATTAAACCCAGTCTGAGAATTATTAACTGCTAGACTGCTGTGACCCTCTAGGTCCCTAAAAACCTATCCTAGGTTTTCCATTTTCTTCTGCCCTATTCGTGGACTTAGAAAAGGCTACGTCAGAGTTTTTTTAAGTACAAAAAAATAGAGCGAGGCGAATATTTTTCCGAAATAAAAGTACTGCCGCACCGTATACAGGGTGCAGTAGTCACAGAGCTATACAGTATTTTAATGGTGAATTGAAATAACAAATTGCAGCATTATCATTCTGAGAGCTCCGAGCTCCTCTCAATGAAATCAATATGTATAAAAGCGAAAATTGAGTGAACGGTGGCAACCAAGCATGCAAGCAGGCGAACAACGAACAAGCAAGATTATCTGATTTTTATAAGTATACCGATACAATAGTTCATTATCTGTTACCGCTCTGTAGGGACATCATATAAATGTCTATGAATTTCCGATAGCGAATAAACTGTGTAATCTACACAAGCCTACTGCGAAACAAGTTGTAGGTACAAGTTAAATAATTAAATTAGGCACAAAAAGCCTGATCAATGTACGTTTGCTTCAAGCAATCAATTAGAGGTAAGGGGTGCCAAATGATGATAGTTCTTTTGCTCCCCTGACTATACTAGACATGATAGGAAACGATGCCAGTACCGTTAAGGTTACAATTTATGGTGGGATTATATTTAGATGCTCAATATTCAGCAGTCCCTCCATTGGCGTCACGAACAAGATGAGCTGGGTGGGAAGACAGAAGTAACTCAAAAAGTTCCGTGTTAAACTCCATTTTCCAACACACAGCATTTCCTGCATGTGCTCTTCCATCCTGGGAAGAGTAAATCGAGTTGCTAGAGGCCTACCACCTTTATCACCGTTATACCTAGTTAGTCTCACAATCTTTACACTTTTTTCCATTAAGCTTGACTGAGTCCTGGCCTTTCAAGAATAAGAGCAACGTATGACCGCAAGGTCAAGTGGTATCGAAGCCCCGTGCTTCACGCAATGCAACTGTTCGGACACGGTCGACAAATAAATCTCTTCTTTTCGTTGTCGTTTAACACACCAGCACACACATTGATACTTGCGAAGAAGAAGTACTTGATGTACTGTCAGATGCTATTACCCTCGCACTTCTAGCTAATGCAGTATATATGTCCGACAGGGGGCGGTTATTGTTGTAATTGCACCCTTCAGTACAAGGGCGCAGAAGCTATTAGACTGTTATGAACAGAATAGCAGCTTGAATTGCGTTTTGAAAAACAAGGCATTTTAACATAGTTAGAAAAGTCCTAACATAGGACTTATAGGATGCATCATGTGAAATTTGATATACATTACTATTAATGTGAACCCTCTAGGAATTTTTTTTTTATTCATTCAGATAGAAAATTTTCTTACAAGCATAGAAGCCCTATGTAGTTAAAATGAAAAACGCGATCTTTATTTAATTCTCGTTCATTAGTCCGAACTTGGTCTCAGTGCCTCCCACACCACTGCCATTCTGACTAGAGCCCTGGGTGTTAAGCTACCTCATGTCATGTAGACTATAGAGTGCAATGGGAAGGTAGAGAACGTAGATAAATGGGTTCCTCATGATCTCAATAAAAATAAAGTGGAATCAACTTTCAAAAATTTTGCGACATGGCAGCCAGTAATTTTCTTTATTAAAGAGGAATGAATAATGTCGCTGATCGACAGCAGAGGTGCATAGATGTTTTTAGCTAGTATTTTGACCTATTCCAATATACTATTGTTAATTTTTCTAGAATCAACTTTTGTTTTTGAAATTGGCCACTGTCTTCGTAACGACCTAACACTACTCACACGGGGTGCAAAATTCTTGCTGCGCCAGATACAAAATCCACCAGAACGAATCTCAACCACGCCCCCTTCAAGAATGGACAATCACATCCTAAATATTGCACTTTTAACCAACAGACGATTAAGATAAGTCACTTTTGAATTTTACAACATTTAGAAATTGGAAGCAATTTGATTAGGGCCTCTTCAAGGAAATACGTGTGTAGTAAAACTAAGTGGCTACTATTTCTGTATGTATTTCTAGTACTCCTTTTACTCCTTTACTCCTTTATTGTGCTCTCAATACATGGAAAATAATTAAAAAGTACAATGAGTATGACAATCATGCTAAAATTGTGGCAGTCACATTCGAGACTATATGCAATTGAGAACATGCCTCTAAAAAGTGATATGTTCACTTGTGAGGCACCTAGCCTTAAGTCATACAAGCCATATTAATACATATTATAATCTACGCCAATTAATCGGAGACCTACTTTCACATAGTTTGATACTTCACAATGTTCTTTGCCCTCAGCTTGCTTAGCCAAAACAATGGGAAGCGCTTAACTTCAACTGTCATTTTATTTATATTAAGACTACTAATAAAACTAATGGTGATCATTTCAAATGATAGATTGTTAAAATTGGAACATAATCGCAAATCTGACACCCCACAAGTCCAGGGCGAGTTTTATAAAAGTGATGTATTCATTCCAAGGCACGTAGATTTAAAAGTCACGAGAGTCCTATCAGTACACTTGATAATCCGTGATTAAAATTGAACTACTACTTCGGAAAAGTAGATATAACAACACAAAAATATTATTTCGCTCAAAGTGAATAAGTCAAAACAATGTTAAACACCTAACTTAATGTATTTAATTAACGTAAAATAATACTTCTTCTGGACGACAAATTTTATTTTTACCAAGCTTTCGACATTCTCAGCGAATGTCGTTGTCAAGGTGGGAAGCACCCACCTTAACAACGACATTCGCCGAGAATGTCGAAAGCTTGGTAAAAATAAAATTTGTCGTCCAGAAGAAGTATTATTTTACGTTAATTAAATACATGGAACCTGGATGTCCTTTATTTTCATCGATTAGAAACCTAACTTAATGGTAATTCAGCACCTCGCATTAAACTAATGTAATTGCCTAAAATCAGTAAAAATTGTACGTGTGAAAATCTAAGAATTGGTAATAACCTATATAACGTGGACGTAACGAACTTTGTTTACAAATATAGAGCTCGCATCTAATTCTGTCTAAAAATATAATCTTTGTACTTTAATTTGAACTCATTATCAGTCATTGGTAATGTTAGGCTATCTGGTACAGAATTAAAGCAACGGACGCTCTGAAAAATTACAAAGCGCTTCTGTACTTCCAGTCTTGCCCTAGGTAAATTTAGTCTTTGCACTCTTGTATCGTAGTTGTGATTAGGTACTAAAATACCTATACATGAAAAAATACTGCAGTTGAAAATACGCATATGTCAGCCATACTAGTGCTCCTCGCCGTCATTAAATGACGGCAAAAAATAGCTACGTCAAAGTAGCACCCGTTTGCTTTTCCTTTTTTTTTTCGTAATTCCATTCTCAGAAATATCGTCACTTTCGCATCCGTTTATCCGCTCTATTTAGCCACCACGAACTATTTAAAAATATTGGCAGCGGGAGTGAAGCACAGTTTAATATCTAAGCTACAGGGAGAAGAGCCTTATAGGTTTTCAGTAATTAGGTTCATTTATTTTTAATCTAGCAAAGTAACTGCCCTCTTGCTGTTCAGCAAATGAATTTTCTCCGAAGTTATGCTTCGGATCGGGAAGGAGAGACAAAGCAATTTAGCAAGCAGGAATGTGGAACTGCACAAGAAAAACAGCAGCAAGAGCAACAAAAAAGCCGTTTGTTGCTTGTTGCAGTTGGCTGTAACGAAGCGGAAGCTAGAGATGCATTGGCCTCCTTGTGGTGTGTGTGTGTGTAGGTGTATGAGTGTGAGTGGGTGTGTGTCCCGTAAGCAATGCATATTCGCCACAGAGTGCCTGTTCTACTATCGCCGCTTGACGATGTGCTATGCAACGAGTTGTGAGTTTCTCCTTAGACTCTAACAGTTGCTGGGTGCTTTCCCGTGCCTGCTTTTGTTCTGTTCGCTGTTGCCAAATCGTTTTGCCTTAGAAACAGGGAAGAAACTCAGTTTTCCATCATCGCATAGCGAGCAAAACTCGAAGAAAACTTTGATCGTGAAGAAAACTTCCGGACTTAAATAATGGAACAGTGGGAGTTTATAGTGCCTGTTAATATTGAAAGACTTAGCTCTAGACTTTTCCAATGGATAATAGTCGACGGTGTTCACTGTAAGGAACTTAAATAAAGGAAGAGAACGATACACAAGCGGGAGTTCTTATATAAATATTATTGATTTATCTCCATGTTCATTTGCATACGATTTCACGTGTCCCTTCTCTACCAGTAATATGGAAACGTATTCTAAAGTATTAACGAACAAATAAACGCGTCATCAATACATTAGCTGGAATAAACTACAACTAATCATAAAATATATAACCTTGCAATAGCTATATGCTGCCCTCTAGCCTAACGGTGTCTTACATAGTGACACACAGAAGTAGTCAATACAACGAATTATTGTGAAAATATCAAATTTTAATCAAGAATAGTTGCTAAAATGGACATGAATTTTTCATATCAAGGGAATAGTAGTTAAGAATATTATTAATCATTGCTTTTTCATTATTAATTGGACAAAATATGGAAAGAGCTAACGCAGAAATATCCAATACATTTAATTGTTAGTGGCAAATTCTTTGTTGTAGTTTACAGCACTGAACATGTTCGCATTGTTGCAAGAGCTTCTTGCATGTTTCAAGTGTAATACGGTACCACTCTTCTACGAAGAAAACTGTTAGGTCTTTGATATTCTGAAGATGTCTTTTGTGGACACCGATTAAAAGAACTCCCCGTACATGCTCAAACGGGTTTAGGTCATGTGAGTGACTGGGCCACTTCATAACATTAATTTTGTTGTCATCAAGCCATTATTTTTTTTTTTTCGTTAGTTCCTATGGGTCGTTGTCTAGTTGAAAGACCAAATCACCATCATATGTATTGAAAGAAATTAACACACTTTAAGAGGTTTCCATTGAAAATATCTCCGTACTAGATGGCGTTAATTTTTTCCTTCCATCATCTTCAATTCTCCACTGCAACGTGAAGAGAAGCATTTCCATGCCATAAACCCCAATGCAGATATGAAGCAAAAATTACCGAGAGTGGCATTTCGCCTACAAATGCTCCACTAGACTCGGCGAACAAGTTGCCTGAAGAGCTAATTCGTCAGGATGGGTGTACGCCAATCTTTTAACTGCGTCGCGTTCAAGAAATTCAAAGCAACTTCCAGACCAGTCTCTCATTATTATGTATTCACTACTACGGCATGTAGGGCCTGCATTTTTCTTAAAACTTCACTAGTAATGGTTGCAATTCTATCTGTAATGAGAAAAGTATGAAAGGAATTTGCATCTGGTCGCCAGTTGAAACGCACTTTTCGAAGTTTATAAAAATTAGAGGATATATATATATATATATATATATATATATATATATATATATATATATAAGCTGGAAATAGAATTTACGACTCAAAGTTTTCCATTTCTTTGCACCATGTAATTAATTAACCCTGAAACAATGCAGCCACAAGCACTTTTCGCTACTGCGTGTGTGTTAACGCTCCCGGCAAGCTTGATCTGCCCACAACATTGTCCCGTCGAAAGGAGCGAAAATGTCGCTCGTCTGCGCACGACCTTACACGACCTCTTCAAATGATAGCTAACAGCTGGGTTAGAGTTTCTCGACGCATGGGGTTCTCAATCTTGCCCCCGGAAATTTTTATTCTCATTTCATCAGACCACACAACAATATCACAAATTGTGCGGGGTTTCTCTAGATACTAGCAAAATTCAAACGGTCAGA
This sequence comes from Parhyale hawaiensis, assembly GCA_001587735.2. Classification (NCBI taxonomy): domain Eukaryota; kingdom Metazoa; phylum Arthropoda; class Malacostraca; order Amphipoda; family Hyalidae; genus Parhyale; species Parhyale hawaiensis. The sequence continues at coordinate 9,627,165 of LQNS02278097.1, forward strand.
AACGTGTTTCTTTATCAGTAAACGTGTTGTTCTCGGTTGCCGCGAGTTAATTCCACTACGGTGAAGAGTTCGACTGATGGTGTCTTTGTTGACACTTGTTTCAGCCCTCTGCATATCTTCTCTCATCTCGGTACGAGTCACAAATGGGTTTTGTTTTACTTTTCTGGCAGCTAACCTTTCTATTGCGCCAGTGATCTTCCTCGAACAGCCTCTTCTTGGCGACTTGGTGACAGAATGAGTCTTCCTCCACCCTCTGATCTCGCTCCCAGCTGTGTTTGCATTGACTTTAAAAGCCCGGGAAATCTTCATGTATCTGTATCCTTTTCAGCACTGGTCCATTCTGCGTTTCCGAAAAGTCATTCGTAACTCGTACGCTTTTGATTTAACAGTTTCAAAATGCTCGACAACGACACTACCAGTTGCATTACATGTTCACAGTGGAGGGTACCGGTTCAAATGGGTGGATTACAACACACGTGGTAGAGTGGCGATTTGCAGGTCCCTAAAGTGCGAGTCCCTGACTCGACCCTTTGGACTCATTCTATTAAAAATACAAGGGGAGACGGACGAGACCCTGTTTGAAAGAAATGCCAGGTGATGACGGGACAATGAATTATATTATATATACATGAATATGTATATATCTATATAGATATACTGTATATACATATTCTTTAACATTGTCTGCGTCTGAACGTTCACTGTAACTCAAATATATTCATTTTAAGAGTTTAACCTTAATTAGCCTAGACGCCTCTGTCATAGGAGACTGTAACTTTTTCCTGTGGAGCTCGCATTTCGAGACTCTCCATCGTACTTATCAAGTCCCTTGTACTTAATAAAATACCAGTAGACATATCTCTTGCGCAGTAGAAGGGCTGCCTGAACAATTAACAGCCTATTCACCAAAAACCACCAAGCCCCGACCCAACCTGCCCCCTCTGCTCGCACTGAAACAGACTATTCTTCTATACGATTCTGTTGGTTGCTTGGTGACTTACTTGATTAATTGGTGGTTCCATCCTCCCATTACGTACAGGAGAAACTATTAATTTACTCAATGTAGAGGTGCCGCAATTTCACCAAATTTAAAAGGCACGCACAAAAGACGCATGAACACAGAGTGTCTCATAGATACTGATATAAACTTATTTTCTACACCAAAGCAATGATTTTTCTACGATGCGCTCATGACACACAAATCGAGCGGAAGGAGAAAAATAGAAAGATCTTCTCCAGAGCAGGACCACGAAACGAAGAAAATGGGGTTAGTTTGAATTAATCATCTACCGTCAGTCACTAATGCATTCAAATATTTGGAGCTAGGACACACTTAGTGCAGGCGCCAGATGCACTAATTTCGTATAATCGTTTAAGCACACTGTGAAGATAACTCGCTTCTGGAGTTTTTAAGTGCTGATGAAGTGTGGGTACGGCAGTTTTTAAACAGCGAGTGGTGTAATGTACTCCACCTGGACCTTGTCCACTGATGACTGAGGTAACTAATACATAGTACATAATCTGTAAAGCCCAACGCCTAGTCTTTGTGGCGCCGAGGATCGATTATCGTAACTCTGAACAATTTTAGAGAACCGATCCTTAATCTCCGTGGCGCCAAGGATCGATTATCGTTACTCTGCATAATTAGTAGAGCCCCAAAACCTTGTCTCTGTGGCACCAAGGATCGATTATGGTTACTCTGCATAATTAGTAGAGCCCCAAAGCCTTGTCTCTGTGGCGCCAAGGATCGATTATTGTTACTCTGCATAATTAGTAGAGCCCCAAAGCCTTGTCTCTGTGGCGCCAAGGCTCGATTATGGTTACTCTGCATAATTAGTAGAGCCCCAAAGCCTTGTCTCTGTGGCGCCAAGGATCGATTATGGTAACTCTGAATAATTTGTAGAGCACCATGCAATCCCTAGTTTTACATGTGCGCCGATCTACAAAGGTATCTAAGAGTAATTTTAATTTACAGAGCACTGACCTCTAGTTTCTACGGCCATTATGCCCCCCCCCCCCCTCACACCCTGTCTCACCTCAGGTAATCAACTTAGGAATGTGACAGACGCCGCTGCTGGCGTCACACCTGCCATTTGTTTTGATAAGAACATTTCATCAATTTGCAATTTCTGCGAGCTCGACATATCTCCGCGATGGTGCGTACTTTGTCACTTCCCCGGGGGCGCAAAGCTGAATTTAATTGCAGTCGCTTGGTGGCTGGAAGAACCAGTAATGCACGAGTCTCTACTGAATTCAGAATAGTTCGAATTTTCGCTTATACTAGCTAGCGGTCTTAAATATTTTGGGAAAGTTGTGTGGAAGGTCATATAACATACATTTATATAGTGGAGAGGTGTGAAAATTTTCATTGATATCAGAATAATAGAGTTTTAATGAATGGACGGATAAAACTTACACCCGGCACCACGCACTGCTTAGCTATCCACTTAAAATAAGAAGGCCTGTCGGCAATTTCATAAAGTTTTGATAAAATTTTGTCCAGTTAACAAGGCGACCTCAAACAAAAGTAAAAAATAAACAGCTCTTGGAATGCGTCTGTTGGTAAGAAGCACATATACATGAGTATTGGGCATTGGTAAATTACTAAATTAATTTTAGCCAATTTTAAAAGTCCTTTTGGGATCCTAGGGAACAGTTTCCATTGTTCACAGTTGATATCTAGCTACGAATCTGTATTTCTTTCTGCATGATAACCATATTTCTTACATCACAACGAACAGTTTACTTATTGACTTATTGTTCGAGCTCGCATTGTTAACTGGAAAAGATTTTATCGACGTATTGTCAAGTTCCCTCCAGCAGCGCTTGCAATGGTGACCCTAACGAGCACTTCCTGAACATAATAATTATGTGTAGCGTAATTTGAAACATTTTCAGTCACAGTATAGAAATATTAAAGGTAAGGCTATTATTAAAACTCCTGGCGGGATCCGAGGAAATTACACGGTTGATTAATGTTTTCACTTTAGTTTGACTTTAATTAAAGCAGCGCTTCAAACTCAAGCTACTCCATTTAAACTAACGCCCGTCACACGACCACGACGATCTCCGTCTAACGTATCGCAGTCCGTCTACCTTAACACACCTCGTAAACTATCTTGCTACTCTCGTATCACCTGTGAATCTCGTAAATGTTCTATCAGCAAAAGATTCACACTCATCTACCTATCTACAGGATTATTTTGAGCATTGAAAATTTTGCTTATTTCTTTGCTTGTTTTTATGTCACCAAGCAAACAATCTTGGCTATTACACATATTGACCTCGATCACTCTGAGAGTGTATACCTCCACCAAGCAAAGCAACGTTAACAAAAATTTGAAATTAGTACTGAAACTAGGTTTTCCTCTTTCTCAGCACCAAAATCTGATGGCTTGTGTCTGTTCACAGTAGTAAAAGGTTCTCCAATTTCCTTGCAGATCCGTCCGGAAATTCATGAGGTATGTTCTGATAAACATTTTGATAGCCAGTCAAACACACAAACGAACGAACTGATCATCACCAAAATATGATTAACCATGTCTTTTAAAATTTCTAATAATGCCTGTAAATTTCAGAAAGATCCGTTCAAAGCTCTTTTAAGTCATTTTGTTAACAAGCAAAACACATAGAAATAAACAAACAGACGAACCATCAGGTCGTCACAAAAAAATTGACCATTTACTCTTCGTGATAGGAGGATTTTTTCCATGTTTTGCCTATTAATAATAAGAATGAGCTTTAATTGGCTTTATTTTATCCGGAGTCAATTTTCTTTTTTCATGATATTCACTCACTTCGAACGTTTTTTAAATTTCCGAACGCTCTTACTAATTCCTGCTCTGCTGGGTCTCTTAGGAGTGTGTTTACTCAGGTAGTCTATTTTTTTATTCGATAAAAAATCACATCCACCTGCTATTTTTGGCATTTGAAGAGCGTCTCACTTAATCAAAACTGTGGAGAAACTGGATCCATCTTAGCCCACAGAATATATGGTAAGAGTTGCAACACTGTGCTACATCTACTGAGTTGATGTTGTCAAGTTTCCTGGATTTTCTACGTTATTATTTTTTTTTTTGAGATGCAGAAAACATCCTATGTGCATATTTTTGATCAAAATAGTTTTCGAAGTACTGGCCATATATTTCGAGCAATCTTTACACGACAGAGGTTGAGTCTGCTTTAGGACCAGCTGGGCCAATCAGTCGTGTGAAGCGGTTAGGCATAGTTATTGGTGGTCATATTATGCGATGTTGACTGTAGTTATTCATAATAATGGTCTAACATGCTAATTCGAACTTACTCCAGATATTTTCAGTCGTGCATAAAACACTTAAATTACCTAAAACACTTAACTTATCTAAGCTATCTTGGGCATATATATTGACAAAATGGAACAACACGAACTTTCCACAGGCATCTTTAGGCATGCAATGAAAAATTGAACTTACCCGAGATATAACGGGATGTGCCATATACCATTCGAATTACCCCAGATATCTTGAGACATGCACTGAGTATTGAAATTATCGTGAGATATCCCTTATTGTACATCTGGTAAAGAGACAAGGTTTATTTTCAGCTTAAGATTCAAATAAAATTTCAGTGTCTCTTAAAAACAACATTATTCTAAATGTCCCTCACAAAATACGCGGGTTATTAAAGGATTAGGCACTTCCGAATGAGCTGTCACAGTTGATCTAAGCCAAGCCCATTTGACTTGACTTGCCCGGAAATACAGACATGAAGTTTAGCTTCGTCACACTTAATCGTATTGCTGGTGCTAGACGTAGTCCCATTATGTTGCGCTGATAGAAATTTTCATTTTAGGGGATGAGTTTCTCACGTCAGCTGATTAAGAGTCAACGCCGGAGCTGGAATCAACAAGTCGAAGCCAGGGCACCTGACGCAAGGTTCATACAAGTCTAGCATCAAAGGCCTAATTTCGCTGCCCAATCGAATGCGCTCAATGTGCGCGTTCGATTGGGCACCAAAACCAGGCTTTCGAAGCTTGACCTGTGCGAAACATCGGATAGATGCCTTGGCTTCGACCCGATGATTCGAGTTTCCTGAGGTCACTTTCAAGTGATTATCTGTGAGACTTCCATGAGCTCAGTCTTATTTATAAAACCGAGTTTTCAGTTGGATCGACATAACCGGACTGCTTCCAACACCTTCAAAGCGATTTCAAACGACGAAAGAAAAATTCTTGCCCGCAGTGCCGGAGAAGTCAAGTCAAGTAGGCTTGGCTTATATTTACTTTAACGAATCCTTGCTAGAGCAATAGACGAATTCAGATATTAAATGTTCGGACAATGCTTGGGTTGCGTATTACGTAAATAGTTTCGTGTCCCTAAGGGGATTACGCAAGTAGTTTGATGTCTCCATAAAGGGGATTACGTAAGTAGTTTCATATCCCTAAGGGGATTACTCAAGTAGTTTCATGTCTCCATAAACGGGATTACGTAAGTAGTTTCATATCCCTAAGGGGATTATGCAAGTAGTTTCATGTCTCCATAAAGGGGATTACGTAAGTAGTTTCATATCCCTAAGGGGATTATGCAAGTAGTTTCATGCTTCCATAAAGGGGATTACGTA
>LQNS02278097.1:9774862-9785004 GCA_001587735.2 Parhyale hawaiensis
CATACTAATTCACCATTTGTTTACCAACAGGAAAGCTACGGCTCCGGTGACATTTATGTTGTCTTGCTCTAACTATAAGGATGATCCTTAGGTACTCTAAATCTTTTGCATTGAAAAACTTTTTCTACTACTTGTTTTGTTTATTCGATTCTATTTTCTGTTTAATCTCAGTTTTCTTCTCCAATTATGCGTGAATGGATAACACTTTGTGCCGGGCAAGTGACTTTGCAGAAATGGTTTTTTCTATAATGTTATTCTTACGCCAGCGGTTTACAATCCCCTGGTAGAGTTAGAATGGGTGGTATCATGATTTTCAAATTCGCGCTTAAATGAAAATATGACTAGCTACTATTTGAAGGTAGTTATATACGATAGATTCTTAATGTAAATAGTTTGCATTAAAAAGTTACATTGATGTAATGTTAATCAAAGATTTCTTTGATCTGTTAAATACAAAAATAATAACAACTAGAGCACTCTGAGAGAGCATACCTCCGCTAAGTAAGGCAGCGGTAGCGAAAAATTCAAATCGGCTCTGAAACTATATTTTTTTTTCTATCAACACCAAAATCTGATCAATTATGCCTTTTGATAATATTAATAGTGCCTGTAATTTTCTTGGAGATCCGTTGATAACTTTTTGATTTATGCTGCTAACAAACCTTTTTTTTTTTCATATATAAGTCAAACACACAAACGGACAAGCCGATCACCACCAAAATTTAATGAATTATGTATTTTAACATGACTAACAATTCCTAAAATTTTCATGAAAATCCATCCATCCATATTTGTAGTTATTGCGCAAACAAATATAAAATCAAACACAGCGACAAACAAACAAACGAACAAACAGATCATCACAAAAATTTGATCATTTACTGTCTGTAATAAACCCAACAACTCATAGAAATTTCATGAAAATCCGTCCACTACTCTCTACGTTATGGCACTAACAAAAATAGGCAGACAAACAAACAAACGGATGAACGGATCTTCACCAAAAGTTAATCATCTGTTCCTACTAACATACCTAACAATCCCTGTAAATTTCATCAAAATCAGTCCATAACTTTTTGAGTTATCTTTATGACAGACAGACAAACCCAACAAAAACATAACCTCTTGGCGGAAGTAATAAATTTGCCATGATGCCACCTTAACAAGCACGGATGCGTGAGTGTAACTGATGAAGTGTTCTCTTTTAAAAATCTTAATGTAATTGAATAAACTATTATTGAATAAATCTGTCTGCTCAATAGCCCATCTGCGAATATAGTGTTAGCGTAACATTCCTGTGGTCCATGATGGAGCAGTATAGAATTCGTAAATTGCGATAGAATTGGCGTTTCCAAAATACGTTGCTAAACGAATCCTGGAATTACATACATAAATATTACTCAGTATATGTACTTAGGCCTACTACGCAATCAAAGAACATACCGTAATCTGGCTGAAATTCCTTTATCTTGTTTCAGTCTCCGTTTCCACACAAAGGCAATTTCACAGAGGAAGAAAAGAGGGACATATAGTATGCCGGCATATGCGTTGCCCATGCATGAGGTGTACCCACACAGGATCAACGCGCATGGGAGCAGGATGACGAGAAAGAAGAGGAAGACCAGATGAAAGTATGATCAATAGGAGTATGACATCGGAAGGAAGCAAAGTGGGCAAGAAAGACAGACGTCCCAAAGACCTAACTAATGGCTAAGGTAACCTACACATTCCCCCTGGGGTCGTCACTTGTCATTACATAGAATTGGTGAACCTAACTAACCTAACTCTACGGCCGATCCTATGCCCTCTGCATCTTCACGAGTTCTACTTAGACTTAGTGACTACAAATCTGAAGCCCGTTTTGGGCTATCAGGTCCCATTTTGAGGTAGGCCTAATTGCTCACTGTTCCTTGCATTTCAACAGTGCTGTTCCAGTAGAACTTCCATTGGGATCTTTTTCCGCGTCACATAATGCTAGTAGTAGTAGTAGAAATTTTACTAGCGCTTCAATGGCACAGTGCCTACATAGCGCCAAACTATTCCTGTGTTTAACCACAGGCTCGTGCGCCGCTAGGGGGCGGAATTTGTCTCATTTTGTATTATAAAATGGTTGTAAGAAGAACACTATTATCATTATTTAATTTAACATATAGTTTATGTAATTCACAGAGAGAAAACTAGAGCCGTAGTTGATAGCGTTTATCGCAATGGATTCATTACAGTTTGTGATAGAGGTCACATCTGATGAGAAAATTCTTCAGGGCATTTCTATTGAATTGGCTACGAGGTCCCTCAGAAAGCACTCCTCGGATGATGGAGTCAGATGTCTCGAGGAGGAGTATAGCATCAGGTCATCTACGTACAGTGACCCGTGCACGAATTGGGAAGGTTCGCTATGATGTCGTTTATTGCTAGCAGGAACAGGGTACAGCTAATGACGCTCCCCTGCGGAACCGTTTCATTCTGCGTTATTTCAAGGGAGAAGGCCTGTCCCACTCTGACCCTGAAACGTGGCACGCTCAAGAACTACAACAAGTAATAGGCCATGTTACCTCTTATGCCTATTTTGTGCACTTGTAAGAGTATTCCGTGTCGCCAGGCTGTGTCGTATGCCTTTTCAAGTTTGATGAAGACACAGATAGTGTGCTCCTCAGGTGTCTTCTGCTTTATGATGTAATTTTGTACACGCACGATGGCGTCGGTGGTGCTACGAGACTGTCGGAAACCGTGTTGCACGTTGCAGAGGAGCTTGTTGGTTTCTAGATTTTTCATCAGACGGGTGTTCACGATTTCCTCCATGATTTTTCCGGGGCAGCTGGTCAGCGCAACGGGACGGTAGCTACTAGGTTCCGTGGGAGGTTTATCGGGTTTTATGAAAGCTAGTACATACAGTGGCGAGGCGCCATTGTTCCGGATAGTTGTGCGTTGTCCAAATTTTGTAGTATATTGTCAGGAGTGCTCGAACCGCTGAATGGTGCATGCGATTCAGCAGAACACCCGTCTGATGAAACATCTAGAATACCTTCCTACGGGGAGAAATACATGATTTTGATTTGATTGATTCTTGTAGTGTATACCATCATGGCCGGGACTTGCATTTTTGCATTGTGTGAGGGCGTTAGAGACTTCCGATGTAGTGATTGGATCGTTGTATGGCTTCTCGTCGTCTTCGCGACGGGTAGCAAAGTTCAAAGGCTCTTGTTCCGGTCTTCTCTCTCTCGCCTGAAAAGCTCGCGGTCAAGTCGCGCCACTGCTGACCTCGCTATAATGTAGAGCCAAGCGGTCAGTGACCTGGTCAGGTTCCGCAATCACCACGCCATTCTCCTTTATACAAGGAGGGCCGTGGCGTGGTTTACCGATCATCTTTTTAACGCGTTGCCAGACCTTGCTCATTGGAGTATTAACGTATAGCGTAGTTGTACATATATACTTCAGGTACGCCATCTGCAGGTCACTTCACGGAGTTCCTTGACTAACGGCTTAAAATTAACAAAATTACCGATATTGAGCGCATGTGATGCTACAAAGGATTAAAACAATTTACAGTATCGCAGTTTACATAAAAAAACAGCTGCAAGACTGCAGTACATATGTAGCTAGTGAAAGTGAGAAAGCTAGTCAGTAATAACGTAATTGCTTGTCACTATATATATTACGTTGGAAATCAGAAGTGGAACCGAGACGTTCTGACTGACTGCTGAGGGCAACACCTGAAAGCAAGCCAATGAATTTGGTCCCACTGCTGTCAATTTGTGCAGGCAGCATCTGCACCTCGGCAACGAGTGCAGATTTTCGTGGTAAGAAAAAATATAAACAATGATAACACAAATAGCAGTTCTTCGTCACAAAAACTACCAAACGAGCAGGTGATAAAACGGTATTACTCCTGGGTAACAAACGAAGTGCTCGTCGCTAACAACAAAAAAAAAAAACCTCTGGGTAACAAATAACAGTAGGAGTAATAACCCAGAGTAACTAATAAAAGGCAAACTCACAGGCAACAAAAGATTATTAAGTCCAGCCAGATATTCTCAAAGGTTATAAAAGCAAGGCGTCCAATAAAGCGTCTAGTCATGGGTAATAGAAACCAACATTCAAGGTAACAAAGCGTAGTATATGTTAACAAAATAGGGGATAGTTAATTACATTTTCGAATGAACGGTCGAGAACATGAACTATGAGCAGTTTCTTACAAAGAATACTAGTAGGCAAACATATGAATGAAACTTGGGTATCTGTACTGACAGCGAAAACTTGAGATTCATTCCTCAAATTCATTAGATTAATCGGGCTGATAAAAGTATGATATTCATAAATCTGTGCAGGCACACAATTTGTAGAACAACAGATCACCAACGCTCATGCAAAAATTTGTACACGCAAATAACTAGTCAAAACTTGTGAAAGAACCGTTCACCTACATTCACACAAACAGCTATTGGAGGAACTGATGCCGGAGCTGTACTTTTTGCAGTTTCCATTTTTTAATAGCAAATTAAAAATGTTAGTAAACTTTCAACAACAAAATATGCGATAAACAGTGAATTAAAAATATGGAACGAGCCTCTAAGGCTTACTAGCATCCTAAAGTTATATGCACATGAAACTAATAGTAAGGACGACTAGATGCGACTGCACCGAAAAAGATACAATAAACATTAACTGGCATCATACAGATATTTGTAACAGAAATGAAAAAAATCACTCCGTAACATTAAGAAAAATAATTGAGAAACTCTGCATCAACATGCGTAGAGCATTCCGGGACACGCATATCATGCAACAGCATGATTTTAAACAAATTGTGTAAAAAGTTACGATATTGTTCACTTGAAGAGCGACACCGCACACAAGTTAGAATGTTACATTGTAGCATTTCACTTCCCATTTTCATCATTATTAATAACATCCACATTATTATAATTACAGTCTTGGTTTGACAACAGCGCCCACTAAAAAAATAAGATCTCAACAGGGATACTCGGTCATTTCCTTTCTTCGCGCAGTGAAGTTCAGAAAAAATATTTTATTTCTCCATTTCTCCCGGAAAGTATCATTTGCGCTATGTCTGGCAAGCAAACAGAGCACAAAGCATAGGGAACGAAAACCAATCTGCCTACCTAACCTTACGAGCTAGTCTCACAGCAGGAGCTGCGACCAGATGTAAAAACCCTTGCGGTAAGGCACTAGGTGGTCTCTGAGGACGTGAGACCTAATGACATGCTGGCGGGAATGATACGATATACATTTCATTTCCCTTCCGCTGTCGGCTAAAACAAAGAAAATATAAGGAGTTAGGGTATGGAAACGCGGATCCCATGCACGAGGGTGTATCTACAATGGATCAACGCGCATGGGCGCAGCTGGTCGGGAAAAACGGAAGAAAAATGAGTTGCAACGAGACAACACAACGCGATGCATATGTGAATCACAGTAGTAGTGGCAGTACAAACTTTTACTAGCTCATCTGGGACACAATGTCTATATCGCGCCGAACTATTCCTGTGGTTTAACACAGGCTCGTGCGCTACCAGGACGTGAAGTACGTCTCGTTTCAAATAATAAGTGAACTCGGATGAGTTTTAAGTGTTCACTGTGCTACTGACAGGAAAAAGACGCAAGTTGAGCATCTTCAACCTGCGGGCACAGCCGAACGCTTTCGCTCAGCTACGCCGCACAGGGGAAAGAAACGAAAAACGAAGAAGACACAAGAAAGAAACGCCCGCGCAGACGGTCCCTTCCGAGGCACTCCGCACGGGAGAAGGTAGAAGCTAAGCGGAATAGGTCGGCCACCTCGATCAGCGGCCCACCAACCCAACTTTACAAAACTAACCTCGTCAGCAGGAACTGCGGCAAGCTGCAACATCTCATGCGGAAAAAGAACTCGGGTTAGCCCCTGGGGTTGTAAGGCCCATATATATTATAATAGGGAAAGGACCCACCTTGCTAACGGCTAACGTAACCTACAGGGCTCCCCTGGGAGCAGTACTCCCCATAACATAGGACGGGTGAACCTAAACTAACTTACCCTGTGGCCCATCCTATGCTCCTGAGGGGGTGAATCACAATGACAGGATCAACGAGTGCTTTCAGCAGTTGTATCCAGACAAGATTAATGCTGAGTAATGGCGAATACAGGGCAACAATTAGCTGAGATATAATGAATTGAAATAAAGCGGGAAATGCGAATACCGTAGGGGCTGGACAGACCGCGAGACCATGGTCCGCTTCCACAAGTTTTAAATGATGACCCAACTAGAGTTCAGCCTTGTCATTTAGCTAAGTAAAGATAAAACAACCTACATATACTTGGTCGTGCTGGAGCTAAATGCCCTCTAGAGCCCAGAAGAGTACCTCCTCCATCCTACATACATCACCATATGTGGTTATGGCAGTGTAATCTTAGTAGGCGATGAATGGTAAAGACCCTGACGCTGCATTATCAAGCACCACGAATAGCCCCCAGGCTGGGGAATAGAAGATCTGACATCTTGACAACGAGCGGGGCAGCACTTTTAACCACGGAACCGCAAGGCGTATTTATGCAAATAGCAATGAACAGCAACAAATAACACACATATCGGCAAGTTTAAGACGAGCTATAAATTTCACATTAAATTTGACCAGTTCATAATCAACTCTGCAAGATAATCCTGTCATTCCAATCCTTGTTACGATCGACAAGGAATCCTACTCCTTTAAGAATGCAAGAGCCCTCGCATGTTAAGAAAACAGCTTGAGTAAGATCGGGCTAAGGACGCAGCAAAGCAAGCTTACGAATTTTTCCCTACGTTTCCAACCAAATTTTGCAAATGGATAAATAAAGCTTAGGAATAATACCAACCTAATACCAACCCTATAAGAATTGAATATAAAAGTTCGGTTGCTGGTAAGAAAAGCGTTGTAGCAAACATTCGTAACGAATGACAGTGGATGAAATTGGGTCAAGACCTGGGGCAGAACTGAGCTACAAGACCCTGTACAAACAGCCGGCGGTGGCTCGGTGCGGCTAAAGTGAGGGGTGCAGCAGAGTTCCACGGCAGGATATTTGTAATGCAATCATCTGTCCCTCATATTACTGCGAGATATGGCAGTATCCATCGTATAGTTTATTAACCAGTTTTGAAATATCCGGGTACGCTGAAAGAATTTTCCTGTCCCAGAAGCTAAGACCGTCGAGGAGAAGCTGGATCGGCCAAAAATGCTGTCAGAGTGTGGGGAGAAAGAAAGAAAATTCATTTAGTTCATCTTATCTGGATGCAGCGCCCGTTATGGTAGAGAGCACAGCACCCTGAGGTTTTAGGTTGCATAAAGGAAGAAATAAGGTTTCGTGTAGCCATAGTATGACGATCAAAATGCTGAACCCATGCACGAGGGTGTTTCCACAATGGAACAACGCGCTTGGACACAGCATGTCGAAAAAAATTAGCTAGTAGGGATAGGAAGATTTACAACTATGGAACTTTGGAGCGCTCTTACTATATATATATATATATAGTAGCCGAAAGCCGCCACTGTGACTAATGAGGTTAGGATCCCGGAGCAGAACTTTGCTGCAAGGCGGTGTTGAGCTTCGCCAGCAGGGCGTCACTGTGAGGGTCGGGCACCACCGCCAGCCACGCCAGCACATTGGCGGCAGTGCGAGCGATGCACATCCACCCGTACCAGCCGATGCCCCCCGACTGGTGGGGGGCGGGCAGGGGAGCGTGGCGGTGGGCCAACAGGACAGCCGAGCGGGTGGTGGCTACGGTGACGCTAAGCGACGCGAGGTACAGACCGGCGCTCCAGGGGATGTGCAAGCTGTGGTGGTTGATGAGGCTGCCAGCGCCACTGCACAGGTCGCACCTGTAGAGCAGAAGAGCATTGATTCAAGCAAAAGTGGTGGTAATAGATATAATAGTACGTAGGTACTATAGTCAAACCAGTGTAAGCAGTCCTTTAGAGGCGGAGCGGAGTTGAACGCAGCAGTGCCAAATTTAATCAATTAACTAATGCATTTTGAGTTTTCGAATATAAATATAATTTTATCGATTGAGACAAGTTATACTACGCGCTTCAGTGAGATTTTGTAACGCTGCTTTGCGTTCTTAGCCACGCCCATCGGACTCCTTACGCTGGTTTGACTATAGCTACACCAAAAACTATGGTTTCAGGCGTGAGAGAGCTCATGTTAGCACAGGTAATCGCACCTGTGTAAAAGGGTGTGATGAAGTAGTACGGTAAGTAGCGGTGATAAAGGTAAAGTCAACTCGACCGCACACCTGAACTGGCATATCTCCACGCACTGGTTCGTGCTGCAAACGGCTGCTCGCAAGGATCCAGAGCAAAAAACAGCCGCAGTCGACAAGAGATCGTTAGCACTAGGGCACCAGAACTGAAGGTTCATGTGACAGCTCTGACCGTCCCTATTGCTTCTTTAGATCAGGACCCTCGTAGTAGAGTGTGAACGCCAAAAACGTAAATGCTGTAAGCCGAGCATCGCAGGAATTCGCCCACCAGTCGACAGCGTGAACTCGGAAATTCCAGCATGCAAAGACAGCACTATGACCACAAGCATGAGAAAATTCAAGTTTGCACAGGCCGTACCTGTGTACAGGAGAGTACCGAAGTGTTTAGAAGTAGCATTAGAACCCTTCATAATTCACAGGTCGCACTTGCGTACAGGATCGAAATGTAATACTGGTAGTGGTAGCAGTAGTAGCTATGGTCCAGGACATGAGAGCACCGTAGCTACCTACATTTCTCTGACATAGGTACTTGCGATACCTACTTATCTGTGTAGAAGACGAGGCGCATGATGAGGTAGGTGAAAGTGCAAATATTATACACGACTTTGCGCCTCCATACAGAAAAGCGTTTGATGTTACTCAAATTGCACCAATCCAATTCTGCAGTAATGATAGCTGGGTAATGAAGCAAGTACAACTTAGGTACTGCGCCTGTGCAGTAGTTTCTGATAAATAAACACCACATCATAATGTTAATAGTAGCTTTTATCATTATTACATTATTAGCTATGTTATCTATGTGTTATGCTGTTTCCACTACAAGAACCAATAGCGAACTCAGCAGATGACTAGTATACGCAGCATTATGAAGAAAGAAACCTCATTCTATACAGCTCAATTGCATGCTGTGCTCGTCGTGCGAAAGAGTACAGCATGATAGGGTGGATTTACATGCGTAGACAAGCTTCACATGAGATCAAGAACATACTACCGTCAGGCCAACGGGATTCCGCTCACTGAAAATAGCATAGTCACCCTTCAACACGCTGGTGCCGGTCGGCGGTCGCCCAGAATCTCTTCTCCGCCACTTAGTAGGCCTACTGCCTGCCGGGTGCACTGCGCCGCGCTTGTAACTTGGTTGAGTCACCGCTTGAATTCATACACCACGCTTATGTTTATTGTCTCATGTTGCTCACTGTATACGAAAGAGTCAAATGATCTTAAGTGTAACTTTAACCAGTAGTATATTCAATGAACTTTATATTTGTGTTGTATGAACCAAGTACGGTATTGTTGCTAGAATTAAGTAATATATTGTATTTGACCATTTATTATACAATCTCAGATACGGTGTGACACCCGATTTTGCAAACATAGTCCAAGATAAAACGAGCTTCCGCTACTTTGCTTTGTAAACTCATGAAACTACGTTTTTCTCGGAGGACAGGTTAGGTACGCCTGAGTGGGTAACCTGTCAGGAAGACAACTCTCGCAGTCTGGCACATAAGCAGGATCACAAACTCTGGTTAGCCTTAGCAGACTAAACACGGCGAAGAAAGCACTCCCAGGTCTTCTTAGGATCTCTCCGCTAAAGAATTAGCAGAACCACACGGCAACGGCTGCGTTCTCGGGCTTTCTAGGGTCTGGCGCATAAAGAGAGATCCCCACGCTAGGCGCGACGGCCAATAGCTACGGGCCGTTTAGCACAAGTTGGGCTCCCCGCGAGTAATACCGAGACCGTCCACAGAGACATCATATTGCTCTGGCCCATCAGAGGAGGCCAATTCACGCAAGTCGGACGGCCCGCGAGAGCTATAATGGACCGTCCGCTCTCAGAGAACCCTGACAACTACATTAAAGTCAAATAAAGAAATTGATAATCAACCATACAGTGTACGGCAAGCTGTAAAACAG
>LQNS02278097.1:9937841-9950449 GCA_001587735.2 Parhyale hawaiensis
CTAATTACATTAAAATCCAACAACAAGCATACCGGTAGAAGAAATTTTCCAAACACTCAAAATAATGTTGGTAAACCGTGAAAATTTTCACGGGTCCAGCTAGTTCTTAGTATTAGATTAGACAAGGGCATATTAAATGAAGACGAGTAGTCTCAAATTCTTCGCTGCCATTTTTGACAGCGCAAGCACTCAAGTATTATATTTTTGGGTTATGTTCCATGACCAATTTTTTAGCCTTCGAATGGTAAATTATGGCACCTTTTCCTAATAATACTACATTAAAAGTATAGCTAAAACATAATTACAGCATGTTGAGTAGTTTAAAGCTCAGTTTCAGCAACCATGGCGATCTCAGAGAGGCTGAGAGAATGAACAATTGAACATACAGTTAGGTATGTCGATAGAAACCACGCCTGATGGTGTCCCCACACAGGATCTAAGCGCATGAAAACAAGTCGGGAAAAAAATAGGAATAATAAAGAAAACACGTAGGAATAGGAAAGTTAACAAAAGCAAAGTAAGCGCGGAGGAAAGACGTCCCGAAGGCCTAGCTACTGTTCCAAGTAATCTACAGGGCCCAAAGGGGTCGATTTTCCCTATAATATGGGATACGCGAACAGAATTAACCTAACCCTATGGCCATCCCATGTAGCAGGAGGGGTACTGGATCTTTAAACATGGTAACAGAATATGTTAAGATGAGGTGAAAAGGAGACTTTGGTATTCGATGCACATTATACCTATTATGTACCTAAATAAATTGATTTGAAGATAATGAACCAAGGGAAATGAGGGCAGGAGTCGAAGTGAACCCTATTTTAACCAGATTGTGTTGCGGTACTTGGCTATACGGCTCTGAAAGAAAACTTTGTCGCCAGGTGACACAAAATTGTTAAAATAGAGATGAGACAAGTTGAGATTTTGGCACAGGGTATAAACGCTTACGGTCCCCACCTCAAGCCGCAGTTATTAGTAGCGCTCTCATAAAAGCACATGCATGGTAAGGAAATTTTAAAAGTAATGCGAAGATAAAAAGAAAATACGAGCAAACGAAGACGGGACAGATTTACGCGTACTATAAGGGAGGCCCGGGATAAGTTAAACTGGAGGCCTCCTTATCACCTAATCATCAAAGTACAGCTTTAGTTACTTGATGTTAACATTCACATACCTTTTACTCCAGAGGGAGCCCCTTGGCAAGGAGCCCTGAGAAATTGCCCCCTGCTCTGGAGTGAATACGTGTTTAAGACTCCCTAGATAGAACTGTCGCAGCATGCCGACAGAATTGAGGAACCCTTATCCGAGGTGTTCCGACACAGGATCAATGCGCATGGGATGATTGGGAGCAACAACACGGGAAAAAGTTGAAGAGAAGTAAAAACCGCCTTCGCCGGGAGTATGGAAATGGAAGGAAGCAAAATGGGCGCGAAAGACGCAAGTCCTGCAGGCCAAGCTCGGGCTAGGGTAACTTATGAGTTCCCCTTGGGGCGCTACTCTCTATAACATAGGATAGGCGAACCCAGGAAGCAAATAATGTTACGCTCTTTGCTTCCTGGGCGAACCTAATCAATCGAATCCAATACTGACTGGTTACATTATAAGGAGGTTGAAAATACGTCTCAAGATATAAGCAAGACAAAACTTGAACATAAAAACCTTGTGATATGCGCTGAGGGTGCAGGAGCTCCAAGAATTGCATCAATAGCCGAGCTTTTGTCAGGACGAGTGGCAACTTGGCGACGTTGCCGGGAACGTCCGGCACTGGCAAGACGCGGCCGGGGCCAGTAAGGACGCACGAACTTGTGTTTATTGTAGAGAATCCACCGCATTATGTACTTGAGCTTCTGGTCACGGATCTCTAAGTAGGGTTTCTCTATCCTCTCCTCGTAAGCAAGATCTAGATCGAAAGGCTCTTCCAGCTGTAAAAAAAAAAAGGTTTGAAACAGCTACAGCCACGAAACCGCGCATAGCATTTTTAATGTTTATACTCTATTTATGAACATCTATAAAAAGTTAGAGCGTTGTAGATATAGAATATAGATTTACCAGCTATGAATCTTGTAGCCTACCTACTAATAGAAGAAAATTCTTTCCAGTCGTAACCAGGATTGCACTTTGTGACACTATAGTAAACGCCAACAAATACGACGACTAGGTTTAACCCAGTCTTTTAGTACAGACACAGTTATGTTCGCCCTGACAAAACAAAAAGTACTTCTTACGGGTAGTAAGAGATTACAGTGAGAACCCGGCTTGAGTGCGACAACAAATTGATGGAGGGAGAGGGTGTTTCGTTATTAGCATGATGCATCCTATGCTGAGGGGCCAGGCAACCCCAAGGGGCCCCGAGTAGGTTACCTCAGCCATTAACTCCGTTAGCTAGGCCTTCGGGACGTCTCTCTATCGTCCCCACTTTGCTTCCTTACCGATTTCATACTCCTACTTGCTCATACTTTATTCGGTATTACTCTACAGGCATATAAAAAAGCGTTTTTTATATTGTATGCATTTTTTGATGTAGAAACCGAATCTAAAGTCCGTTTTAATCGCTTGCTCCTAGTTTTTGAGATTTAATGAAAAAACCTATCCCATTGTTTTCCTGTGGAAGAAAATACCCAACGATGGCACAGTGCTATGAAAACCATTTGAAATGGGTGGTTTAGGTTCGGTAAAAAATCTATTTTAAAGGTTGTCCATTGCACTGTGCCATCGTTGGGTATTTTCTCCCATAGGAAAACAACGGGATAGGTTTTTCCTTAAAACTTAAAAACTAGGGGCGTTCGAATAAAACGGACTTCAGATTCGGTTTCTACATCAAAAAGTACATGTACCAAACAATTGTCTGTTTTATATGCCCGTAAAGTAAAATTTTAGCCTTTATTCTGTTCTTTCTCTTCTTTCCCGACTTGCTGTTCCCATGCGCGTTGATCCTGTGTGGGTACACCTTCGTGCTTGGGTTCCCCGTTTCTCTTGGCATACTTTATGTCCCTAGCTCTTTCCTCTGTGATATCGTTCTGCTCGAAAACGGAGGCCCAAACTTCCTAACTATAATTGATTTATTAACATGATACGTACAGTTCTGGACAATTTCGTCCTACAGGCACACAGAAATCTGTCATAGGCTAACCCATGTGCAACCGTCCAGCAGGTACTTAGTGCTGATCAGTCACTCGCACTAAATTGAAACAATTTAGAAAACAATATTTCACCGAGTTATAGGTAATTACCTACCGTAGTTGTGGTGTTCCAACACATACCATACCGACGCTCACAGTAACTGAAAGGACGGCAATATGAGAGGTATAATATTTGTTACCGAAACCTTAGTGTTACTCGTGACCAGTTCTAAGACGAGCTGGGTTTGTGAGGAAGAGCAAAGGGAGATCGTGAAAAACAAACAATAAGATAGTCGGTAGTTTCGCAAACAGGAAGGTTATCATTAATCAAAGAATGCTTTATTACAAAGGATAAGTATTGATTGGTAACAATGATAAAGAGGATCAACGCATGGCGACTAGGGTCGAGACCATCTCCAAAGTGTAACTTTTGAGGCGCAATTCGCCTTTTCCCGTCCAGATTGCTTAGTTGAGAGTTAAATTTCAAGTACGTGGGGAAAATTTCGAATAGTGGCAGCCGAGAGTGGCTGAAGCTGTATTATGTACACTGGCTTTTAACAAGGCCTAATTTGTGGTCCACAACTCGGACATTCGCGGTACTGTAAAGTGAAAAACCAAAGCTGTCCATAGCCTCAAAATCAGAGACCTACTCTTTAATGGGGACACGTACCCCACAGACTCACCGTGCAAGGAAAACGAGATGACCCCATTTAGAAAAAGTGACTACAAATAAAGATGATTCATAGAAATGCGGAAAACACTTTTCAAACTCAACAAAATGTAGCGTAATGTAGGAAATCCTCTGCTTCAGTGCTTCGCTTCATACATGTATATGATATCCAGACCAACACTAAAATAATGACTAAATTATCATGTATAGCTACACAGCATCCCGACGCATAGCTGCCGCTCAGTTTTCTTACCTATACTGTTGAAGAGTGCAGCAAACGTCAACCAAATTTAGCGCCAAATGCATACGCATAAATATAGGTACATAAGTAACGCACTTTATTCAGAGCTCATGAAGGACATCAGGACATAGCTGCATGGTACAATAAATAAATTACCTAGCTATAAAAACCTAAAGTAAAAACGGACAAGATAATATCATTATCTGCGTACTTAAGGAACTGCAGCGCACTGTTCGCCCTTTGTCTAGAGACAGTTCGAGTGGCGAATTCAAAGACAAGCGAAGAAAATATAAACATACACAAATCATAAAAACATGGCAAGTACGTACTTTGGTCTTCTTTGACTCGTTCCAGGGTAGAGGTACAATGGGAAGGCAATGCTTGTCATGGTAGAAATTGCGATTGGCATCCGTAGAGAATTCTCCAATGAACCAGGGGCTAAATGTGGTAGAAGGTGCATCACCATTCTGAGGCATGAACCTGGCGCAACGTTCAGTAACAAGTGAGGTACTGTGCAGAGAATGAGAAACGAGTCATCATTATGCAATAAATTAAGCTTACTAGTCATATCAGAGGTGGATGTATCAAATGCAAGCAAAATCACGAAACAAGTGCAAGTGAGTGAACGCGCATGGGATCAGCGGTCATGAGGAACAAGAGGAAGAACAATACACAGCAGCGAGTCATTAGGAGTATCAAAATGAAATGGAACCAAGTGAGGGCAGAAGAAAGCTGTCGCAAAGGCACAGTACAGAGAAAAGAAACTCCTATGGCATCACCCTAGCGACCATCGAAAAAGTAGGATTAACGAGCCTAATTGCACACAGATATAAATGGTACAATACGAACATCATTTGGGATATGCGAGCAAGTTACATTTTTACCATAATAAATCTGCTTAGCCACGAGAAGTTAAAAATAACTTTTTGGGCAAGACATAGTAGGAGCTTAGATTGCATGACGTCTATAGTCTGTAAAACTTTTTGAATACATGATTAGAAATGGGATCTACCAAAATTAATACACAGGAATTTTATTGAAAAGCAAAGCAGTAGGTATGAGCAATAGGCAGTTGAACGTCTGTGAACATCAACACGCGTATTTGTAGCTAAGCTCAAGAACAGAACGTCTCAATTCGAAATTTTGTTGCGGGATAAGTGGACTAACATAGCAACGTTTGAAATATTTCAAGATGATTATGAAACACAAATAGAAAAAAAAACGAGCAATGAATAGTAGTAGACATCCCGGAATTACATAATATGCCTAGAACAGTACATTACACAATTCATTACAGGTACATTGAATAGATTGCGTTGAACGCAGTGTATTCATCTAA
This sequence comes from Parhyale hawaiensis, assembly GCA_001587735.2. Taxonomy (NCBI): domain Eukaryota; kingdom Metazoa; phylum Arthropoda; class Malacostraca; order Amphipoda; family Hyalidae; genus Parhyale; species Parhyale hawaiensis. Next base: position 9,943,208 of record LQNS02278097.1, read on the forward strand.
GCACATTATTCAAGATTAACCCAACCACATGTCCAATTTTGCCTTCTGAGTGAATGCAGGGGTGAACTGATATAACCATCGCATATCCAGATAGTAAGTAATAAATATTATGGATAAGAAAAAATAATAAATAGCCAAGATGAACACATACGTAGCCCTTCGAATTGAAATAGCGGAAAAAATTATTGATAATAAAAACTGACTTCAGCAATAAAGTTGAAGGATAAACACATTCAATTTTATTATTACAGAAAATGGAGTTAACTACATTATGTAAGCGAAAATTGGACCGGGTTGCAGAAGACGGCCAAAGTTGGAGCCTTATCCGTATAACTGAAGGCGCTTCTTGCGCAGCCAATGAAAATTTTTACTGCTTCTTTTAACGCTATCATGGAGTCTGATTATTATTACTTACTCCATACGGTGAAGCTACATTATGTGCTCTCAGTTAACGAAGTACAAATTGAGTCCATAATCAAAGAAGCAAAGGCGGTCCTTCTCGATACCGTATAGAAGCAGAATTGTTTGTTCTAGCTTGCTTTCTTCCTATAGCCGAAGCAGTTTTTGCTTGGAAGCAAAATGTCGGTATACTGAAGGCGTATCATACTGCACGCAGGAGAAGCAGTCGGGAATTTAATTAAATTCAGTGATGCTTCACTGCCGCTTAATATTAGCTGACTAGAGGGCCCAGCCGTCAAAAATGATGGCAAAAATTTCGTGATTGAGCTTTCTATTGTTGCGGTTCCCAGTAAAGGTTTTACAGCATCATATATCTCATCCCTGCAGGCCTGATCTTCCATTAGTGAAACGCAAACTGTGCTAACATGTGTTTTGCGATAGCAAAATATCCCCCCTGCAAGACAAGGAGTGAATATCAGCTTGGAATTGATCAAGCGTTAAGTGGCCCTAAGAAAATAATAGTTCAGTCAAAAGCATTCACTGGAAATGCCCAGGGCTCACCGTGTTGCGGATACCAACTGATTGTTGAACCTCCAGCGTCGAACTTTGGCTGCGATGTAAATTCAATATAAAAAGGCGTTTGCTCGGCGTGAAGATTCAACTACTACGATATCATTCAGCAATGAAAGCTGGGATCCAGAGGTTAAGGATCCAGAGGTTGGAGATGCAGAGGCTGGAGATCCAGAGCTATAGCCTATTTGTCACTGGTACTCCAGGTTCTGAAATTGCATGTTTTTCAGTACATCAATTTGCTCCTATCTTAAATGCATGACGGAGAGACGGACCAACATTGGAGCAAGCAAGGAAGGGAGCAAGAGAGCAAACAAGCGACCAACAACTGTGTTGTATTATATAGTGGATTAATTTTTGCATGTCATCTTAGCGAAGAAATTATTATGCTGCTTAAATGGATTAAAATAGAGAGCACTTATATCTTATGTTAATATAAGTTGGCCGTAGCAGTGTATCCTAGAGAAGCATATTAGTAACACAAATACTGGGTGTCTAAAAAAAGGTTACATTTTCAATTGGCTGCTGTTTCAATACTCATCAAACAAAAGAATAGATCATATATGGCTTGGGAATGTTATCTTGTATACCGCAACACAGTAGCCAATTAAAAATGTATTTTTTTTAGACATCTGGTATAACGAATGAAGAAGTGCCACCATTACGAATTCTTCGCCGTCATTGCAAGATGTAGACAGCGCGGACTATAGTTTTCCAATATTTTGCAGACAAATATCAAGAACAGTTACTGTTCCTTTCCCACTGCTGCTGAGAAACGCTAATGTTCTCAGCAACCCAACGTTGTTGAGAAACAATGAGACAGCAGAAACGTGTTGTGTATTGGACATCGGTGATATATATACGTTACTGTCTATTCTATGCTTGAAATTTCTTGCAAGGCAAACAAGCAGCTGGGAAATTTAAATGGGCAGGTGTAAAGCATTCATCATATAGCATCCAGTATACCTACTAAAAGTAAACATAAAATTATAAGTACCTAATAACTCGTGTAAATTTTATAAAAATCCGTCCATAACTTTTTGGGTTATAGTACTAAGAAAAAAGAGAGGCATTCAAACAAACTAAGAAACAAACTGAAGAACGGATATTTACCAAAGTTAATCATCAGTTACTCTCAACATTCCTTATAATCTGTCAATTCCGTAAAGATCTGCCAGTAACTTTTTGAATTATTTAGGCGACACACAAACAGCCAGACAGACTCGACAAAAACATAACCTCCTCCTTGGCGGAGGTAATTATATCGTTACAAACGAATTGCCCTTATTGACGGCAGGGTGTGCCAGTACTGATAATAAAAGAATTCTTCTACGATGTGGAAGTATTCGTTTCGTAATAGGGATCTAATCTACCAAGCCGTCAAAAATATTGAATTTATAATAGCATAAATATCAGTTTTACAAAAAGTAAAAATGGGTAATAGTTGCTTTAAATCAGTAACTTTTTAAAATATAGCGACTAAAATTGTGATTTAAATCGTGATATGGGTTAGCCTGATTTAAACCGAATAATCTCGGTAAAGAAAGCTACGCTACGACATTTTAATGAGCCATAGGTGTAGAAAGCGGGGAAAACGGGGGCAGTGAGAGGTCAACTGCCGTCCTTCCTACGGTTCGGGTGACTGCTTAACATTTAACAGAATAACATCCTTCTCTTTACTGTGCTGCTGAAATTCGGGTATCTCTTGTACTATTTTTTTTTAATTTTGCCACAGTATTTGTCATATGTAGCAGTTGTTTTATAGTTTCCAAACCGATATATGTTTACTTAGCCCGCTACATCAATACAATCAACTTCACTAACCGCAATCTATTCTCATGAAAAACATTAAATTAATACGAAATAAGGCTCAAAATATATAGGGAGCACCTGGGGCAAGGTTTCATACGAGGTAGTGAGACGGTCTTATTCCGACCGACAAGCATGCGAACGTCATTTTGTTAACATACATGGCTGCTCTCTCCAGCCCCGGATGCAGTGTCGTCGTTCGCGACTGTTCTGTGTACGTGCGTTCAAGTACGTGTGCTGTGCTGCTGTGTCTCATTGTCATAAGTCGCTGTATCACCGGTTTGGTTAGCATAGGTTAGGGTTAGGCCGTACCAGGAAGCAAAGAATGCAACGGGAGGACTCGATAGGACTAAAATAAAACTTAGCCGTGACCTCATGTAGCAAATTTACATCACACCGACAGATCGAAGTATTGGAGTGTGGGACCTCAGGCCTTCGTATGTTGTTTTCGTGAACATATCACCGTATTCTTTCGATTTATTTCATTCAATCTCCCGCTCATGACTGGCCAGCCCTTGAGCTGCAAAATACCGTAAAATGTCGCCAAGTACAGAAAGTTCGAGCAATAGGCTAACTGTTACAGTGGTTTCTCTCGCGTACAGAATTGGCTATAATGGTGCTTTTATTTGTTGGTAAGGAATAAATATGTTCTGTGAAGAGCACTGTGAACTGAATATGAAGGGTAGATAAGGCTTCAATAAAGAAAAAGACGTTAAATCAGGGCGCTGAAACGGAACAAATTCGGCGCCAGTGCTGTGAAAGTTTCCACCAGCATGCACTGCAATTTTCTATAGATAATTGCCAAATTAGTATATATTGTCCAAATTTATTTATACTAGAAATGAAAAAATTTTCCAATTTAGGACGATTTTTTCGGGTTAAATTAGTTAAAATACTCCTAGACTGTTCAGCCATTTATTCGTCGATGATATCGTCACTTTTTGGTGCTAATTTCTCGTGAGTCCTCCCGTTACGCTCTTTGCTTCCTGGGCCGTACTGTCAGAAAACGAGAAAGACATCGGGTATTGCTAAAAAAAAATAATTCACAACATCGGGCAGGTTAGGTGAGGATTGGCCTAGTTTGTCTAAATTCCACACGAGGGCAGTTATGTCACGGCGACATGCGGCAACTATTGCATAGCGCATGGTAGTGATTTTGGACGGTGGTGGTGACGCGACATACACGTACACGCTAAGCGCGGAACCTACACAGAATAGTCGCGGACGACTCGCAGTCATTCGTCGCACACACGAATTGCCTGTGCGTCGATTGTCGCCTTCACATGCGTGTATATGTACAGTCACTAAACAAGGCTTAATTTGACCTTCACCGGAGAGTTGGCCACCATCGCAGAGGCTTCTGGCTCCTTCATTCTATAAAACCTCCTTGGCAAATGACAGGAGTACTTTACTCTTACAGAACTACAGTAGACTTACCGATTCTTCGGATGAATTTTGAAAGCATTACGGGGCACTTCCTCTCTTTTATGACTAAATCTGGAAGAAGTATGGAGCTCTGGCTGATGATGCGCAGGTGCCATTTTCACAAAAAATACAAATATTTCACCAACTACAAGAAGAGAAACTGTGGACACGATACAATGTTGAAATTAGCAAATCAATAGCTCGAAAAGAAAGAACTTCCGACGGCTAATACTAGCCCACAACCTATCAATTTGTGTTCAGTGCTTCTATACCAACGATAGACGGGTACAAACTTATCGCACAAAGCTAGTTTTTTGCGACTGATTTATATTTACATGGTACGGTACCTTATTTTTCTCTAATCTGATGGAAAAAGTGAGACTAATGATGAAATTTGGGCTCAAAATTTTCTTATGGACTGCGGCTAAGAAGGGCCGTCAGTGCTGTATACCACGCGCAGGTATTGGTAATTCGTAATCCCGCTTCCCGCGCTGTTTCTATTCGGCTGGGGCACCGACGCCTCCGTAGCTGTCACTAGGTGATGCGCCACATCTTAATTATTCGACTGGTGAGGTCACTGGCACGTTGTGAGCTGCTCATGTAAATGATGTAATTTTACCAAAGCCGTAAAACCCTCTAATTCACGTGAATATAGTTTCTCAAAATGGCGCGATTAAGCTAAAAAAAAATAGGCTAGCTTTGATTTGAGAGTTTCTGCTATACGTGCAGTGCCAGGATGTTTAAGTTAAAGTCTCACCATGCAGAGTACGAAAGCTCGAGCCTGTTTGCCAGACAGGAGAGTCTTGTGGTGCTTGGCTTGCTGAATCAGTATGAAGCGTTCAGCGACGGGTTGCAATCAGACGTCGGTGTTACCCTCACAGTGTTACCGTGTAGCAGTGAATGCGACGAGCGATCTCAGCGTCCCAGCTGACTGTATTTTAGGATAAAAAGTTGAGAAAACTACGCAAAAGTGCTTCAAATGCTAGAATTCAAAAATATATGGCAGTCCAAGACTTTAATACGAATTGTTGAGCATCAAAGTCAATGTTTGTAAACAAAGGTAGTGTTACCCAGCTCATAATCCTACAACCACTGGCCACATAATCTTTCTCTCCGTGTTCTACGAGAAATGACTCCAGCCATCACAAAGCCATTGCACGAAATATCAATCACTCTTTAAGAACGGGAGAAGTTCCGCAGGATTGGAAACAAGCTAACTTAATCCCGATAAGGGGGGACAAGAAAAATCCCAGCAACTATGGACCCATCAGTCTTGCATCGGTCGTCAGCAAAACCATCAAACGCCTCTTGAAGAAGCGCATCACTGATCACCTGAGGATGCACCAGCTCATTTCCTACTCAGCACGGCTTCCGATATAAAGAAGCTGCTACACAAACCTACTGGACTTCTTTGCGAAAGTTACGGAAATTAGAGACGAAGAAAAGGGCGTGAACCTCGTGTATCTAGACTTCAAAAAGGCTTTTGACAAAGTCCCCCACTAACAGTCAATGAAAAAGTTGGAAGCCCATGGCATTCAAGAAGACTATTTACGAGGGATGCGAGCATGGCTTAGGTCGGCAACAGCGGGTGAAGCTTGAATTAAGGTGAGACAAGCGACTGGACGCAGGTATCATCTCGTGTTTCACAGGGTAGCGTGCTTGGCCCACTTCTATTCATAATTTACATCGATGATCTCGATCATAATATCCGCAGTAAAATCAGTAACTTTGCAGATTACACTAAGCTATGCCATCCTGCAAAAAGGAGCTGAGCTCCAGCTACACCTTGACCATCTCACGGAATGAAGTTCAATGTCGACATATGTTCAGTACGTAAAGCACGTAGGGCCGGAGAACACCTCATCCCAATTGGAAATGAAAAGTACTAAACTGGCAGCTGTCACCCAACAACGGGACTTAGGAATAACTAATAAAATTACAACACAGTCAGCAAGTTGATATGAGCGTACTGGGATTTATCACCAGGAATTTCGAATACAAATCCAAGGACATCATCATTTCTCTTGTACAAGGCGCTAGTGGGCCCGCACTTAGAATTTACTGCTTGATTTTGGTGGCTACATCTGTGTAAGGATATCGAAAACATGGAAAATCCAACGCAGAGCTACAAAAGTGATACGGTACCTTAGCTGCGAAACGAGCAAAAACGACTGACTCATGGGCAACTAATTGAAACTTTCAACTACTTGACCCACAGCGGGACTTTTTTTCAAGAGACCGTAATGATCGCCTGCAAAGCAACGGTCAAAAACTCAAGCATAAAGCCCGAAGAACAACCTTAAACAGCAGTTCTTTCTGTAATTCATAGTGAACATTTGAAATAGACTCCCATCTGACGTTGTGGGTGCGGAGACAGTCAACGCTTTTGAAAATTGACCTGACAAACAATGGGAAAGACATCCTCCACAACTAAGAACACTTCTTCCAGCAGGAGTAACAAACTCTTAAGCTCCGCAGATCAGCGGATATAAATTTTAATTGCGTGAAAGTACGATCTACTCGTGGCTGAGATCTTCCTTTTCTTTTCTTCTCCTTTCCTCTGTCACCTATATCAAGCTAACATAATGACAATAGCTCATAGAGGATTGGGGCGTAAGTTCCGGTGTCTCTATGGGAATGGGCCTGTTGGTACGTCACCCGGTGTTACCCAACCTGTGTCGCATTGGAGGCCGGTGTAACAGGGATGATAACGAAGGTCTGATTCAAACACGCCCCAGAAGCTATCTACTTGGGGCTAATGACCCTAACTAGAAATGGAACTGGTTGGGGGGGGGGTGTCGCAGTTGTCGTATGAGAAGCTCCCGTCTCTAACGCCATAGCTCTGACGTGTAATTGACCACAACCGTGCACACTCCAGGGAGCGAATTTTTTTCTCCTGAACCTTTCAGCAAGTACAGTCTCAGGGCAGCCAATGGCGTGGCAGGTCACCGGCCACAGTGGGAGGGGCGAAGGGTGATGGTTTGTGATGGTGTTGCAATCAGATGCGTACCTCGAAAAAACTATGTAAATTCACAATTT
>LQNS02278097.1:9976868-9990635 GCA_001587735.2 Parhyale hawaiensis
AATTCCAACACAGATTTACACTTTTCATCATAAAAATTTAATCAAATAGTTTATAGGGAAACTATGATAAGAAATAGGTAACTAGTTGAAATAAGGTTTTTATGTCAAAATTTCACATGATATGGCGTAGTATTTTTCAAGTTATCAAAAAATTCAGAATTGTGCTATCATTATTGCCACCACTTTATGTCTGAGGAGACGCTTTTACGATAGAAATATTCGTATTGGATGGTCTGGAGAGAGGGGTTGAACCCGACCTGACGATGGTTTAGCCCGTCCGAATTGAGGGAACTAGTTTCGAGGTTTCGCCCTCTAGCTTGTTCCGCTAGCCTCTATTTTTATACACCTAGTAGAGTGCGTTAGCGACGTCATGGCCTCATTTGCCATGACCATTTATCAATCTGTAATGAATAGTGTGTGTGTGTCTACAACTATCACTGTGATTCCAAAAATACAAAAGATTAACAACCAACACAGAGTCGTCAATCAAGCTTTTTTACGTAAATTTAAAAGGCTCTATTCCGGAACAAAATAACTCTTCATTAGATCTTCCAAAAAGTCATCAACAGCAGCAACATAAACACGACTCCTGGATGTGACCAATGCCAGAAAAATTAGAATTAGCTGTCCATAAAAAATGACTACGATGAATTTTGTTGAGTGCCCATCCAAAAAGAGGCAGAAGGAGTTGAGTCACAAAAATAATTTTCTTAGGCAGTCAGTTGGGTCGACTTAGATGTGACAAATGGCAAAAATTTTGAGTTAGCTGGCCATCAAAAATGACTGCGTTGAATCTGTAACTCACCCTAAAAAGAGGCAGAAGGACTTGAGCCATTAGCACAATATATATATATATATATATATATATATTTTTTAGAGAATTTGATGGGTTGGCCGAGATGTGAAACATGCCGAAAAACTCTAGAGTAAGCTGGCTATACAAAATAACGGCGTTAAATTTGCTCCACCGCGGGTGATGGTCTTACGGGCCCCACACACTACACATGCCGCCAATTCAAANATATATATTTTAGAGAATTTGATGGGTTGGCCGAGATGTGAAACATGCCGAAAAACTCTAGAGTAAGCTGGCTATACAAAATAACGGCGTTAAATTTGCTCCACCGCGGGTGATGGTCTTACGGGCCCCACACACTACACATGTCGCCAATTCAAATTCAGGGCGCAAACCCCAGCTCATGCCAATTTGCGTAGTGTGTGAGGAGGCTCATGCTCCAACTCAAGCCCAATTTCTAGGCATGAGTTGGAGCTGATCAAATTTTTCTGGTATTTTGCGGGCAGAGCTTGCAGTTTGTACTGCCTGAGGAGGTTAAATATCTCTACTGAACCTCCTTGGTGCTGTCGACTGACGGCATCTTGCAGCGGAACTGAGGGATTGGGCTTGCACAGTATGTGGGGAAGCAGGCTTACACAAGTCGTAGCTCCAACCTTGCATATGCTTGAGTTTGAGTAAGCGGTATGTGTAGTGAATGGACCCCCTTACACAACGAGGCGTTCTAGTTGTCACTGGGTTTGAATTTATTAAATTTACAGGAATTATCAATGATGCAACAAACCATAGTTTATTAAAATCAGGTGGGTTGTTGGTGTGTTCGACCCATGTTTGTCAAAATCTTTGGTAGCAGCATAACTCCAAAAGTTATAGAGAGATTTTCAAGAAAATTACAGAAGCTGTTGTTTCTTGCAAAAGGGACAAATGTTTGGATTTGGGTGTTGATACAAGGAAAATCATGGTTTCAGAACCAATTTGAATTTTTCGTTACCGTTGCTTTGCTTGGCGGAAGTAAGCAGTCTCAGAATGCTCTAGTTACATATACGCTCAACATATTTTCATTGAAACTATTTACACCTAATGAAGGTACTCGTAGACGACACCTACAGATGCTCTTTGCATCTGATATAGACACACCAATTATGGAAGTACTGTAATGACTTATGCGTGGCAGCTACATTCGCATAACTTATACCAAGAATATAATATTATAGACACACAGTCACACTATACATTTATTGAAGTATACCAGACGCAGGCACACCACATTAACTGAAGTTACACCTGCTGCAGTTAAACCATTCGCTAAAGAAAAAGGCTTACCTCGAGTCATGAATTGCTCAAATTTAAACCCCCAAGCACAGTTGCGTATGTCTACCTCTGTTTCTGTAGCTCTTTCTCGTTTCTTCCTCTCAGATTCCACAGAAAACAGATATATAGTGCCCCTATATCTGCAACAAAACAAAGAGGTATATATATATATATATATTTCGTTTAAACGAAAATGACGTATTTCTTTACAAAGCTTCACGAAACGTGTCTCACAAATCAGTTGCTGCCAACGTACACCAGAATATATATAGCTATATATAAATTAATGGAACTACACGAGCAGTGAAAAAACTAGAAACACAGATCATCATTGCCTTCTCTTGATTGTTTCCAATCTAGTGAGTTTGATAATAGCTTGGACATAGACTACAGTATGATAATGTGCAGTTTATGTCGTGAAAAAACTGTATGAAAGGGAACTTTTAGAGTCGTGGCATCCTTTACCTGGCTTACTCGTTGTAACATTGAGCAAACGGCTGCGCCCATACCTCCTACACATATGAAGCTATATGCCACATATGAAAAGCGAAACATACTCTTATATTGCCATGAATTCATTGTAAGTGCTCGATAGGTGGCCAATTTGCCGTTAGGGGTACCCATGTTACCTCTATCGGACGCTATACTTTTAAAGCTAATTTTAGGCCAAAAAAGTCTATGGAATGGAAAATCAACTTTTAAAATAAATGTTTAAACTTTAGCTACTTACTATACCGTTTACCGACACAAACTGTAAATTTTCTCTAAAACTAGCCATCACCACCCCGCCACCTGCGTACCTGCTTGCCCCTTACTAAACTGGCCTGTGTAAGGCCAGGGAAGGCAACGTAAGGTTCAGCTAACGTTCAAAATGAGCACTTTTTCAATGCGCGCTTTATGTAGGACTTTATCAGAACCAATCTATGCCCATCCTAACCTAACACGCGGGCTCTATTAATGACTTCGTACGTCTCTTAGGCAAATACGAGATATATACATTTTGACGTACACATATATATTTATATTTATTTTGTGGCAAAATGGAGAGAAAAATGTCTACATATAATCAACTACGCTAACTTTTAACTAACCATTCAGACATGATTTTCGACAGCAACCCATTTTCTAATCATATATGAATGAGCTGCCTTGTCTTCTAAATGGTAGAAAAGTAAATAGCTGAGTTTTAGTTCCCTCAGAATTTGAAGAGATATCCATAATTTTACCAGTGATAGCTACTTGCTGAACTAACTGGCATGGCTTACAATGTTGCAGCCCAGGGAGTATCCGCCAGGGTATATAGTTTTCACCGCGTCTGTATGTGTATCCGTTAAGACTTGGTGGTGTTGCATTAAATAAGTATCGTTCACATATCACTGTTATATTTAATTTTGTTCATAGAGAACTGTTGCCTCAAATTTCGTTCGCTTTTAGGACTTGGTGGGTCGCGAGCTAGGAAGTCCGATGTTTTCATCACGTTTGTTCCAGTTACTTTTTACGGTAAACGCACAGTGTTGTGCCTGCAATTAACGACATGATACACCAATACTTTCAATACACTGGACAGAATGTCATGATTTAATTAGAAAAAAAGTTTGGACAATAGTGGATAGATGCCCGTATATATATATATATATATATAGTAATATATATATAGTAATAAAGCAAACTTACAGCAATGGTTAAGCGTCTCACCTCGTGGCATAGAATATCCAGTCGTCAAACAAGTAAGGTGAGCACATAATGTCCAGAAAGACTCCACGACTGCCAACGAAGTCTGTAGGGAGGCTGAGGAACAATTATTCAGGTTAGTAACGTGGAATCACATGCGTATTCGATCGCAAGTCTGGTTTCAAACCTATTCTGATCTATTACAATACGGGCAAGATCTACATTAGCAGTATTATTCAAATACACGGGCAAGATCTACATTTGCTGTATTCAAATACACGGGCAAGATCTACATTTGCAGTATTCAAATACACAGTACTGAGTGCTCGTCTGTAAAGTACTTAGAATACTCGTTACTCAAAATCACGACTTACACTGGATGTACGAGAGCTACAAAGCACACACAAATTTCTAAGCTAGGTCAAATAATCACCATCAATAGCTTATCTGTCATGTAAATAAATGCTCTGTTATAAGTACTGATTATTTCATCTAGCTTAAAATACTGTGCGTGCTTTGTGGCTCTCGTGAATCCAGTGTAAGACGTGCTTATGGGTAAAACCAGTGATGGGCAGTATTTAAATACAATTGTTTATATACGTATTTAAATAAATTTTGTTATATGAATATGCATTCACAAATACTTTCGAAAACATGTAATTAAATACTGTATTTAACCATTCACATTTCTGAGTATTTAAATACAAAGTATTTAATATTTTTTAAATATATTTTTAAATATGTTTCGTATTACTTTATTTGTTTTTGCTGTGCGTTCCGCCTTAAATGTTTTTCACCATATTTCTAAATTTCTCGTATTTGTACGTATACCTGCAGCTCTTGTAATGTATTAATAACTTGCAGTTAGAATAAATACGGTTCGTATTAACTAATAAGGCTTCTATAGTATTGCTTTCCTCAGTTCTATCAATACTTAACTGGTGAGCTAACAAACTGTGACATAAAAAGTATGTAAAGGCATAGATTAATGGTACTGTGCAGCATAGCAATTGAATGCTGTATTGACTACTTAAAGCAAAAAAAGCGCTCTACTTAGAACAGCACACATCAATCGAGTAGTGCTCTGAGCCTTAGGTTGCGGAATGCAACCCGGAGTTAGGGCGTAGAGTTAAATATCGCTCAACCGATCCATAATTGGGTCGTGAATTCCCTCCGATAATAACACTGCAGACGGTGCTATTACATCTATTTTAATGGTCAGCATGTAACATTTCCGGTAAAAACTTGAATTAATCCCGTGTCGCAAGCATCAGTGATCGTTTCCAGTGAGTTCGATGGCATATCTTCACGTTTCTTTAGGAAAAGGCTGACAGTGGTTGTAAACAATGGCACTGCAACTTGCGTTTTACGTTTGCCGTTGGAATAAAACAGTGCACATTGGATTCACCCGCAAGAATAGAGCTTTAAGCATTTAGCTTTCTTCTGCTTCTCTTGAAATAGGTTAAAATTTTAGGTGTTGTAAAATTGACTTTTCAGCGATAGTCGGGGTAATTGAGTTCCTAATTACCCTTGCGACATGATTATGAATGGCAAAGCCGAAGCTCTCGACTGAGGATTTGGACAAGTAAAAAGTATGCGAAACACATTTGTCTATGGGACCGCAAATAGGCTTACATGCAGTCGTTGGTTCTGCAGATATAACATGCGCATTGCCCAGCAGGCCCCAGTTGACTGCGCGGCCCTTGTCAAGTATTGTAAAAACTGTTACCACAGAGACGAAAGTGTTTAGATTAGATAGGCGGCAGTAGACGAACCAAAAGGCCCATTCCCAAAGAGACACCGGGACTTACACCCCGGCCCTCTATGAGCTGTTGCCATTATGTTAGTAGGATGTAGAAGAATGGAGAAACGAGAGGAGAAAAAATGGAAGACGAAAGAGAAAAAAGAAAGGAGAAAGGAGAAATAAAACAGAAGGGGGAGAAGAATCTACGCCTGATCCCTACGACCCTCAGACCATCCCCGTATGAGCTGGGGACAGAGAGCCCACATTGACGCAGCTTGCAGGGACTTGCAAGAATTCACACCAACTTAGTTGGGCAAGCGGGCACATCACTCTTAACATCCCGCTAATACTAATGAAGTCAATCCCAGGACATTACTTAATCCAGCATCACAAAACAGAGTAAGACTATATTATGTCCGAATTATCCGAAACTCAAAACTGGGTGCTGGTTTCGAAAATTGAATGGAGTATCAGATAATAAACTTGAACCGGTTACTCTTGGCACTCTAACCCCATTATCACAAAGTCGACAAAAGCAGTCCTATAGGTCTGAATTATCTAGAACTTCAAACTGTGTATTGGTTACGCCCGTTGAATGGAGTATCAGGCGTTAAACTTCAAACGATTACTCTTGATACGGCGATAACTCAATTCTACACTATAAAATGGAATTTTTGGGTCTCGTGCATAACTGGTTTCAGTGCCTGCCTTAACGACTCAAAGGGTCAAAACCAACGCTATACTGTTCTAAATTCTGGACAAGTCGAAGCTTCTTGGCTTAACTAAACAACTAATCTGTGGAAGTTTTATAACACTTTATCCGGGCAGTGTAGGTGTATATCATTTCGGATCGAAAATTAAAAAAAGGGGCTCCTACTCTAATGAGGCTCCGCACGTATCTCGAAATGTTTTGCGCAGTGTCCAGAGCGAGCGATGTCTGCAGTTGATCGTGGGAAGTAGAGCTTTTCGTTTCTAAATTCAAGGGTAGATTTAAAGTGTCATCGAGTGACTGAGCTATTAGAGTAGGATCCAAATAAATCCACAAGGCTTGACTTGCATAGAACTTAAAATAGAAGTTCTTCTTTGATCATTCTGAATTGCGTTACAGGTGTAAGAAACTGCTCAGCCTAGTTTTGAGTGGAATATACGAGTAGAATCACTATATATTTTGTTCCTGTGCTTGCCTGTATGGTTCCCTCCATATAATGTAAACAGCATGTTATATTTTGTCAAAACTCTAAGAATTGATCTTTGAGTTAAGTCGAGCCGGTATAGGCTAAACATGTCCGGAATTTCAAGTACAGTTCACTTACCCTCTTTGAATCGCTTTACATGTGTTAGAACTAACCTAATCACGGCTGCAAGCCCCATTTCACGGAACTAGACAAACTTTTCAAAAGTCTCATTTAAAATCAGATGAGAGTTAATGCATTGAAACTTCATGGAAAGTGTAAAAGACGCCACTAAATTGACGGGATCTTTGCTTCTGCGGAAAACTAACAGTTGCAGCAACGTCAACGTGACCGCACATCCCAATTGGGTAGCCAACACGCACCGCTGCAGATAGGTATGCGCCTTCTGGCAAAATTTTGAGGAGGCCTAGCTTTCGGTGCCAGATGCGTGGATTGATTCAATCGATTACAGATCATCAAGAGCTATGGCGCCAACGATGGAACCTTCTATACGATTGTCTGTGCCCCGGACAATCTCCACTGTGGTTGGGGCCAACCACAGACTAAAAAATATATTCTTTAGTCTGTGGGGCCAACAGTCCTGCAACAGCACCTGAACACCGAATGCTGCCTTTACAAGCGAAGCAGAAGAACTCGCCTGCTGGTATGACATTACCACTGAAGCATCCTGTTATTGCATGAGGCTTGATTGTTGAGTTGAGGAGTAGATTTGTGGTTAGCTTGAAAACGAAATTACCTTGATCGCACACCCCTAGTGGAAAATCCACGAGCAATAGTAGACGCATTCTCCTATTTTAAGCCTCCCTACCAACCGTGTAGACCGTGATCCAGTGGGAGAACGAAAGAAGAGACATAAAGGATACCAACAGAAACGTGGAACCTATGTCCGAATCATTCGTAAGGGAACAGCATTTCGGGAAAGAAGATGAAGAATACAAGAAAGCATAATCAGTAGGGGAAAAAGAAAAGTGGGCACGAAAGACCCGTCCCAAAAGATCCACAAGCACTGGTTCGTTCCTAAGATGCTGTTATGCTAAATGGCTCAAAGTAGTGCACGGCTGCGGTTCATCACAGTTCATCATGAGCTATGGCTCAGGACTGAAGGCTGTTATGCTTCAGAAATATGGGATGAAAACATTTGTAAAACATTTGTAAAAGGGTATTTCGATCCTGCAAACCTAATTTCTGTCTACTTGAATCATTTCAATGAACTACTGATTAAGTTTTCAATGTCCATAAGCAAACCAGGAAGCTGAAACAGGCTAAATCAATTCTCTAATAAAGTGATATCTGGTGTCCTATTGAAAGCTCTCGCCTCTGAATTGTTTTTATATTATCTAGAGAGTCTAAAGTATTACTTACAACTTTGCAGAATGTCACATATTGTGCTAGTATATCAATATTTAATAATTCATTAACACTAAAAATGCACCTGAGTTAGAGCCTATTGGTGCCCAAAGGAAAAAGAATTGAATATATTTATTCGAGTATTTAAACACATCCATGTATTTGAGTATTTAGTATTTAAATACATTTCAAAAATGTAATAAGTATTTAATTACATTTTGCAGATGTAATTAGTATTTAAATACTTCAGTGTATTTGGTGCCCATCACTGGGTGAACCTATGAGAAGAAAGTATTTTTGCATTTTTGGAAAAATAAATTTTCAGAGTTAAATTTCTCAACAACTTTTGTATCGCACAGATTTATCAAATAACCGCCATTCAGCAGGTAATTTTTCTTTACGCCGAATAGTTTAAGCTTCCTATTGAAACATGGAACCCATACACGAGGATGCTCCGACGAGTTATCACCGCAACCGCAAGTCGGCAAAGAAGAGGAAGAACAAAATAAAGCATCAGCAGTAGGAGTATGAAGGCGGAAGGAAGCGAAGTGGGCGCGGAAGCTTAGCTTAGCCTAAAAGGAGACCTGTGGGGTCTCGCTGAGGCCGTTGTACCCCATAACATAGCAAGCATTGGGCAAACATAACTAACCTAATGGCCTATGGACCATCTGATAATGGCCTCTGAGATTGACGTGTTATAGTATATAACTTTTAACCTACTTATATGTCACTAAACTTGATATACTGTACATTATGAATCAGTTGTGCATATTTTAAAATGGATTGAGAAGAATATCACTGCAATGATGAAGAGGCGAGAAGTTGGCTTCTTATGTGCCAGTCCTGCAGGCTCAAACTGAAGTTTCAGATGATTACAGCTGTCTCACAGAAAGCAGTTCCCTACCAAAAATCAGGGTTGGGGCAGAAGCTAAATCCCTAATCCAGTTTCTGCACGGCGCCGCGGCAGCCCTAAAATTTGTTAAGGGTATGATCTAAGTTTAGAGCTAATAAGACAAAACTGTAACGCAGAGGCTAAAGCTATGTGAGATGGTGCGGACTTTGTACAAATTTTGAAAGTACAGACCTAGTGATGTGCACTGAGGGGGCTTGAGGTCCAAGAATTGCATCAAGGGCGGAGCTCCTGTCACCATGACTGGAACCTGGGCCAGGTCTGCGGGACAGTCCAGTGCCAGTATCACGCTGCCGGGACGGGTTGGGACGCACGAACTTGTGTTTGTTGGAAAGAATCCACCGCAGAATATATTTCAGCTTCTGCTCACGGATCTCCAGGTAGAGTTTCTCCACCCTCCCATCGTAAGCAAGATTGAGATCAAAAGGCTTTGCCAGCTGTAAAAATGCATGAAAAACAGCTTAAAAACACGAATAGGCCAATCGATGAGTGCCAACTTTATCTATGGATCTTAAAGTGAAGCATATATTGGTCAAGGTGGAAAGAGGGGGCAAGCAGATCAGAGTATAGGTGTGTTCGATTGTGCAACGAAATTAAGCTCTCGGGATTTGAATTTTCCGAAACTCCAGCCAGGTACGCTGCCATCACCTGCTAATTCGAGTTTCAAACGGTAATCCTTCAATCGATGTTCGTGAGATTTCCAAGAACACAATCTTAGGCCATAAAATGGAACTTTCAGTCGCTTCAAAATAATTGGGTTGTTTCTAAGGCCGGCTGCCCACTAACAACTTTCGTTGACGCTAGCAGCCTAGGCGCAACTTAGCTTATCCGACTGCGCAGTTGTGGCCGTGACTTCAGCATGACGTCTATGAACATCGTGCTGTAATTCTTAAAATATCAATTGTTGTGAACCCAAGCTGCTCATAATTAAGAGCGATCGTTGAAAGTTCAACATTGCAACTCGTTAGGGTGTAAAAATTGCAGTAGCGACTGGAATATTTGACAATTTTTGAAGCAGTTATATTTTGTGCAAGCTGAGGCCGTGCCGCAGCTACGTGAACGAATTAGTTGAATTGCCTCTAAGCTGCTAGCGGCAACGAAAGTTGTTAGTGGGCAGCCGGCCTAACACCTGCAGCACGATCAAAGTGACTTCGCCAAAGTTATATTTCGCAGTTCTGGACGAGTCAAATAGGCTTGGCTTAGATCGACCCAATCGAAGGCGTCCTTGAAGTTCCAATAAGCCAAGTCCTTTCGACTTCACTCGTCTGGAACATCCGAAAAGACTTCGGCTGTTTTATGTTAAGCTGATTGTAAAAATTCCACTTCTCGGAATAAGATTGTTCTTGAAACGTTCGCAGGTAAACGATCGAAGGTCTACACCTGAAGTGACGGGTCGAAACGAGCGTACCTATGCGAAATTTCGTCAATTCAAGTCTCAAGACTTCAAATCGTCGGTTAACCCTTTCGTTCCCGAAGGAAACTCCAGTTCCCGCATCAAAGTTTTCATTATTGAAACCAGCGCGTTGCTTTTCGCTCTGGAAATTTGGACAAATATTTTACAACCCGTTTGAAATCAGTGCGGTACTTGTATTTTATTTACGATTGAATAAAACGGGAAGAGCTCAAGTGACTATACATGAGTGTGTCTATTATGAGCTTCCTTTAGAACAACATAGCAAGAGCAGAGTTTTTTGGACCGAAAGGGTTAAGATATGCAATTCCTTCCTGTACTGCTTCACCGCATCGATATCCCTATCAGAAAGGAACACTGTATTATGAAGCAGCACTCCGACTTAATAGGTCGTACTCGTAAGGATTTACATGGTAACGAGTGCAGTAAACACAATCAACGGAATTAATTGCTAATATATGTAATGTGTAAAAGAGAGGCACAAGCGGTGGCACGAAAATATCCTACGTATACACACTTGTTTCTTCTTCGACTGGTTCCTGGGTAAAGGTACAATGGGAAGACAATGCTTGTCATGGTAGAAATTGCGCTCTGCATCAATGGAGAATTCTCCAATGAACCAGGGATTGATGGTGAGAGATGTATCGGGCATGTACCTGAAACAATAAGAAGAAGAGCAGCATAGAATGCTAAGTTGTGAGGATGAGCAGATATAATGACCACCTTGCTGAATAGCAAGTCGACAAAGACAATAAAAGTAGCAAACATCACAACTTCTGTTACTATCCAAACTAAGGAGAGTAGAGGCACTAGCATTAATAATCCACTTTGATATATTATATGTAATCAACAGTAGCACAATCATAACCACGAGCATGAACACTGAGCAGCAAAGGAAGCAATGCGAGCATGAAACTGGAACGGAAGGTTGACACAGAGCCAACAACTTGCTTTGGGTATTAAAAAAGTAATTTTTACTCCCTGATGGCTATGGTAACCCACTGCCTGAGGCTCAGATTCCAACACTCCTGGAACCAGAGGTGCATGGCTCCAACTAACCGTGTCTTAGCATTCCAATTGTAGACCCCCGTTCTTAACAAAATTAGTCTGTCAACAAGGGGAGACCACTAATTTTATTTCAGTTCAGGCTCCCAGGACCAGTAGATGCTCTGATTCCATGCACTTGAAATACAGGGACTCTAATAGCACGAGACTGCCTATGCCTGTAAAATGAATAAAAAAAATCTAACCAGACGTTCAACACGGTGGCTTCAGTGAGTAGGTGCGCACAAAGGAACCAGGCACAATCCATTTATATGGTGACACAAATGCCACGCAGAAAGATATGCAGAGATAGACTAAACAACAATGCGAATGAGAGTTTTCCTTTTTAGACACAAGTTTGTAGAAAACATTGCCGATGATAGCCGACATCAACCATATTTCTCATAGTTTTCAAGTCTGCTGAAAGCATTGCCAGTTACCCTCCGTGGCGGTCGGTTGTGACGTGTACGGTGCTCCGCTAGAGTAGATAAAGTTAGAAAGCTATAGATTTTTCTCGAAAGCAATTAACTAATCAAGTGTTAAGCAGTGTTCCAGCCTGGCTATAAATTTGTACGGACCGTGTGACCAGCGGGACCAGTGACCACACCTTAGCTCGCTAAATTGAGGAAGCGTAGACTTCAACCATGGGAGGCAGTAAAAAAGGTTGCAATAAAACACAGTTCAAGCCAGTGTACCTAAATTCAACTGATGATTTGGATAAAGATTGTGAGCCACAAGAAACTCGTGGTTTAAGTGAGTGTACCTTGTGTCTCACGTCAAAGAAGAGTAATATCATTAAGTGTGTGCTGTGTGAAGAGAATAACTTTCATGCGTCTTGTCTTGGTTTGACCCAGAACGGAAGGTACCATGTTCCAGTGTGCCCTTCTGGATATGGGTGCTCAGTTAATGAAAGATCCACTGAGAAACAAAACTGGATTTGTACCTGCTGTAGAAGACCTACTACAAATACTACACCGAAAATTGCTTGCAAAAAATGTGAAAACTTATACTGTGCTGTTTGTGCAAAGTTACCTCAAGGCATGATAGACATGTTTAACAGATTTCCCAAGAACTGCATTTCCAATTGTGATGAATGCTTACAAGTTCCAACGCAAAGACAAAAATGTGTAGCATCCGATACAAAGAAACCTGAGGGCGAAAGCCCGAAAACTGCAGAAGAAGAACCACTGCAGAAATATGAGGAAACCGGCGATCATGATTCGGAAACAAACATTTTTGAAATAGCACGGAACTCTATAAAGATATGTAGTAGCTCTGAAGAGGACTTGAAACTCGGAAGCGAAAAGAAACCCAGAATCTGCAAGTACTATGCTAAAAACCAGTGTAAATATGGAATTTCAGGCAGAGGGTGCAAATTTTTCCACCCAAAGAGGTGCCCTAGGTTCATGAAATACGGCAGGCAAGGTTGCAGCCGCAAGAGAGAATGTGATCTCTTCCATCCATGGTTGTGCCAAGAATCATTCAGAAATGGCACGTGTTTTGATACCACATGTCCTGAAATACATCTGAAAGGAACCATTTGATCGAGCGGCTCTTACTCACCATCAATAGGCACACCCATACTGAACGAGAGGAAAATTCGGGGAGACCGTGGCAAAACTCAAGTCCCGTAGAAACTAACAAGTACATGGAAAATAACCACCGGTACAATGTGGAAAGAGATACTACCGCGAACAACTGTGATGTGAGCGTGTAAAATCAAGATGTGAGGAGAGATTTGCAAAATATGCAAAATTTTTTACAGACACTGTACGAGAAGATCTCGTCCATGGAGACCTATATGGAAAAAGTGCAGCATGGAGTACCTTGGAATCCACGAAGAATGGAAAATCCTACACAAATGTGGAGCTAGAATCCTGGAACACGTCATCAGTTGAAAAAGTAAACAGCCATATCGACATGATAAATGAGAATGAACACCAAGAACTGAAACCAAATAATGATGAAATATTTAGCAAAGTCCACGTTATAAACATATGAGGCCTGTTAACGAAAAATTGCAGAAAACAAATGGTACTGCAGGATATAATGAATGATGCAAGTTCTAAACTCCTTGGCGTTACTGAGACTCGTCTAGATGATACAGTCTACGATGCAGAAGTTCAAATAGAAAACTATGTATTACATAGAAGTGACCGCAAAAATAGGAAGTGTGGTGGTGTTGCCTTATACGTTCGAAATCATCTCGGTTCACATACTAAGCAGAAGTTTTCGAATGGAGTGTGTGATTGCATTATTGTCAAGATTGAAAAACTTAGATTGATATGCGTCGTGTGCTATCGACCGCCAAAATGTACCACCGAAAAATTTGCCGAAATGTTA
>LQNS02278097.1:10030989-10056237 GCA_001587735.2 Parhyale hawaiensis
TATTCTGTGATTTCGGATCTTCTTTTTTTCTATTCTTTTGTTTTCTCCACCCGCTGGGCTGGATGCGTGGGGGTTTGTTAACCTCATGGAGTTTCTCCGTTCCTGCGTCGCCAGTCTGGTGTGATTTAATAATAATAATAATAATAATAGCACTTTTACCGGAGTATCCAAGCACTGAACTGACGTTCATTACGGTAATTAGTTCCTGCTGCTTTGGGGCTCAGATATATGCAGCGTATAGGTCTTCATATATCTATAAAAAAAAATTAGAACAGTTTTAGACCCTCATCTGTACCGCACTATATGTGAGAAAGCGTTTGAACACGGGGAAAAGTTATTATAGTCGCCATGTCCGGTTTTTAAGATACTCGCGAACACCGACTACACAAGATGTCGAAACTACTTATTACTACCAACCGAAGCTGAGTTACTGCAAACGTATCTGCTGGATGCATGAACTGCCTTTTGCGGCTCCTAACCGACCTCTTGCGGTATCGTTGGCTATTTGCTGCGGTGTGCTGACTTAAAACAGATCCTATTTTTAACCCTTTATTTCTGTCATAGCCTGGTCTGTGTACAATAATACAGAAGGTGCTAATCCTATGAAGAAAAATGGTAGATTAATTGATGGGAGAAAGTATTAACTGCTAGTGGCGACGAGGTCGAAGTATACGTAGCTTAGGGGACATCTGCCGATACAAGTAAGCAAGCGTATCCGAATAGCTGGAGAAGACTTAACCGCTACAATGTATGCCCATGAAGTCGTCGTACAAGTATCACGTGATACGTAGCAGCGCGTGTGCGGAGCCTAAAATAAAGTATTCGCAAATGACAACATTTCTGCCGAAGTAGGAATATTTTTCCCAAGTAGTAGCAAGGGCATATAAAATAAGACACATACCTAAAGTATATCTAGGTATTCCCTTCCATAGCATGAGATGGATGGAGTGCGTAACGTTCCCTGGGCCTCGTTTGAAAAATTTACAAAGTAAGTATGGCTATATCGGTTTTCTGCCTGGCAATGGGATACGAATAATGCTTTTATTATGTAGTAAGCTCCTAGTGGTTAAGAGACAACTGTACTCTATTGCATACGTATTTGCCATGCATGATTCCTCTTCTCCTAATTAGTTATTATTATTATTACCAATAAATGAAATAACAAAAATTAAATACTATTATTTCACGCACTCGTTTTATTTTCTTTTCATAACCGAGTCCTGTACCAGAGATGAAGACGGCGAGTCATGAAGAATTTCTTCGCTCTATATCGGGGAGTCTGAACTGTTCTGAATTCCATTGAATCATGAAATGCTCCCTCGATTAATTATTCATGACTAATATATGTCATGAATATGATATAATGGGCAGGCTTGTTCAGGTACTTCATTAAAATGGTGACATCTTATGAGTTTGCAGCTTCGGGAACGAATTCATTGATATTATGGCTAAAGCTTGAAAGTTTTCTTTCAGTGTTATACATATTATTTTTCAAACTACAGGTATGGGCTGTCATGGACCGGTTATGTAACCTAAAAAGAGCATAAGCTACTCAGGACGCCAAGAGCGTTGCCAAGAAGAATCACACATACACACAAAATAAATAAATAAAATTAAAAAATAAAAAATCACGACTATATTTGAAATCGTATGAATTTAGTTTCAATCACATATCCAGATATTCACCGCTTTTAGGATTATTTTTTTTATCACAATGCACTTGAAAAATAAGTGAGGCTTGGCATTAGCATGACTGCTCCAGACACCGTGCAATCTTCGTGTCTTACGGCACTTTAGGGCAGCCTCGTCCTCGTCATACTGCGCGGGATGCCAATGTCGGGGTCACACTTTACATTCGCGCTTTCAACTGATGAGCGGACCTTCATGCAGTTCACTCATCGTTCATGCTACCGTATCTATGTTACCGACTTGCACTGTGTATCAGTACGACCTGCAAGCTGAACGAGTGTTCATGAGTTGAAAATGAGTTTTTCTAGTTGCATGGGTCCTGACAAAATACGCCTGTCGTGCCAACTTCCCAACTTTAGCTAACATTAAGCGTTTAATCCTTTGAACTCGCTGTCCCACCGTAGCGGCCGGGATGCATCTTCACTGATAGGACCCGCAGTCCCACTGTTGCATAGGGCCAACGCGCTAACAAAAATCCCATTGTCCCGATATAGCGGTGTTGAGACGGGCCCTGGCGCCCTTCTACTGTCACAAAATTTTTATTTTTTTCTTGTCAAAGAGCTCAGGGTTAGGGAGAGCGGGATTCTAAGAGTTAGGGAAGCAAATAACCCAGGCTAGCTGACACATTACTCGACCCATTGTCTTGTAACCTATAACGGAATCAAGAATTGTGATCCTAAGCTTTACCAGCACGCGTTGACTCCTTTCAAGCGTGCTCACACGATGGGCATTTGACCTACGTTCGTACTCAAAAGCATTTATTCTCGTCACTGTGTTTGATTGACTTACAAAAAATACACAGCGTCTTTGGTATTCTAAGTCACTGTGAATGTGAAGAAGTACCCAAATCTTTACTATTGATTCTTAGTAGACTTAGGGACTTGACGGCAATCACCTATACAAATTTTTAGTAGAAACACATAGCGTCTGCACTGATTTGATAACGCTTTCTGACCCTCAGTTAAGAGAATTCGTTGATCTGATCGTCCTGTGTACCCATTGTTACGCGTTGTAAATACACACAAGCACGTAACGAATGTCCCGCGAATGTACTGCAACCTCACCTCTATACGTCATATGCATACCATTTACTTTACTCATGTATGATACTGTACGTATCATAAACCTAAATTCTTCCAAATGTATATGTCACTTATTCTTAATTGCAATCATCCCTGTAATGACTTCGTTATTTTCGAAACTTACTCCGAACAAACGGTAGAAGCAAGCAGCGAGGAGCCGGTAAATTACAGATGACTGAACAAGACGGTGGGAGCTGCACCGCAATTTGTGGGCTCAATGGCGTTTTTAAGCAAGATATGTCCTGCATGCACGAACTCTTCTTGTATGATTGTTTATGAAGAGGACTGTTGGATCAGGTCTTGCTTCTGGATCAACAAAGTTCCGTGTAGTTGCGTTTTTGTAGGTATGCTAAGAACATTAACTGCACGACATGCAGAGTAAAGCGCGTCTTGGGATCCTAGAGTGGCATTGCTCTAGCTACTGCTGTGGATAGAGGTTCTCTTGACATCACACCAAGCGGTAAGGTAAAGATATTGTCTGCAAGATATGATTCATATCCTGTACAAGGTATTATTGAAGGATACTAACTTATATATTTTCCTATATATCTACTAAAACCATGTGATACATTAGACTTTTGACAAGGTTAAGTTTGTTCCTCGAGACGGTTGGTTTCGAAAAATGCGTTGTCGTTTCGGAGAAAAGACGAAAAAGCGAAAATATCGCAGCATTCTCGTGGGGAGATTAAATATATTTCAGCGAAGATGATATAATAAAATACTGTTCCTTCAATTCATAGTTTACATTATGAGAACATGCACCTATATCCAAACACATAAAAAACAATAACAATCACTAAACCGTCATCGCAGTATAATTTGTAATTTGAAAATGTACTATCTTCAAGACAGGGTACCTACTGCTACATATGAATACGTTTCTAATACTGTTGAGTTGCTGCCTTAGATTCAGTGATTGCACTCATGGACTCATGCTTCGTCCAAGTCGTAGAATGTATATTTAAGCTATCTATAATTTGCCACACTGCCAATATGCGCTTCCGCAGAAAAATTCGAACTATTTGCAATATAGTCGGAGCTGATAAGGTTCTCATTCTTACCACGTTGACTGCGATGGGCACCACATACGGTTTGCATTATCTTAGGAAGACCAAACCTATTTTCGGATTCGCCAACATTTTGTCAACGGTACTTGTGAGCTTTCAGCGACTGTGCTGCGGGAAGAACTGCAGTTGACACACAGAGAAGCTATTATGGCAACTGCAGTAATTCAACTGATCGTGAGAGCAGGCGATAAGATCACATGCGAAATATTCAGCTCGAGGTTCTCCAGCTTTTTTTTCATTGCTCTTTAATGTAAACTTCATTCCTTAGTAAGAATTCGTACACTTTGTGTTTTTAAAATTTCTTGCAAAAGTTTGAGGCACAAATCACATGGCACCGTCGGTGCTGAAGAATTTTCTCGTGCCACACACATCAGTGTAAAGCAATTGACAGGGTTATCGTGATGCGGACAAACACAAATTAGTCCCGAGCGAAGTCTTAGCTGGACAAGCTTCTCGCATGATTATTAAGTGATGAAAAGGTTCTCTGCTAACATAACTTTAGATCTTTTCCGACACACTTAAGTCATTGCGAATAATATGGATGAGCTTCGCCCTTTGCCTAAAGAAACGACAGCCTCGTGTTTGAGCTCCTAGAGGGTTTTGTAATAGAAAACCAATAATAATGCACTGTAAATGATAACAAAAAATGAGAATGAAAAAAGTGATCAAGGTCTCACGGAAGACGATAATGTTATTCTATCAGGCTCTCAGCATGTTATCGCTCTGTTGATAACAATGCTTAGATATAAGAGATAATGCATCATCATGAGTTGCGTGGCTTATCTAGGCCTGATTCATCACACCTAAAAATACAATTCACCTTCCATATCTGTGGCTCGAGGTCTCATACCCGTCTCATGCCCCTCCCCAGACACTGGGGAAGAGGGGAGGAGGGCAGACAGGAGGCACTGGCTCTGCCGTCGGAGGGGGTGCAATTGTCGATCTCGACCGAGTCTTCCGTTAGTATGGTGCCATAGCTCCGACTATATGTGATCGACTGCAGCCGTACCTCTTTTAGCTGGACCATAGTGGGCATTTAACTGCGGCAGAAATAAGTGCACGTGGGTCGTCTAACTGGGGTGCGTGGTCGAGGTGATTATAAATTATTATAAATTGCTTTACGTTTTACATGAAGAGATTATTCCACTTACAAGGGGCTGCTAATTGTCATTCTTGCGGAAGTGTCCAAGAGACGCATATGACGATCTTGAAAATTGGTTTATACCTGCTGAGGTTGTGCAGCATGGCATGGCTGCATTATTGCACGGTAGAGCATAACCGCACAGGATAAAATAAAATCGAATTATCTATTTTTAGGAAAACAACAACAAGACCTTTTGAGGAACACAAGTGATGTGCCGTGCAACCGGCCCGTTAAGGGGTCGGCGGTGTGGGTGGTGTACCGTAGCTGTACAACTGCGGGCACGAATAGACTGGCATGAAATCGCCTAAAATTTTTATTGTGCTCCTGTTTAGTGGGGCAATTTAATCTCATTTATATCTATTCAGAAATACATTGCTTGAAGGTGCAAATAATGGTTTAGAAATCGTTTGGGGAATTTTTTACTTTAGGTGAGCCAGTCTATTTTTTTTTTATTTATGATCGGATTGCTATGAATTTTACGTAAAATTGAATTTTAAGAACATTTTATTCGTAAATTTTTTATTTTTGCAATAGTTTTTGAGGTATTAGACTTTAAAGTTCCCATTGTTTTCCTATGGGAGAAAATAGCCGATGTCATCACAGGCTTGCTAGCGACCTAAAAGGAACCTAACCAAACCTAACCTTACCTAACCTAGCCTTACTTAACCTAACCTCACCTTACCTAAGCTAATCTTACCTAACCCAAACTTACCTAAACCTAACCTAATCTTACCTAACCCAAACTTACCTAACCAAACCCAAACTTACCCAACCCAACCCTAATTTCTCTTGTTTGGGATCGCTCGGTATTTTCTCCCATAGAAAACAATGGGAACTTTACAGCCATATATCTCGAAAACTAAGCATTTGCGACAAAAACGTTATTGGTGTAAATTGTCTGTAATTGACCCAATTTACGTACTGAACAAAATAAAAATCATGTGTAAGTTAAAGTAAAATAATACCGAAAGTTTATTGTCAACATTACTTAAAAAACTATTGCGAAAATTTAAAAATTTACACGAATAAAATGTTCTTAAAATTCATTTTTATGTATACAGTACTGTGCAAGTTTCAAAACAATCTGACCATAAATAAAGAAAATAGACTGGCTCACCTAGAGTAAAAATTGCCATCGTTTGAAGAAACTGAGCAAATTTTTCGACTTAAGTAACTGAGAAGACAGTACCGTATATTAGACGGCATACAGTTTCAAAGATTCAGTGTTCTCTGCTGTCAGATGTACGATAATGCAACATATTTGTGGCAAATCGACAATATTCCTTTGAAATCTAAGTTTTCTCCGTTACTTAATGCAACATTTTTTGAGCATCGTACAACGCGTTTTTGCTATACTTTCCACCCTAAGGCAGTCTATTACCATCAGCATTGATGTGTGATCCCAGCAAAAATTACAAACTGAATTTAAAAAAATGTTTGCATAATAATGACTCGATAAATCCAGTGTAAATATCATCCTGTAATTTTACGGGCAAGATGATGGCAACGCCAATGCCTAAAAAGTTCCCAAAAAGTTATATAAGTATTGTTAGGTTTTTTTTTAAGCAAAGTTTTTCTTGTTTAGTTCTCGGTACATTCAAATTTTTTAGCCAAATGCTATACTCAATTGTACGAAATGACTGTAAAGGAAACATCCTCATTTTGAGGGAATATTGATGGCAAAAGAAAGATACATGAAAAGTCTTCTTAAATTTGCATTTTTTTCTGTGTGCCTCACAGAAAATTAAGTTTCAAAAATTTTGAGTTTACGCAACGAATTCTGTAGGCTTCGTCTTGTTCAAGCATGCTGTCCTGATATTACGGTACTTCGCCTATAGCCTTTGTGTCATGACTTGAACTTCTACTTGGGTCAAATGCTCACGACTAACAAGCAGCATCAGTCTTTGATATCAAACCCAGGAAAAAAAAAAAAGCTTTAGGTGTACAGACAGAAAGTTCTTCAAAGCAAGAAATTGAGGCGCATATTGGCTGCCGATGAACCGCACAAACGAAGACTCTTTGTAATTCCGGACACATGTGCAATCTCCAAACTCGCTAAAACGAGTAGGCGACCTAGTGGGCTTGCAAAACATTGCAGCAGTAGTTACTACACGCGCAAACCACCTAAACGCGCTAGCTAGCTACGCGCTGCGCGTTTGGTGGATGTTGTAGGTATTAGGCCGTAATTTCGGGTAAGTTGGACTATATTCGNGTTTGGTGGATTTGCGCGATCGATCGATCGCGCTGCGCGTTTGGTGGATGTTGTAGGTATTAGGCCGTAATTTCGGGTAAGTTGGACTATATTCGGGTTTAATGTCCGGTAGGTTAGGGGAGGCAAGGACTGGTTTTTTCTTTTCCATTTAAAAATTTGAACGATCCACCAAACGCGCAGCGCGATCGATCGATCGCGTAAATCCACCAAACGCGCACAACATCAACACACCCTTGTGTACGCCACAACACACCCTTGTGTACGCCACAACACACCCTTGTGTACGCCACAACACACCCTTGTGTACGCCACAAAAAGTTGTTGAAATGTTAAGCGGCAAATCGGTTTCCTCGTCAAGTGTCACTAGGCAGGTGATTTTTGAAATCTGGAGTGAAATAAAACTTAAAAAAAAAACAGTGCACTTTTTGCTGTTTCTATGACACAGTAACACGTTCGAAGGAGTGGATGCATGAACGTGTTGAACAGACTAACGTGCAGATCGGCTATATAAGAGGCAACCGTGACGATACAAGAACGCAATAAGGTTTACAAGGCACATACTACGAGATATTTTATGTCAGTGCGTCGGACGTGTTACCTGTTTGCTCTCTTCATGAAGCACCAATTTTTGTAGGAGTATAACGCTGTTCAAAAGTGGACTTTAAGATCCATGTAGCCGGTATACAGGGTGACGAACTCTGTATGTGACGTCAGAGGTTGGTGCTAACGCTGTCTTTATGTTATCATCTGAATAATTCACCAGGCTAATGCTATTATTTAAATAAGCTCAACGCGTCCTTGGCTGCGTATAGACTGTAACCCAGTCAGCCACATGCACTGCATGATAACATTTTAAATAGCTCGATGATACTCACTCAGAAGACTCGAACGGAAGATACAGCAGACAGTCCTCAAGTTTTGAAAGCTCTATGTCAGTCGTTATTACCTCCGAAAAGGAGGTTATGTTTTCGTCTAGTTGATCTGTCTATATGTCTGTCTCTTTGTCTGTCACCAAGATAACTCAAAAAGTTATGGACAGATTTTGACAAAATTTACAGGGATTGTTATGTATGTTAGAAGGAACAGATTATTAACTTTTGGTGAAGATCTGTGCATCTGTTTGTTTGTTGGTTTGTTTGTCTGCCTCTTTTTTTCTTAATGCTATAACTCCAAAAGTTATGGACGGATTTTTATGAAATTTACACAAATTGTTAGGTATATTACGAAAAATAAATGACCAAATTTTTGTGATGATCTGTTCGTTCGTTCGACATTGTTTCAGATTCAATGCTTGTTAACACAATAACTCAAAAAATTATGAATGGATTTTTATGAAATTTATAGAAGTTGTTATTAATATTACACGACATCAATGATTGAATTTTGGTACAGATCGGCTTGTTAGTTTCTATGTTTGACACATGTTTGTCATAATGTTTGTTAGCAGCATAACTCAAAAGTTATGAACATATCTTCACGAAAATTGCATAAACTGTTAATACCATCAGAGGGCACAAATAATTAAATTTTATAGTTGATACAAAAAATTATGGTTTTAAATCGAAATTGAATTTTTCGTTACCGCATTGCCTCGCTTGGCGGAGGTATGCGCTCTCAGAGTGCTCTAGTTTTCTTTTAATTTAGCAGAAACAGACATGAGCAATTACATGACCAAGCAACAGTGTTTTTTTTTTGTGAGGAAATGAAACTATTGCATGTTTTTTAAGAGTGGTGGGAACGCTTTCGTCTTTCGCTATTCCGCAATAAAATTATGACTTTCCGGTAACCCAGAACAAACGAGCAAGGCAACACTTTAGACAGCCAATTCGAAATTGAAACAAAACGAAATTGAGAAGGCAACTGTGAGTGTGGAATTCATTTAAATTTGATAAAAAATTGCCACACGTGTCATGGTATTCCCCGATTGCACAATAGCAGCATGCCCAACACTGCTAATTATTACAACGAGCAAAGGGTTCAGCACGAGCAATAGCTTGCTCGTGTAGTGCAGAAGGTAATGATGAAATATACCGATGAGACAGTGGCAGGTCCTGGCATGTCCGTCACTCCATCACAACAAACAATAACTGAATGCAAGGCTGATAGGAAAACGGCAACTCTTCCTTATCTTCTGCAGATATAGAGGTGGCAACTGTTGACGCTAACGTGGGTGATACACTTGCTTACTGTTATGTTTGATCATCGTAACGTTTGCAACTGTTATCAAATCACAGGTGCCTAGTAGCTGAACATATGATTAACAACCGATGATAATAATTCTTGGAAGAGCATCTTATATGTTGCCTATATTTATTCTTTTTATGTTGAAAATGATAGTGAATTTTCCTCATGGAGGCGCACGCGGACCATTGTACCTTTCATGTCAAATTTCAATTCCTTAATTCAACACACAGTAAGTTTTCTACTTACTTAGTGAGAAGGAGTTAATGATATATTGTTTTATTTAATGAGTAGGTTTAATATTGTACATTTTAATTTTTCGGTAACATTGCAAAATTTTTAATACTACATTTGCTGGTCACTGATGCCAATAGATAAAACATGCTTACTTCTGTGCGCCTACGACTAATATCAGCCCATAATAACTGTTACTTGCCTCATGAAATGCTGTATATAATATTTATATAAATATGTTTCAATATTATCTAGATGTAGGTATGCATCTCTCACGTATAGTATGTGCTGTGAAGTCAACTTATATCAGTATTAATATTATATATTAATGAGCACGATGATCAGAACAATGCTTATGAAGTATGAAAAATGCATAAGAGTACGTACAGTTACAGAGCACAGGAAAGTTCTCACTTTGAATGCGTCTCCAAGACTTCAAGTGGAGCGAAAAATGAAAGCTCACCTTACTAACAAATTATGACATGACTGACAGATCTAATTAATACTTTACTAACAAATTATGACATGACTAACAGATCTAATTAATACCTTACTAACAAATTATGACTTGACTGACAGATCTAATTAATACCTTGCTTACAAATTATGACATGACTGACAGATCTAATTAATACCTTACTAACAAATTATGACATGACTGACAGATCTAATTAATACCTTACTAACAAATTATGACATAACTGACAGATCTAATTAATACCTTACTAACAAATTATGACATGACTGACAGATCTAATTAATACCTTACTAACAAATTATGACAAGACTAACAGATCTAATTAATACCTTACTAACAAATTATGACATGACTAACAGATCTAATTAATACCTTACTAACAAATTATGACATGACGAACAGATCTAAATAATACCTTACTAACAAATTATGACATAACTGACAATTAACCTAGCTAAATTAGGCGATCAAAGAGATCAGAATGTTTAACGCAATCCTTCAATAGTTATTCACTAGTATTTAGTAACGTTTAGGGTCAAAACTATAAATAGGGTTCATTGCTAAAATTTAATAAGTTCCTTACCGGCTGTTGCACTGTAAACATGGCTATCAATGTACTTACTGTGATCTTTGGAAGTTAGAGAATTGACAATGAAGTTACGTAATGAGGATAAACATTAAGTTGGCGACATTGCTAAAATTGTGTGGAATATGTGAAAAATATATTGAAACAATTTCAGAAAACATTGTCATGTGAAAAACCACCTGACATGCTAGAGAAAACTACGGCAAGAGCAGACAGATTGGTTGATACGGAATCCAAGACTCTATAGATTTGCCACCGCAACTGCTATTCGACAGAAAAAAAGGCTAATGATAACCTCGACAGCAATGTTTCAAGACTTACTGTCTCCCGAAGAATAACGAAACAGGTTTTGTAGTTGAGTATCTTTCACGAAGTCCTATATTTCTAAAAAGAACCGAGTAGTCAGAAAGAAATTGGTTATTGAACTCGTCACATGGACTGAAGAACATCGAGATTGTGTTCAATTCAGGGATGAGTTAAAGTTCAACTTGTTCGGCTCTAATAGAAGGTCTGTTAGACCCACTCTTAACGAACGATATTTTTCATCATGCACTAATAGTAGTGTTAACTTCGGGAGAGGAAGTGTGATGGTGTTGGACATTATTTCAGCTACCGGTACTGGACCTCTTGTTTGACTACATGGTATATTGCCGCATCAGTGTACGTACAACGAGTCATTATAGAACCTTGTTTTACCTCATTTAAGCTCTGCAGTTAACGAACCGGCTGCATTTATGGAAGATAACATTCCTTGTTACGTAGCAAAATCTGTCAAGACATATTTTTAAGAAGAGAAAGTTTCAGTGAGTGGCCTGCTCAAAGCCCCGGCATGCATCCAATTGAGAACGTACCGAAGCTAAACGAAAGAGCGATGATAAAGGCTCCAAGTAATATCGAAGAATGGAAGAAAATGTCGGTTGAAGAGTGCATGTCTTTAATTCACTTCTGTGGCAACAGATACCAAGCTGTTATTGATAGCAAGGGCCTACATACCATGGACTAATAATAAATGTGTACTCTAGCTTTATTTGGAAGTCATGTATCCCTTATAATATTAGAACTTCGCGAAACGGATCTGTTCGCTTTAATTAAGTTATGTATCAATCATGTCATGATATGATAGCAAGGCGTTAATTTGATGACTAAACTTTCATATTTCATCCCGCATTAAGTCTAATATACACGTTCAAAGGTTGAGCTTTTCCTGCGCTCCATAAAAATATTAATATTTTCTTTTTTTCGTTTCCATAGTTCTGATCCTTATTTTGGTTACTGCATATTTATGCATGGGGTACTTCCAGAACACTCAATTTCTACTGTACATAACACCTTAACATAGACTTTATTCGTCAAAGGTATATACTAGAAGCCACTTACTGTCGCTTGAGGCGGTTGAAAACTATAATATTTTGGAAATCTCAGGGGCAATCGATTTAAGGGTAATACCAACGGGGCAAAATCAACTCATGCACCTGCGTGAAGCCCCAGACAAGTGGAATCTACTGGGCTTAGCTTACCTCGAATTCGCCGAGATACTCGCTGGGGTTTGAGTTTATTCATTATTTAGATATATTAAATTATATTATATCTGCATGTGCATGCTAAGCTTTCAAAACAATGGTTTTGATACATAATGGATTAAATTTACTCTGTTATGGTTTTTGCATCGACCAATCTCAAAATTAATTTTAATATTTGCCATCTGCGTCTTCGCGAAATGAGAAATTACTCTAACAGAATTCTGCTCTTCTCTTAGCTGTGCTTTAAAGAATGTCTTTTCCTGTCCCTCATTTGATCGTCGACTCAAGTGACGGATCAAGACGTCAAAGTAAATAAAGCTTTACTATTATTGTTACTAGTGCACTAAACGCAACCCTTTTGTTGAATAAGTCTTGAAAATATGTGTTTGAAAACATCTTACCATCCTATCGAAAAATTACACAATACTTGTACATTCACCAAGCCCACAAAGTCCACCAAGTCCACAAAGTCCACGAATTTCACCAAGTCCACATTATCCACCAAGTGCACAAAAGCAACCAAGTTCACAAAGGTCCGTGGACAGGCCTTCACAGCCGCGGGAATTCCCGGGCACGTATCCTGGATACGGTTTGGCAAAAAAAAATTAGGTGCCTTGGAATTTATTTCTTCAGTATTACTTAGGAGAAAAATAAGGCTTCGGACAGACGGACGGACGGACTGACAGACAGCTCTCTTATTATAGTATAGATTAAATTACACTAGTTTGGCGATTTAGGAACGGAGAATCTCCATAAGGTTTGCAAACCCCCACGCAACCAGCCCAGCTACATGCAAGAACGCCTAAGTCTAGTTCAGTATCCATCTTACCCGTAAGATCTACGCCAGATGTCTTCAGTTCTTAGGTTTTAAATTTGGTGATAGTGCGTTCCCTTCAGTATACGAATTCAGAGCATGCAGTACAGATGGAGAATCAAGCAAGCAAGTAAGCAAGCAAGCAAGCAAATATTCAGGCAATCACTCTATCAAGCAAGCAGCAGGTAAACTATAAATTATTAAAAAGTTTAATAATGTTTATTTCAGAAGAGATGAGAGCGTCACCAGCCCTAAGGTTACTGCAATACGTTGCAGCGCTTGGACTGTTCCTCAGCGTATCGGCCCAGGATGTCGGATTCTGCGGAGCTCCAAAAACAGACGAAGCATTCAATGAAGAGTATGTGAATGAGGTGAGTAAGCTGTTGACCAACTGAAGTTGCAAAAAGTGCCTTTGAGGTAAAAGGTTTGAATGAACTTTGACGCTAAAGTTAAAAAAAATAGATTAAAAATGTTTCTAAATATTACTGTTATTGGACTGGCCGCTACAGATTCTATCCGAGGTGTCTGCATCCAGACATTAACTAATTGGACAGTCTTTACCTCACTTCTGCAGCGCTTCCCAAACTGTGAGGCCAAATGCCCAGGAGCAGGAGCCTGCCACCTATGGCTTGGCTAGTGCCGTAGATCTACTCCCCAAATCTACGGTCATCAACCTTTTTAGCGCCCCGTACAGTTCAACGCTTGATAATCTTACTGCGACCAGGGGAAGGGGGCGTAGATAGTATATATTGCAACCTGGAAAATAAAAATGATTAGACTCAGGCAGTAAATGATAAGTAGGTAATCTAATATAGTTCTTGTGCGGCCCGCACCAATTGATCCACAGAAAGGTACCGGTCCGCGCCGCTGAGGTTGGAGACCACTGCTCTAGTCAAGAGGACTGCCTCTGGCTCGCAGATGTTGATCCTACTAAAAAAATAAATATACCCGTCTTCAATTGTGCTCAGTGTTTAAAATACATATTAAGTGGCTCTCACAGAAAAGTAAAATAGTGAAGTATATTTACTCTTATAGCTTTCTCAAGAACAAAACGTCCAGGACCATTGCTCATGAGAGTCATACGTTTTAGAGAGATCATTCAAGATCCTGGTTTTATGGGGTGTCGCACCGGGGCCCCAACGGACCCATATGTTGCCTCAGCCTCAGCTGATCTCTTGTTTAGGATCCTCACTTGACTTCCTTCCATTGTCAAACTCCTGCATATAATTCTTCGTTCTGCTCTACCTCTTCTTTCTGACTTACGATAGTCGTTTGGGTTATCCAGTGCTGGTACACCGTCAGATTCGTACGGGTTCAACGTTGTTCTCGATACACAGCATTGTCCTTCATGCCTTCTCTTATGGATCCCAGAGTAGACTGTGGAAACATATGCTGAAGCTAGGATTTAGTAATAATAATGGTAATGATCATATTATATATATTGCGACAGGTACCGTTGCCTGTGCTTGAGACACGGCTGTCTTCTAGATGCCACCACTTTACCACTTTTGTGTCGGCGGCCGCCCTACAGCACTTGTGTTTTGCATCACCGTGAGCGGAGTTTCCTGTGGTGCAAAAGGCAAGGGCTTTAGGACGGTGTCGACACGAAAATGAGAGGCTTTTAGGAAAAAGACGTGTCGCAAACACGTGCATCAACATCTGTCTCACTACAGTAAAAGCAATATGGGCATAAGAGTCAACTGCACGTGCATTTAGTCATAGACTACAGTGCAGACGAGCTACTCAAAATGCCCAATAGGCCCGACGCTTGATTCATGAAAGTTCAATAAAACTTGTTTTAATGAATATGGAGAATTCAAAATGAGAAATGAACTGTATGTGGCTTTGCAATGAATGTGATTGCCGACAACAAATACAAATTTGTAAGTACATGTTACCAGTGAATAATAATCATTGAATCATAGACTTAGTTAGTTGTTAGCGAACCTTCCTGCGTTTGCGGCCCAGGGACGAGTTATTTTCTGTCTGACGTAGCTTTACTAATTAGAAAAGATTTAACTAAAATTTCACTAGCAGAAAGACGTAAATACATGGGTCGTTCAAAAAATAATACCTAATATGTTTTTATTGCGCCCGAAAGAACCTGAAGATAATGCATATTGCATTTTTATAATGACTGAAATCATTCACTCATGCCCTGAGAGTTTCATCTCTCTGTTGCAGATATTGACGGGGTGATACTCTATGAAAGTAATCCCTATCATAGACGTGCGTCAAAGCAGAGATGCGTCATTGAATTCCTCCATGCAGAAAAAAGTTGAACTAATCAAGTTTCAATGGAACCTGGTGAACGTTCATAAGCCGAAGCAGCTGATGTCCGTACAGTTACCGTGCTTTTACCTGCTGTAACGGTTCGATATTTAGCTGCGATGCTTTAGATCTAGGTTTGATACCTTCTCTGCGCACAAGAGGAATAACTCTGAGCTGCCGACACGTTGTTCGATTTATTGCTGATATTAGGAAGACTCACATCACGTGCAATAAAAAAATATAAACAACTAGAGCACTCTGAGAGCGCATACCTCCACCAAGCGAGGCAACGGTAGCAAAAAATTCAAATTGGCTCTGAAAACATAATTTTCCATGTATTAACTCCAAAATCGAATCACTTGTGTCTTTTGATAGTAATAACAGCTTGTGCAATTTCTTGAAGATCCGTTCATAGCTTTTTGAGCTATACTGCTAACAAACGTTATGACAAACATGAGTCAAACATACAAACGAACAAACCGATGTGCACCAAAATTTAATCATTTATGTCCTTCAACATTACTAACAACCCCTATAATTTTCATAAGGATCCATTCATTATTTTTTTAGTTATTGTGCTAACAAGCATAAAATGAAAAACAGTGATAAACGAACGAAGGAAAAAACGGATCAATACCAAAATTTGGTCATTTACTCTTTGTTATATACCTTACAACCTCACAACTCATGTTAATTTCATAAAAATCCATCCATAACTTTTTGAGCTATAGCATTGAGAAAAATGAGGCAGACGAACTAACAAACGGATGGACATATCTTCACCAAAAGTTAATTATTTGTTCCTCCTAACATACCTAACAATCCCTGTAAATTTCATCTAAATCGATTCAGAACTTTTTGAGCTATCTTGGTGACAGACAGATGGACAAACAGCCAAACAGACAGTAAGAGAGACAAACACGACGAAACCTCCTTGGCGGAGGTATCTAATGCGATAATGCAGTAACACACCGGAGTCTGTCACATCTTTGTTTCCTAATTACTTTTCAATTCCTTACATAATTTTTTTTTTATTTTTCTTTGTTTTTATTTGTTTTTTTAGCATTTCTATTCATAGAATACGATATGACATTACAACCTTTGCTTAATTCTTGTTTTTCGTACCTCTACTCCTCGTAAAACTCTCAATTGACTTAACACACAGCCTAACTTTTTTTTTG
Organism: Parhyale hawaiensis; assembly: GCA_001587735.2. Lineage (NCBI taxonomy): Eukaryota > Metazoa > Arthropoda > Malacostraca > Amphipoda > Hyalidae > Parhyale > Parhyale hawaiensis. The sequence goes on from LQNS02278097.1 coordinate 10,047,449, forward strand.
GATTTGCGAGACATTTTTCGTTTATGTTTCATTCATTATTTACATTTCTAAATTTCCTATTTACTCACAGTAGCTACTTGTATGTAAGAAACCGTAGTTCACCATTTAAGAGAAAAATTGTGCAGGACAAAATCTAGGATGTCTTATTTGCTGCATGTTTTATTTCTGTAATGCGACTTGCATGTAGGATATAATATTTAACGCTTTATGCATGTATATCATTTCTTGTATGCAGCTTTTTTTATTTTTTTTTAAACGTTGCAACGAACTGTAACTTAATAACTTGTAACTTACTGTAGCTCTAAATGAAAAGCCTTAACCGACCTTCTTTCTTTTCTACTTGTAACGAAGAAATCAATTGGCTGCAGGATCACACCATAGGATACACATGCATCTTTGTTTCACTTTTTAATGATTCTCTTGATTAACAATGTTCAATAATTCAGTGTAAACCAGTAGGTGCGATTTTGCCTGAATCTGAGGCAATAGATGAAGCAATGGCTCTTTCAATGCGGCGGCGTGAGCGACGTTAATACATTGGTGCTCCCAGGAATAACCGGTACTAGGTGACTCTCAATCTCCGCTTCTCTCCCCTCTTTTGTTTTAATCTTTCATTACCTCTCTTGCTAGCAGTACAGGCCTTCATTATGAGGCAATGCAAGGAATGCCATTCCGAATACCCACGGGAGTTATTTTCTTACGAAGGAGTGGAGATAGATCATGTAGATTTTGTTCTCAGAGACAAGCCTTTAACTCTGATAAAGAGAAACTGAGAAGTGATCTCGAGACGTTGCAGAAATCGCTCCCTGGTCCCTGGTCGCAGAAATCACTCCCTGGTCGCCATTCTCTCGCAGGCTCCACCAGCGTGACACGCAGTACGAACACTCGAGCGGATACCACTCGACCGAAGTAACTCCATCAGCTTATCTGGATCGAAACTCAGTAAAGGCGCGATCAATCCCCGGTTAGGAGAAAGATACCACCCACGAACCTCGCTCTCAATCATCACCCACCTCTTGGGAAGCCGTGATGCGCGACAAACGACGGAGGAGGCCGATTGGCTTACTGCCTGCCCCGCGGAATTTTGATATTAAAATGCAGAACAGATTTTCTTCTCTTCAAGTTGTTGATGATGACAATGTAACAAGAGCGTCTCGTCTTAAATTTGAACCTGTGGCTCAGAAACAGCAACGAGGCTCATCTCAGCCATGTGACCACAAGAAGTCAGGAAACTCTCTCTGGCCCTCTTGGCACGAGAAGGAACGCAGTCCTGTTCCAATCCCTGGCCTGAGAGCGAGAAACACCTTTCTTATCGGGGATAAAATATGCGCAGGGCAGCACCGTACCTTTAAAAGGGGCTGCAGGAATCGAAAAGTTATCTGCAGACCTCAAGCTTCTACTTCTGAGGTTACTCTTTTCTTGGATGAGCTCCGTGGCAATCTCTTGGATCCTGTTATCATCCATGTTGGAACAAATGATCTACGAACTCCTTCCGAAAAACAAATGAAGCATCTCCTGAAACTCACTGACGCTGTTAAGGAACGCTACTCTGACAAGTATTTTGCCTCGTCTCATGGCTGGGGGACGCTTAGACTTTATGATCCGTTACGTCAACAGGAAGATGAAAAAAGAGGCAGAGAAGAAGGGGCTCAGTTATATTGACCTATTTCCCTTATTTGAGGACGAACCAAAACTATTTCTACCTGATGGGGTTAACTTGAATGGCGCGGATCACCATTTCCTCGGTCAACTGCTGCTCAATGTGACGGCTTCAGCTCTCCCGGCTTTGGATAGCAGCGAGTACAAAAGCCTTCAACCCGAAATCCAGCAGCCTTACCAGCTAGCCCCGTTTACCCACCCCCTAACGATTGGCCACTAATGGAACAAACGGCTGCCCATGTCCCACAAACTCAGTCCCCTGCTACCTTCCCTGCTGCCATCCCCTGTGATCTTCAGACCTCATCCCCTCGTGGGGTCCAGGGTGAGGGCTCTTCCAGAAGCGATGGCGCAATCATCACCCAACCGCTTCTCACGGACAAGGAGGAAATAACTCAGACCCCGGATGCATCAGTGCAGATGTCACGCCTGGGTCCTCCAACTCTCCTACCCTCCATAGTCTCTATACCCTTGTGCAGAGTGGCAATGTATCTGGAAGCAACGATAAAACAAAACCTTCCGACGGCTGCCAAACCTTCTTGAATTCATCCAAAATTGAACAATCGAGTCCGATAAGCGTTTTCCAGGTAAGATCTCAGTCCCAGATGTCGGTGGCCCAAAAAACGTGCATCTCTGCCGAGAGCCGCAAACTCACCAAGTTACCAACGCATCAGGGAAATAGCAGTTCCCGAAAGTCAAGTGCTTAAAGCATTTTCAAATCCAATTCTAACCAGCCGCCACAAACCAGAATAACAAGAATCAAGGCGAACTTGGCTTGAAATGACCTGCTGTCCGCCAAATAAACGCGGACGAAAAGCATTCTGATAACTGTCAAGCCGAAATACAAACATCTTCCCCTGCTGAACTTTAAAGAGGCGCTCTGACTGGTCCTGGCAATACCCTTGATCGCCCACCCCTTATCTTTGCTCAACAATCAGACACTCCAATTGCACCATTAAACATGAGGAGCTATGCAAACACCGGCGTCAAATTTTTTTTATGTAACATTCAGAGTATGATGAACAAGATGAACGAATTGAAAGCTATAGCAGCCACTTTAGCCTACAATGTTATAGCTCTCAACGAAACTTGGATCAACCTCTTAAACAAAAACCTGAAAGGAGAAGTTGCATTGAAAGGATACAAATGTTTCAATATAGATCGACCCATTGGGGCAGAGGAAGGGGTCCATCATATACCTATATATATAAATAAATAATATCACCTCAATCCTCTCTGTAAAAGTTTCGCAGTAACTAAAGAATATGAATTTATCACTACCTATGCTCATCTCGGCATTCGACAGGCGTTCAATATCATGCTCGCATATAGGAGCCCTCGTAGTACAGCTGAAACTGATACGGCCCTCTACTACAAAATAAAAAATGCACTGAGTGCTCAGAATGAAACAATTCTAATGGGAGACTTCAACCTTCCCCAAATTGGAGTACATTACGCTGCCCAGCCCCAGGTAGTGAACTGCTCGAAATCCTCAGCCACCACCACCACCTGACCCAGCACGTTAATGAACCCACGAGATACGGTAATATTCTAGATCTGGAATTCTCCACTCCTGATTGTGAAATTGATGACCTAGCCATCCTAGACCGGCTTGGGGATCACAACATGGTTGAATTTACGCTCACAGCTGGCAATGAATTTACCACTAATGCGAGTCGTCTCAAGCTTCCAGACTATCGACGAGTGAATTTTCAGGAAACGGCAACTGAAATAGGAACAACTGACTTTGAAACCCACATGAGAGACGCCAGTGTTGAACAATACTCACATATTTGAAGACGAGCATCCTAAGTGCAGCTGAACCATACATCCCAAATAAACGAGTTCGTATCAGTAATGATCCCATTCGGATGAATCAGACAGTAAAATGCTGCATTCCAAGGCGACAAGTGCCTTACAAAGCCTGGAACCGTAATCCAACTGTGGAGAACAGGTCCAGTCACATAAGGGCGTGTCGGGATGTAAAGAAAATAGTTAGGACCACAAAAAGGGAAAAAAAAGTTTCCGTAGACGCTATGACAAAACGCAACCGAAAGGCATGCCATAAATTGTAAATGAAAGAAGATTCCAAAAAGAATCCATAGGTCCGCTCAAAAAACTTGACGGTGCAATCACCGATGACCTAGGAGACAAAGCCACAATCTTGAACGACTATTTCACCTCTATATTTACAATTGAAAATGTTACGAATGTCCCTGAATCAGCACCGATGCAAGTTGCTCCCATAAACACATGTGTTTTTACGGAGATCGAGATCCTTCAAGAAAAAGCCCACCTAAATGGGTACAAATTCACTGGGTCTGATAATCTGACTCCCCATGTACTGCAGGAAATGGCTCCAGTCAGCGTGAAGCCAATGCTCGAAATATTTAAGCAGTCTCTAAGAACAGGAGAAGTTCCGCAGGATTGGAAACTAGCTAACATGATACCGATACATAAGAAGAGGATAAGAAAAGCCCCAGCAACTATCGACCAATCAGTCTTACATCGGTCGTCAGCAAAACCATCGAACACCTCTTGAAAAAGCGCATCACTGATCACCTGGGGATGCAGCAGCTTATATCAGACACTCAGCATGGCTTCCGAAATGGAAAAAGCGGCTTGACAAACTTACTGGACTTTTTCTCCAAATTTACAGATATTAAAGATGAACAAAAGAGCGTAGACCTTGTGTATCTAGACTTCCCAAAGGCTTTCGACAAAGTCCCCCATCTACGGCTAATGAGAAAATTGGAAGCCCATGGCATCCGGGGAGACTATTTACGATGGATCAGGGCATGGCTCACGGGTCGGCAGCAGCGAGTAAAACTTGAAGGAGAGACGAGTGCCTGGACGCAAGTTACATCNCATGGCATCCGGGGAGACTATTTACGATGGATCAGGGCATGGCTCACGGGTCGGCAGCAGCGAGTAAAACTTGAAGGAGAGACGAGTGCCTGGACGCAAGTTACATCAGGGGTTCGCCAGGGTAGCGTTCTTGGCCCACTTCTATTCTCAATTTACATCAATGATCTTAATCTTAATATCTGTAGTAAACAATCATTAAATTTGCGGATGATACTAAACTATGTCATCCTGCCACGAAAAGAGCCGAGCTCCAACAAGACTTTGACCACGTTATGGAATGGAGCACAACGTGGAAGATGAGCTTTAATGTCGACATAAGCTCAGTAATGTACTTACATAGGGCTCGTGAACCCTTCACCCCATTGAAAATGAACGGGACGGTATTGGCTGCCGTCAAACTACAACACAGTCAGCAAGTTGACAAGAGTGTAAAAATTGCAAGCAGAATAGTGGGATTCATCGCGAGAAATTTTGAATACAAGTTGAAGAACTTCATCGTTCCCTTGTACAAGGCATTCGTGCGGCCACACTTAGAATTTGCTGTTCAATTCTGGTAGTCACATCTCTGTGAAGATATCGATAACATGGAGAGAGTCCAACTCAGGGCAACGAAATTGATACCTCAGCTGCGAAATAAGCCGTATGAATTTCGCCCAAAAGAACTGAGTCTGATCTCTCTCGGGCAAAGACGACTCAGAGGGCACCTAATAGAAGCATTCAAGTATTTGAACGGCTTCAACGACGTACCTACAACGGGGCTCTTTGAAAGAGACCTCAACGATCGCTTGCGAAAGAACGTTCAAAAACTCAAGCATAAAGCTCGAAGAACGACCTTAAGTCAGCAGTTCTTTCCGTATTTCATAGTCAGCATTAGGAATAAACTCCCTTCAAACGCTGTAAGTGCGGAGTCAGTCGCCGCGTTTAAAAATCGTCTTGATATACATTGGGAGAGACATCCTCCACAGCTTCCGAGGCCACATTAATCCTTCTTCTTCTCTCTTCCGCTCCAACTACACAGTTTGTCGTCTCGAAGCTCCGCATGTCAGCGGCTCTTGATCGTGCTTGCGTGCATTCATGATCTTTTTTTTTTGGCAGAGACTCTTCCCCCTTTTTTTTCACTTCTCTCCAATCCTCTATATCCTTCTAACATAATGGTAATAGCTCATAGAGGGCCGGGGTGTAAGTTCCGGTGTCTCTTTTGGAATGGGCCTATTGGTTCGTCTACTGCCGCCTATCTAATCTAATCCAATAAGAGCAATCCTTGATTTTACTTCATTCTACGTGTGCTAAATCGATTTGTTTTTATCTTTTCGTAAATTTTTAGGATCTCTATGACTGGAAAATGACTGAAGTTTTACCCCGAAACGTTGTCAAAGATTTTAATACAGTGGTACGCACAATTTCAAAGTTTCTTCTCGAGTTGTTTTTAGAAAATTGACCAGTGGCAGTCGGCAAGTTTTTAGGTAGGTGGAGAGAGTGTCTAAACTTAATAACAGTCGAGACAATGACAGATTTCATTGGCGGCAGGGAATCATTCATGAATAAAATAGGTTGGGGATCACTGCTTTAGTGTCTTTATGAGACATTATTACTGGAGTTATTGCTTATAGAAAAATCTAGGGAGTAAAAACATCGGTCGGAATCAATTCAGAGCACCAAAGCAAGCAGCTAGTAATTAGTTGAATAAAAATAGCGTAATAATTCAGAACTATGTATAGAGTGACTTCATATTCATACGAATTATTAAAGTTACTCCTAGCTTTGTTTTTCGCTTAAAAAAAAAAAAAAAAACAAATAGAAGAGGGTGACAGAGTGGAAGTGGTTTTCAAAATTATCCTGTACGAGTATATGTACATATTTGCCTCTTCCAGATGATGGCCAACACAGAAGGATATTCCTTCCTACTCACCAGTGGCCCCTTCTTCGGCTGCCAGATGCTGACTTTCAACGACGACGGAACATACTTGTTCACCTTCGTGGATGTGTGAGTTGTATTTTTTGAGAAAATTTGTGTGACCGAGACTAGACTTAACTTCTGGAATATTGACTCCTAAGATGTATTAGACGGGAAAAAGTCTAACTGTAGATGCAATTGTTGGCATCATTAACCAGTTCTAATATTATTCTCCGAATGTTTTGTCATAGGTTTGATAGGTTTATTACACACAGATAAACATTACAATAATGAAAACTTTCTGAGTGCAATATACATACAGTATGATATCTGCATAACCCATGGAAAAGTTGGGGAACTTTTTGGGCAACAAGTAATGATTAGAATTGCGTAACATGATCTTGCACTATCTGATGAATATTATTTACCAATAGAACAGTATGTTTATCGCTAGTGTCATTTCGCTGTGACGTAAGTGGAAGTATTATAATTTTGTAAAGGACATCGCGTATCTACGGTGATTGTGTGTGTTCGCAGCAAATGCGGATGTCTGTCCGGGCTCAGTGCGTCTCTGACTCTTGTGATAGGGATTGATACTGTCCTGCAAACCAAGTGACTTGTCTCTCGGTGCTGGAGGTTCCGCTCGTTTGCCTAAACCAGTTCCCATAGAACACTTGGTGACAAGTCAATCAAAGTAATGCATAAAATATTCGTGCATCTCGATGTTCAGCTTTATTCTGAATGTGGAACACCTTCCACAGTCGTATTAACCGTGAAAATTCAACTTGGGAAAAGGAAAGGATTGAGCGCTGCCTGTACTTACTAAATCATAAGGATGCCCAACGGGCTGCAATTGCTAGCGGCGGTTAACTTTGGAGAGCAATAGGTATAATAATGCTATGTGCAACAACTGTGTTGACCTCTGATAGGCCAGTTAAATCTTATAGTCCACTTTCACATTAAAGCTAATCATACGATTGTTGATATTTCATGGGGCGGAAAAGGCTTAAGAATACGATATCAGCGACGTTAGTAGTGACAAGCGCCTCGTTTTTCTAATACGTTTTTTCTAACGAATTACTTCAGGTTGGGCAACTGGAGAGAACACACCGGGCCGTTTTCCATACAGCCCTACACCTCGTCTTCTAAAGCCACCATCACACTCTTGCAGGTCCCTGCTGGAGGTGAGTGCCGTCAATGGCCGAAACAGAGAAAACAGTTCTTAAAAATCAAGCTCTAGGTATAATATTTTTTCTTACCACAACCCTCGGAGCACTTACAAACTAGCAGCAAATACAATGCTAGTTTCAGTGTACAGTACACTTAGCACTCACCACAATGAAAGCAAACTAATATCTAATTTGTTAATACCAAACGCCAAAAAGGACACTGAGGGGAACAAAAAGTGCTTCAGAAGGAGGGCGAATATGCGTAGTGCAGAAATACCTCAAATTTAATCGAACCATTTATTAAAATCAGCCTTCTAATTATTATGGCGATTGGAATATAGTCGATCCAAGAAAAAACTGTCTGAAAGTGCGCTACATTTGCAGTATCTTCTGCAAATTTAAGTTTTTACAAACTATATTTTTCCAGCTTATGTACCTTAATGAGCTTTTCAATCTTCTTCGTAAAACGTTCCTGGAACATTAGACTCTTGCATACCGCATGTTGGTTACTTCGAGATAAACAGCATGCACTGTACTTCCAGCAACTGTGTACAGTCACAATACTAGAAAAAGAGTTTAAGAGATGACAAGCGTTGATTTCTCAGCCACTAAACTTGAATTCACTCCTAAGTGTAGGCCTGCTCTGAGTTGAGGGAAGCGTTCAGTTGGCTCTCCTGTAAATCCGTGCATATCTAGCGGTTGAGGATGAACGGTGGTGTGACCACTTTTGACCTGCCCCTCTATAGGCTGCGCCAGAAAGTTAGGGTTAGTCTGGCAGATGTTCGCACTGGGGACGAGTGACTTGCTGAGTCATCTTATCGAGTTTTCAGAGGTTATTCTGAGGTACTTATGCGAATCGGAAATGTGATGGTAGGGAGGTTGCAGACATGGCGCGAGCCTTCCGTCTCTGACGCCATTACTTTGACAATATGTGGTCAGCTGTGACCGTGCACTCCTCTGGAGCCTGCAAATATCTATCAGTAGCACGAACCAGTGTATGTGAATTTTCTTGCTGGGGTGTACGGTCAAGTGGACTTCACATTCACTAGGCTAAAAAAATACATAATGAACTGCTGATTATATATTTCTCAGTGCTGGGAGCGGTGTTCGGCAGCATTAGATTCGACGTCGTCAAGGCCGAGAAAGGCTTCATGATGTTGCTCTCGTGCGTCAACGCTGGACTCATTTATACGCGTAAGTAC
>LQNS02278097.1:10068885-10080790 GCA_001587735.2 Parhyale hawaiensis
TTCTGAGCATTACTGCAAAAATAGGATAAAATTGAATTTATAAAATATAAACCTTGAGGCACAATCGACTGACTGACCTGTGAAATTAGATTTTGTAACTTAAGAGAGAAGCGTTGCCTTTGCCAGTTCGAATCGTGTTGAAAATGGAAGGGTGTTTTCACACGCCATAAATATCAAAGCGTTCTTTCATTCACTCACTCATCCGAAAGTTTTGTAGAGTCGTTGTCAACACAACTTTGTGCCCTCCACAAAAAGTTGTGAAAGTCTTAACCGTCAACTCAGTTTCCTCTGCAGGTGTCAATAAGCAAGTTACGGATATCGCTGCCAATTTAAAGTGAACAAAAGCTCAGTCCACTTTCCTGCTCTTGCAAGGGTACAGTTATACATTCAGACAAGTGGATGAACGAACGCGTTACCATGAATACCTTGTGAACTCGGCCTTATAGAAGCAATCCGATCACTTTGAACAGGCTGGCTACACTACTGAACAGGCTGGCTACACTACTGAACAGGCTGGCTACACTACTGAACGCGCTGGCTACACTACTGAACAGGCTGGCTACACTACTGAACAGGCTGGCTACACTACTGAACAGGCTGGCTACACTACTGAACAGGCTGGCTACACTACTGAACAGGCTGGCTACACTACTGAACAGGCTGGCTACACTATTGTCAGGCGCAAAACTGCTTAAGGTCACAGAACTCGCAAGGGTAACTGATTTAAGGTCAACGCCTGACAGTCTAGCTAAATAGTCGAAACCAGCCTGCCTGTCATAAATTCCGGGTAAGTCAAGTTTGAAAATCTCAATTTCGTGGACAAATCGAACGCCCCTTAAAGTTTCAAAACCTGGTAACTACTAAACTCCCATGAAATATAAAGACAACTCACTCTAAAATTATAGACTATGATCAGATATTCGTGCATTTGAGTGTCTGAGGCCTATAGTATAGCATGCATAAATACTCACTTAATTCATAAATCTGCATGCAGTAGAATTCCTCAAATAGACATTTGCAAAACAGAGAAAATAGTAGAAAAATTGTGTTCGCTTGGGTGCCAAAATTGAGCTTTCGAGGTTTGACTTGTTCGAAACTTTAAAAAAGTGCCCTGGCTTCGACTTGCTGAATTGAGTTTCAGGCATTGATCATTAATCAACTGCCTTTGAGAATTTCAGAAAGTCAGGCTTACTCCGTAAAATCAAGTATTGCACAAGCCCAAAATAATGGCATAGCCTTTAACACTTGTAACGCGTTTCAGAGTTGCTTCCCTCTGAATTTTCGAAGAAGTCAAGCCTCGAAGGCTTCATTTTGAATCCCAATCAAACATGCCCCGAGTGAAACTCTAAAACTGAGAAAACTCCTGAAGAGGAGACTATACAGCGCTTTCTGTCGTGATTGTAGCAATAGCCTTAACGATTTTTTTAGGTCAACCATTCCCGATTTCATATGGTGATAGCCAAAAGAATTGCAAGGGAGACAAGCATATTATTGATTCGGTCATTCCGAAACTGAGACAATGTACTCCTGTTCCACGCTAGCTCCATTTTAGCTTTGCTGCTAAAACATTAACATTTCTTAACGTTTGTAAACAAAGCTTGAAAACAACTCTAGTTTATCCTCAGACATTGAATTACTAATGAAGAAAACGTTTATCCCACTCCAATAATTATACAGACAACACATTTAATTTATATTTATTCTGATTAAAAAGTGACGGCTTGTAGCCGTGCATTTGCCATGAGCTGCACCATACGATGTCAGCACTTTGACCGGAGTATCGAAGCATTGAACAGACGTTCGTTACGGTAATTATTTCTTGCTGCTTTGGGGCTCAGATACATGCAGCGTATAGGTCCTCATATCTATAAAAAATATTAGAACAGTTTTAGATTCTCATCTGTATCGCACTATATGTTAGAAAGCGTTTGAACATGGGAAACAGTTATTTTAGAGTCGCCATGTCCGGTTTTCAAGATATTCGCGAACACCGGCTTTCTTTAGTGCAGATGATCACTTGCCAACAAGGAAGGACAACATCTTAGATCTCATCTTTTTACAGAATGCCGAACTTGTAAAGAATATCAACGCCCAAGATACAGCTTTGTCTGATCACAAACTCATTGATATTACAACCCAGTTCTGTAGCTATGAATCAAGTGACCCAAAGTATAATGGGCAATATGGCAGAAATAGTCTACGAGACTTATATGCTTTCAATAATCAAATAAATTGGGAAGGTTTGAACGATGCGCTGCGGTCGGTAAACTGGGACGCTCTTCTAAATGACTCAACTCAAAGTGATACAATGAACGAAATCTTCGAAAACGTTCAGTTGGAAAAGTGCGTGAAATACCTACACCTGCTAGAAGGAAATGTCCTAAAAATCGCCACCATAAATTCCGCAAAAGCTTACTAAAGAAAAGAGCAAAATTGGTCAAATGCCAAAAGTCATCGTGTGTATTACAGCGACAAACTGAATGCCGGCGAAAACTGGAAGAGATTGAACAAAAACTTGTAAAATCTCATGATGAAGAGGAACAGGAAAAAGAACTGCGAGCCATCAAGAAGATGAAAGAAAACAGTAAGTACTTATTCTCTTATGAATCAAACTACGTGTCTCTGAAAACAAAAATAGGACTATTATTGGACGAAAATGGATCGATGACTGAAAACGATCAAGAGATGAGTGGAATACTGAGAAGTCTATACCAGAAAGTTTTCGCAAAAAGACCAGTAACCCTGACGTTCAAGTATTAGAAGTAACTGATAACTACCTAATGGATTTTGAATTCACACAACTAAGCATTGAATCAGCCATCGATGAAATTAGCGGGAACAGTGCTTCAGGACCAGATGATGTTTCTGCAAAAATCCTCAAAATGTGTAAGCTAAGCATTTCTTACAACGCTCTACATGATGTGGCGCAAATCATTGGACCATGGTGCTATACCAAGCAATTATAAACACGCAATCATTACCCCAATCCCAAAAGCCGGAAATAGTGCAGATCCAGCTAACTATAGACGAGTCTCATTTACGAGCCACGTAGTGAAAACGTTTGAAAGGGTGTTCCGTAAACACCTAGTGCACCATCTAGAGAGTAATGACCTACTCACATCAAAAGAACACGGTTTTTGGCATAAACGTTCCATTACTTCACAATTGTTTAAGCATTATGATTCCATCGTAGAGACATTGTGCCAAGGAAAGAATGTGGACGTAATCTACTTAGATTTCGCTAAGGTTTTTGACAAGGTTGACCACGGAATCCCATTGTTGAAACTTTCCCGCATGGGTATCCGTGGAAAATGTCTTCGGTGGCTTGAAGCATTTCTATCAAATAGAACGCAAAGTGTAATTGTCAACAACAAAGTGTCATCCAGACAGCCGGTACTCAGTGGAGTACCACAAGGCACCGTGTTTGGGCCTGTTCTCTTTCTCATCATGATCAGTGACGTGGGGTACGGATGTAATTATGCGGTACCTTCGTCATTTGCTGACGATAAACGAATGCTAGCTGCTGTGCAATCTGCGGAAGACGTGCTCTCTGTGCAGCGAGATTTGGGAAGTATCTGCCAATGGTCGGTAAAAAATAATATGACCTTTAATGAAACAAAATTTGAACTGCTAAGATACGGAATTAATCAAACACTCTTTGAATCCACGCAATTTACCACCAGCGATGGGCATGAAATTGAGAGAATGACAGTTTTAAGAGACCTCGGAGTGAGAATGCAAGACGATGCCACGTTCGAAGAACATATTGCTAGAGTTATCGCTGTGGGAAAAAGATGGAGTGGGTGGGTTTTACGAACTTTTTCGTCACGCGAATAAATGTAATGCTCACACTATGGAAGCAATTAATTCTTCCGAGAATAGAAGACTATTCCCCAATTTGGATGCCGAGTACAAGAAAAAATGCTTGAACAACTTGATGGTATCCAACGATCTTTCACGGCCAAAATTCGAGGCATGCAGGAGTACGAGTACCACAAACGACTCAGCCGTCTCCACTTGTATTCAATACAGTGCAGGTTCGAGCGATTTAGAATCTTTTATGTTTGGAAAATTCTGGAACGTATCACTGTGATTGTGAATGACCGGATTGTCGACAGACCTTCGGAAAGAACTGGAAGACTTGTGATATTCGGATCCCAAGTAGAGATGGTGGAAAAGCCATGGCCACAAAATATTCTAATAGCTTCGTTGTACGAGGAGCAAGATTGTTTAACAAAATGCCTCGACAGATTCGAAACGCCACAGATATCAAAATTGTAGAGTTAAAAAATTTGTTTTATTCACATTTAAGAAGAATACCAGATAGACCATCGGTCAGCGGTTACGTGCACTGTAGAGATAATTCGCTGCTGGCTCTCTCTGGTCGCTAACTGCGGCACCACAGAGGACACACAGCAGAGTGACTCCACGCACGCGGGGTGACGTGAAGAACGTCACCTGGACTTCTTCTGAAGACCCTCAAGGTAGGTCGTCAAGGTACACAAGATGTCGAAACTACTTATTACTATCAACCGAAGCTGAGTTACTGCAATCGTATCTTGTTGATGCTTGAACTGACTTTGCCGGCGCCTACCGGACCTCTTGCGCCATCATCGGCTACTTGCTGCGGTGTGCTGACTTGAAAACAGCTTCTATTTTAACTCTTTCTGTCATAGCGTGGTCTATGTACAATAATACAGAAGGTGCTAATGTTATTAATGAAAAAAGTAGATTAATTCATGGGGGAAAGTGTTAACTGGTAGTGGCGACGAGGTCGAAGTATACGTAGCTTAGGGGACATCTGCCGATACAAGTAAGCAAGCGTATCCGAATACCTTGGGAAGACTTAACCGCTACAATGCATGCCCATGAAGTCGTCGTACAAGTACAAGTGATACGTAGCAGCGCGTGTGCGGAGCCTAAGATAAAGTATTCGCAAATCACAACATTTCTGCCGAAGTAGAAATATTTTTCCCAAGTAGTAGCATGGACATAGAAAATAAGACACATACCTATATCTAGGTATTACCTTCCATAGCATGAGATGGATGGAGTGCGTAACAAAGTAAGTATGGCTATATCGGTTCTCTGCCTGGCAATGGGATATGGATTATGCTTTAATTATGTAGAAAGCTCTTCGTGGTTAATAACCAACCTGTACTCTACTGCATACGTATTGGCCATGCATGATTCTTCTTCTCCTAATAAATTATAATTATTATTATTAAACACTGAAGGATACGATGAAGAGCAATAAGTAGAAATTTGGTAACCCACGACGTACGTTTCGCTGTCCTCGGCTCCCGTCAAGATTTAATATTCGTTGTGTGTTGTGTTTTCGCTGTCTACAATGCAGATGTGCCACCTTTGAGGCCCTAGTACAGGAGGTTCCTGTCGCCCCGGTGCACCTGTATTGCATCGGGAGTCGACGCAGCGGACAATGTTTCAAAATTTCGAAAACATTTGCTTGTTTGAAAATTCTATTTGAAGCTTTGAAAATTCGGTGTCACAGCTACATCTTACTCTGTGAACCAGCGTAACTTTCTGCAAAATCTAACCTATTCAATTTCGACCATCTTCGATCCTCCCACCTGATGAGCTGAGGACAACGAAACGTACGTCGTGGGTTACCAAATTTTTCTTCGTGCTTCTCATCGTTTTTTTTCAGTATTTGATGTAATGCCATTTCAAGAAAATAAATTATTATTATTATTATTACTAGTAATAAATGAAATAACAAAAATTAAATATTATTATTTCACACACTCGTTTTATTTTCTTTTCATAACAGAGTCCTGTACAAGGGATGAAGACGGAGAGTCATGAACTATTCCTTCGCTCTATATCGGGGAGTCTGAACTGTTCTGAATTCCATTGAATCATGAAATGCTCCCTCGAGTATTCATAACCTCGAGTATTCATGAATATGATATAATGGGCCGGTTTGCTCAGGTACTTCATTACAATGGAGACATCTTATGAGTGTGCAGCTACGGGAACGAATTCGTTGATATTATGGCTAAGTTTAAAAAGTTTCTTTCAGTGTTATACATATTATTTTTCCAACTACAGATATTTTCTGTCATGGACCGGTTATGAACCTTAAAAAAAACATAAGCTACTCAGGACGCCCAGAGCGTTGCCAAGAAGAATCAAACAAAAAATAAATAAATAAAATAAAATTTACGACTATTTTGAAATCGTATTAATTTAGTTTCATTCATATATCCAGATATTCACCGCTTTAGAATTATTTTTTTTTTGTCACAATGTACTTGAAAAATAACTGAAGCTTGGCATTAGCATGACTGCTCCAAACACTGTGCAATCTTCATGTCTTACGGCACTTTAGGGCAGCCTGGTCTTTGTCATGCTGCGCGTGATGCCAGTGTCGGGGTCACACTTTACATTCGCCCTCTCAACTGATGAGCGGACCTTCAGTTCACTCATGGTTCATGCTACCGTATCTATTCTACCAACTTTCACTGTGTATCAGTACGACCTGCATGCTGAACGAGTGCTCATCAGCTGAAAATGAGTTTTTCTAATTGGGTCCTGGTAAAATACGCCAGTCGTGTCAACTTCCCAACCTTAGCTAACATTAAGCGTTTAATCCTTTGAACCCGCTGGCCCACCGTAGCGGGATGCATCTTCACTGATAGGACCCGCAATCCCACTGTTGCGTAGGGCCAACGCACAAACAAAAATCCCATTGTCCCGATATAGCGGTGTTGACACGGGCCCTGGCACCCTTCTACTGTGAAAAGAAGGCTTTATATATTTTTCTTGCCCAAGAGCTCTGGGTTGGGGAGAGCGGGGTTCTAAGAGTTAGGCAAGCAAATAACCCAGGCTAGCTGACACATTTCTAGATCCATTGTCTTGTAACCTATAACGGAAGCAATAATTTTTATCCTAAGCTTCACTAGCACGCGTTGACTCCTTGCAAGCGTGCTCACACGATGGGCTTTTGCCCTACGTTCGTACTTAAAAACATTTATTCTTGTCACTGTGTCTGATTGAATTACAAAAAATACACAAACTTTTTGGAATTCTAAGTCACTGTGAAGGTGAAGAAATACCCAAATCTTTACTATTGACTCTTAGTAGACTTAGGAACTTGACGGCAATCACCTATCCAAATTTTTAGTAGAAACACATTGCGTCTGCAGTGATTTAACAAAACTTTCAGACCCTCAGTTGAGAGAATTTGTTGATCTGATCGTTCTGTGTACCCAGTTTTACGCGTTGTAAATGCACACAAGCACGTAACGAATGTCCGGCGAATGTACTGCAACCTCACCTCTATACGTCATATACATACCACTTACTTTACTCATGTATGATACTGTACGTATCATAAACCTAAATTCTTCCAAATGTATATGTCACTTATTCTTAATTGCAATCAGCCATGTAATGACTTCGGTTTTTTCGAAACTTACTCCGAACAAAAGGTAGTAGCAAGCAGCAAGGAGGGGTAAATTACATGTAGATAACTGAAGACGGTGGGAGCTGCATCGCAATTTGTGGGCTCAATGGCGTTTTTAAGCAAGATATGTCCTGCATGCACGAACTCTTCTTGTATGATTGCTTATGTGGACTGTTGGATCGGGTCTTGCTTCTGGATCAACAAAGTTCCGTGTAGTGGCGTTTTTGTACATATGCTAAGAACATTAACTGCACGACATGCAGAGTAAAGCGCGTCTTGGGATCCTAGAGTCGCATTGCTCTAGCTACTGCGGTGGATAGAGGTTCTCTTGACATCACACCAAGCGGTAAGGTGAACATTGCCTGGAAGATATGATTCATATCCTATACAAGGTGTTATTGAAGGATACTAACTTATATATGTTCTTATATATCTTCTAAAACTATGTGATCCATTAGACATTTGACAAGGTTTAGTTTGTTTCCCGAAACGGTTTCAAAAAATGCATTGTCGTTTCGGAGGAAAGACGAAAAAGCGAAAATGTCGCAGCATACTCGTGGGAAGATTAAATATATTTTAGCTAAGATGATATAATAAAATATTGTTCCTTCAATTCATAGTATACATTATGAGAACATGCACCTATATCCAAACACATAAAAAACAATAACAATCACTGAACCGTCATGGCAGTATAATTTGTAATTTGAAAATGTTCTATCTTCAAGACAGAGTACCTACTGCTACATATGAATAAGTTTCTAATTCTGTTGAGTTGCTGCCATAGCTTCAGTGATTGCACTCATGGACTCACACTTCGTCCAAGTCATAAAATGTAGTTTTAAGCTATTATATAATTTGCCACACTGCCAATATGCGCTTCCGAACAAAAATTTGAAATGCAAATACGAACTATTTGCAATAATATAGTTAGAGCTGTCAATGTTCTCATTCTTACCACGTTGACTGCGATGGGCACCACATACGGTTTGCATCATCTTAGGAAGACCATACCTATTTTCGGATTCGCCAACATTTTGTCAACGATACATGTGAGCTTTCAGTGACTGTGCTGCGGGAAGAACTACAGTTGACAAACAGAGAAGCTATTAAGGCAACTGCTGTAATTCAACTGATCGTGAGTGTAGTGCGATAAGATCACCTACGAAATATTCAGCTCGAGGCTCTCCAGCTTTTTTTTATTGCTCTTTAATGTAAACTTCATTCCTAAGTAAGAATTTGTACACTTTGTGTTTTCAAAATTTCTTGCAAAAGTTTGAGGCACAAATCACATGGCACCGTCGGTGCTGAAGAATTTCCTCGTGCTGCAGACATCAGTGTACAGCAATTGACAGGGTTATCGTGATACGGACAAACACAAATTGGTCCCAAGCGAAGTCTTAGCTGGACAAGCTACTCGCACGATTATTAAGTGCTGAAAAGGTTCTCTGCTAATATAACTTTAGATCTTTTCCCACACACTTAAGTCATTGCGAATAATATGGATGAGCTTCGCCCTTTGCCTAAAGAAACGACAGCCTCGTGTTTGAGCTCCTGGAGGGTCTTGTAATAGAAAACCAATAATAATGCACTGTAAATGGTAAAAAAAATGAGAATGAAAAAAGTGATCGAGGTCTCACGGCAGACGATAATGTTATCCTATCAGGCTCTCAGCATGTTATCGCTCTGTTGATAACAATGCTTAGATATAAGAGATAATGCATCATTATGAGTTGCGTGGCTTTATCACACCTAAAAATCCAATTCACCTTTCATATCTGTGGCTCGAGGTCTCATACCCGTCTCATGTCCCTCCCCAGACACTGGGGAGGAGGGGGGCAGAGAGGAGGCACTGGCTCTGCCGTCGGAGGGGGTGCAATTGTCGATCTCGACCGAGTCTTCCGTTAGTATGGTGCCATAGCTCGGACTATATGTGATCGACTGCATCCGTACCTCTTTTAGATGGACCATAGTGGGCATTTAATTGCAGCAAAAATAAATGCACGTGGGTCGTCTAACTGGGGTGCGTGGTCGAGGGGATTATAAAGTGCTTTACGTTTTACATGAAGAGATTATTCCACTTACAAGGGGCTGCTAATTGTCATTCTTGCGGAAGTGTCCAAGAGACGCATATGACGGTCTTGAAAATATTATTAGTTTATACCTGCTGAGGTTGTGCAGCATGGCATGTCTGCATTATTGCACGGTAGAGCATAACCGCACTGGATAAAATTAAATCGAATTATTTATTTTTTAGGAAAACAACAACAACAAGACCTTTTGAGGAACACAAGTGACGTGCCGTAACGGCCCGTTAAGGGGTCGGCGGTGTGGGTGGTGTACCGTAGCTGTACAACTGCGGGCACGAATACACTGGCATGAAATCGCGTATAATTACCTCCGCCAAGGAGGTTATGTTTTCGTCGTGTTTGTCTGTCTGTCTCTTTGTCTGTTTGTCTCTTTGTCTGTCACCAAGATGCAGTAGACATTCCTCAAGTTTTGAAAGCTCTATGTCAGTCGTTATTACCTCCGCCAAGGAGGTTATGTTTTCGTCGGGTTTGTCTGTCTGGCTGTTTGTCTGTCACCAAAATAACTCAAGAAGTTACGGACGGATTTTGACAAAATTTACAGGGATTGTTATGCATGTTAGAAGGAACAGATGATCAACTTTTGGTGAAGATCCGTGCATCCGTTTGTTTGTTTGCCTCTTTTTTCTTAATGCTATAACTCCAAAAGTCATGGACGGATTTTTATGAAATTTGCACAAATTGTTAAGTATATTACGAAAAGTAAATGATCCGTTCGTTCGTCACTGTTTCTAATTGTATGCTTGTTAGCACAATAACTCAAAAAATTATGAATGGATTTTTATGAAATTCATAGAAGTTGTTGTTAATGTTAGAAGACATGAATGATTGAATTTCGGCGCAGATTGGCTTGTTCGTTTGTATGTTTGACCCATGTTTGTCATAATGTTTGTAGCAGCATAACTCAAAACGTTATGAACGGATCTTCACGAAAATTGCATAAGCTGTTAAAACCATCATAGGGCACAAATGATTGAATTTTGGAGTCGATACAAAGAAAATTATGGTTTTAAAGCCAAATTGAATTTTTTGTTACCGTTGCCTCGCTTGGCAGAGGTATGCGCTCTCAGAGTGCTCAAGTTTTCTTTTAATTTAGCAGAAACAGACATGAGCAATTACATGACCAAGCAACAGTGCTTTTTTGTGTGAGGAAATGAAGCTATTGCATGTTTTTTTTAAGAGTGTTGGGAACGCTTTCGTCTTTCGCTATTGAGCAATAAAATTATGACTCTCCGGTAACCTAGGAAAAATGATCAAGTCAACAATTTAAACAGCCAATTTGAAATTGAAAGAAAGCGAAATTCAGGAGGCAACTGTGATTGCACAATCGCAGCATGCCCAACACTGCTAATTATTACAACGAGCAAAGGTTTCAGCACGAGCATTAGCTTGCTCGTGTAGTGCAGAAGGTAATAATGAAATATACCGATGAGACAGTGGCAGGTCCTGGCATGTCCGTCACTCCAGCACAACAAACAATAACTGAATGCAAGGCTGATAGGAAAACGGCAACTCTTCCTTATCTTCTGCATATATAGGTGGCAACTGTTGACGCTAACGTGCGTGATACACTTGCTTACCGTTATATTTGATCATCGTAACGTTTGCAACTGTTATCAAATCACAGGTGACTAGTAGCTGAAGATATGATTAACAACCGATGATAATAATTCTTGGAAGAGCATCATATATGTTATCTATATTTATTCTTTTTATGTTGAAAATGACAGTGAATTTTCCTCATGGAGGCGCACACGGACCATTGTACCTTTCATTTCAAATTTCAATTCCTTAATTCAACTCACAGTAAGTTTTCTACTTACTTTGTAAGAAGGAGTTAATGATATATCGTTTTATTTAATGAGTAGGTTTAATATTGTGCATTTTAATTGGTTGGTAACATTGCAAAATTTTTAATACTACATTTGCTGGTCACTGATGCCAATAGATAAAACATGCCTACTTCTGTGCGCCTACGACTAATATCAGCCCATAATAACTGTTACTTCCCTCATGAAATGCTGTATATAATATTTATATAAATATGTTTAAAAATTATCTAAATGTAGGTATGCATCTCTCACGTATAGTATGTGCTGTGAAGTCAACTTATATCAGTATTAATATTATATATTAATGAGCACGATGATCGAAAGAATGCTTATGAAGTATGAAAAATGCATAAGAGTACGTACAGTTACAGAACACAGGAAAGTTCACACGTTGAATGCATCTCCAAGACTTCAAGTGGAGCGAAAAATGCAAGCTCATTGATCTAATTAATACCTTACTAACAAATTATGACATGACTGACAGATCTAATTAATACCTTGCTTACAAATTATGACATGACTGACAGATCTAATTAATACCTTACTAACAAATTATG
>LQNS02278097.1:10081086-10106476 GCA_001587735.2 Parhyale hawaiensis
GATCTAATTAATACCTTACTAACAAATTATGACATGACTGACAGATCTAATTAATACCTTGCTTACAAATTATGACATGACTGACAGATCTAATTAATACCTTACTAACAAATTATGACATGACTGACAGATTTAATTAATACCTTGCTTACAAATTATGACATGACTGACAGATCTAATTAATACCTTACCAAGAAATTATGACATGACTAACAGGTCTAATTAATACCTTACTAATAAATTAGGACATGACTAACAGATCTAAATAATACCTTACAAACAAATTATGACATGACTAACAGATCTAAATAATACCTTACTAACAAATTATGACACAACTGACAGATAACCGAAATTAGGCGATCAAAAAGATCAAAATGTTTAACACAATCCTTCAATAGTTATTCACTAGTATTTAGTAACGTTTAGGGTAAAAACTATCAATAGGGTTCATTGCTAAAATTTAATAAGTTCCTTACCGGCTGTTGCACTGTAAACATGGCTAGCAATGTACTTACTGTCATCTTTGGAAGTTAGAGAATTGACAGTGAAGTTGCGTAATGAGGATAAACATTAAGTTGGTGACTTTGCTAAAATTATGTAGAATATGTGAAAAATATATTGAAACAATTTCAGAAAACAGGGTCATGTGGAAAACCACCTGACATGCCGAAGAAAACTACGGCAAGAGCAGACAGATTGGTTGATACGGAATCCAAGACTCTATAGATTTGCCACCTCAAAAGGCTAATGATAACCTCGACAGCAATGTTTCAAGACATACTGTCTCCCGAAGAATAACGAAACAGGTTTTGTAGTTGAGTACCTTTCACGAAGCCCTATATTTCTAAAAAGAACCGAGTAGTCAGAAAGAAATTGGTTATTGAACTCGTTACAAGGACTGAAGAACATCGAGATTGTGTTCAATTCAGTGATGAGTCAAAGTTCAACTTGTTCGGCTCTAATAGAAGGTCTGTTAGACCCACTCTTAACGAACGATATTTTTCATCATGCACCAATAGTAGTGTTAAGTTCGGGAGAGGAAGTGTGATTGTGTTTGACATTATTTCAGCTACCGGTACTGGACCTCTTGTTTGACTACACGGTATATTACCGCATCAGTGTACAACGAGTTATTACATAGAACCTTGTTTTACCTCATTTAAGCTCTGCAGTTAACGAACCAGCTGCATTTATGGAAGATAACATTCCTTGTTATGCAGCAAAATCTGTCAAGACATATTTTTCAGAGGATAATGTTTCAGTGAGTGGCCTGCTCAAAGCCCCGGCATGAATCCGATTGAGAACGTATAGAAGTTATTAAATGAAAGAGCTATGAAAAAGACTCCAAGTAATATCGAAGAATGGAAAAAAATTTCGGTTGAAGAGTGTAAGACTTTAATTCACTTCTGTGGCAACAGATACCAAGTTGTTATTGATAGCAAGGGCACATACCATGTACTAATAATAAATGTGTACTCTAGCTTATTTGGAAGTCATGTATCCCTTATAATATTAGAACTTCGCAAAATGGATCTGTTCGCTTTAATTAAGTTATGTATCAATCATGTCATGATATGATAGCAAGGCGTTAATTTGATAACTAAACTTTCATATGTCATCCCACACGAAGTCTAATAGACACGTTCAAAGTTTGAGCTTTTCCTGCGCTCCATAAAAAATATCAATATTTTCATTTCTTCGTGACCATCGTTCTGATCCTTATTTTGGTTACTGCATATTTATGCATGAGGTACTTCGAGAACACTCAGTTCCTACATAACAGCTTAACACAGACTGATATGTGCTGGAAGCAACCTACTGTCGTTTAAGGCGGTTGAAAACTATAATATTTTGGAAATCTCAGGGGCAATCGATTTAAAGGTAATACCAACCGGGCAAAATCAACTCATGCACCTGCGTGAAGCTCTAGACAAGTGTAATCTACTGAGCTTAGCTTATCCTGACTTCGCCGAGATATAATCGATGGGGTTTCAGTTTATTCATTATTCGGATATATTAAATTATATGATATCTGCATGTTCATGCTAAACTTTCAAAACAATGGTTATCATACACAATGGATTAAATTCACTTTGTTATGGGGCTTACATATCGACCAATCTAAAAATTATTTTAATATTTGCCATCTGCATCTTCGCGAAATGAGAAATTACTTTAACAGAATTCTGCTCTTCTTCTTAGCTGTGCTCTAAAGAGGGTTTTTTGCTGTCTCTCATTTGATCGTCGAATTAAGTGGCGTATAACGAGGTCAAGGTAAATAAAGCTTTATTATCATTAAATTAAACTAGACTGGCGATGTAGGAATGGAGAAACTCCATAAGGTTAACAAACCCCCAAGCAACCAGCCCAGCTACATGCAAGAATGCCTAAATCTAGTTCAGTATTCAGCTTACCGGTAATATTTACGCCAGATATCTTCAGTTCTCAGATTTTAACTTTGGTGACTATGCGTTCCCTTCAGTATACGAATTCAGAGCATGCAGTACCGATGGGAGGATCAAGCAAGTAAGTAAGCAAGCAAGCAAGCAAATATTCAGGCTATCACTCTATCAAGCAAGCAGCAGGTAAACTATAAATTATTAAAAAGTTTAATAATGTTTATTTCAGAAGAGATGAGAGCGTCACCAGCCCTAAGGTTACTGCAATACGTTGCAGCGCTTGGACAGTTCCTCAGCGTATCGGCCCAGGATGTCGGATTCTGCGGAGCTCCAAAGACAGACGAAGCATTCAATGAAGAGTATGTTAATGAGGTGAGTAAGCTGATGACCAACTGAAGTTGCAAAAAGTGCCTTTGAGGTAAAAATTTGAATGAACTTTGATGCTAAAGTTCAAAAAATGGATTAAAAATGTTTCTAAATATTACTGTTATTGGACTGGCCACTACAGATTCTATCCGAGGTGTCTGCATCCAGACATTTATTAATTGGACAGTCTTCACCTCACTTCTGCAGTGCTTCCCAAACTGTGAGGCCTAATGCCCAAGAGCAGGTGCTTGCCACCTATAGCTTGACTAGTGCTGTAGATCTACTCCCCAAATCTACGGTCATCAACATTTTTAGCGCCCCGTACAGTTCAACGCATGATAATCTTACCGCGACCAGGGGAAGGGGGCGTAGATAGTATATATTGCAACCTGGAAAATAAAAATGATTAGACTCGCAGTAAATGATAAGTAGGTAATCTAATATAGTTCTTGTGCGGCCCATACCAATTGATCCACAGAAAGGTACCGGTCCGCGGCGCTGAGGTTGGAGACCACTGCTCTAGTCTAGAGGACTGCATCTGGCTCGCAGATTGTCGATCCTACTAAAAAGATAAAGATACCAGTCTCCAATTGTGCTCAGTGTTTAACATACATATTAAATAGCTGTCACGGAAAAGTAAAATCGTGAAATATATTTACTTTCATAGCTTTCTCAGGAACAAAACGTCCAGGGCCATTGCTCATGAGAGTCATACGTTTTAGAGAGATCATTCAAGATCCTGGTTTTATGGGGTGTCGCACCCGGGCCCCAACGGACCCATATGTTGCCTCAGCTTCAGCTGATCTCTTGTTTAGGATCTTCACTTGACTTCCTTCCATTGTCAAACTCCTGCATATAATTCTTCGTTCTGCTCTACCTCTTCTTTCTGACTTACGGTAGTCGTTTGGGTTATGCAGTGTTGGCACACCATCAGTTTCGTACGGGCTCAACGTTTTTCTCGATACACAGCATGTTCCTTCATGCTTTTCCTTATGGATCCCAGTGTAGACTGTGGAAACATTGGCTGAAGCTAGGATTTAGTAATAATATTGGTAATGCTCATATTGTATATATTGCGACAGGTGCCGTTGCGCGTGCTTGCGATACGGCTGTCTTCTAGATTCCACAACATTACCACCTGTGTCAAATTTTTATTTGGTATAATTCTGAGTATGATGAACAAAATGAATGAGTTGCAAGCTATGGCAGCCACTCAAGCCTACGATGTTATAGCTCTCATTGAATTTTGGATCAACCTCTCAAACAATAATCTGGAAGGAGAATTTGCATTGAAAGGCTACAAATGTTTTAATATAGATCGACCCACAGATAGTGGCAGAAGAGGGGGTCCCTCATATATATGCATAATCACCTCAATCTTCTCTGCAAAAGTTTCGCAGCAACTAAAGAATATGAATTTATCACTACCCATGCTTGTCTAGGCATTTGGCAGCTGTTGAATATCATGCTCGCCCTTGCAGTACCGCTGAAACTGATACGGCACTTTACAACAAAATCGAAAATGCACTGAGTGTTCAGAATGAAACAATTCTAATGGGAAACTTCAACCTTATCCAAATTAATTGGAGTACTTTGCGCAGCCCAGCCGCATGCAGTAAACTGCTCGAACTCCTCAGCCACCACCACCTGACCCAACACGTTAATGAACCCACGCGATACGGTAATATTCTAGATCTGGTATTCTCCACTCCTGATTGTGAAATTGTTGACCTAGCCATCCCAGACCGGCTTGGGGACCACAACATGGTTGAATTTACGCCCAAAACTTGCTATGAATTTACCAGTAATCCGAGTCGTCTCAAGCTGCCAGACTATCGACGAGCGAATTTTCAGGAAATGGCAATTGAAGTCGGAAAAACTGATTTCGAAACCCCGATGAGAGACGTCAATGTTGAAAAATGCTCGCATATTTAAGGCAAGCATCCTGAGAGCAACTGAACGATACATACCAAATAAACGAGTTCGTATCAGTAATTATCCCCTCCGGATGAATTGGACAGTCAAATGTTGCATTGAAAGGCGACAAGTGCGTTACAAAATTTGGAAGCGTAATCCAACAGAGGAGAAAAGGACCAGTCACATAAGGGCATGTCGGGATGTAAAGAACATGGTCAGGACCACCACAAAAAGGGAAAAAGAAGTTTCCGTAGCCGCTATGGCAAAACGCAACCCAAAGACATTCTATAAATATGTTAATGAAAGACGACTAAAAAAGAATCAATAGGTTCGCTCAAAAAATCTTAACGGTGCAATCACCAATGACTTAAGAGACAAAGCCACAATCTTGAACGACCCTTTCACCTCTGTATTTACTATGAAAAATGTTGCGAATGTCCCTGAACCAGCACCGATGCAAGTTGCTCCCATAAACACATATGTTTTCACGGAGATTGAGATCCTTCAAGAACTAACCCACCTAAATGTGTACATATCCACTGGACCTGATAATCTTACTCCCCGTGTACTACGGGAAATGGCTCCAGTTACTGTGAAGCCACTGCTCGAAATATTCAATCGGTCTCTAAGAGTAGGAGAAGTCCTGCAGGATTTGAAACGAGCTAAAGTGATACCGATATATAAGAAGGGGGATAAGAAAAGCCCCAGCAACTATCGAACAATGAGTCATACATCGGTCGTATGCAAAACCATCGAAAAACTATTGAAAAACCGCATCACTGATCACCTGGGGATGCAGCAGCTTATATCCGACACTCAACATGGTTTCCGAAATGGAAGAAGCTGCTTAACAAACCTACTGGACTGTTTCTCAAAAGTTCAGATTTTAAAGATGAACAAAAGGGCGAAGACCTTGTGCATCTAAACTTCCAAAAGGCTTTTGACAAAGTCTGCCATCAACGGTTAATGAAAAGATTGGAAGCCCATGGCATCTAAGGAGACTATTTTGGATGATGGATCAGGGCATGGCTTACGAGTTGGCAGCAACGAGTAAAGCTTGAAGGAGACACGAGCGCCTGGACGCAACTTTCATCAGGGGTTCCACAAGGTAGCATACTTGGCCCACATTTGTTCTCAATTTACATTGATAAGCTTAATCTTAACATCTGTAGTAAAAAATTAGTAAATTTGCGGATGATTCTAAACTATGTCATACTGCCACGAACAGCGCCGAGCTCCAATAGGACCTTGACCACCCCATGGAATGGAGCACAACGTGGTAAATGAGTTTTAATGGTGACAAATGCTCAGTAATGCACATAGGGCTGATGAACCCATCACTCCCCATTGATAATGAACGGAACAGTTTTTGCTGCTGTCACCCAACAACGTGACTTGGGAATCACTATCACAAACAAACTACAACACAGTCAGCAAATTGACAATAGTGTGAAAATGGCAATCAGAGTACTGGAATTTATCACTAGAAATTTTGAATATAAGTCCAAAGACACCATCGTTCCCTTGTATAAAGCATAAGTGCGGCCACACTTAGAATTTGCTCTTCAATTCTGGTCGCCAAATCTGTGCAAGGATATCGATATCCTTGCAGGATAATAATAATAACTCCAGTAATAATGTCTCATTGAGACACTTAAGTAGTGATCCCCAACCTATTTTGTTCATGATTCCCTTACGCCGAAGAAATCTGTCAGTGTCTCGACTGTTATTAAGCTTAGAAACTCTCTCCACCTACTTAAAAACTTTCAAACTGCCACTAGTCAATTTACTTAAAACAACTCGCGAAGAAGAAACTTTGCAGTTGTGTGCACCACTGTATTAATATCTTTGTCAACGTAATGGGGTGAAACTTTAGCTATTTTCAAGTCAATAAGATCCTCGAAATCTACGAAAAGATAAAAAAATATATATTAAGCACACGTAGAGTGAAGTAAAACCGAGGATTGTTCTTAAACGGATTAGATTAGGAAGGCGGCAGTAAGCGAACCAATCGGCCCATTCCCAAAGAGACACCAGAACTGACGCCTCGGCCCTCTATGAGCTATCGCCATAATGAAATTAAGATATTAAAGACTGGAGAAAAGAAAAAAAAGGGAAGAGTCCATGCCAAAAAGACGATGATCAATGCACACAAGCACGATCAAGAGCCGCTGACATGCGGAGGTTAGAGACGTCAAACTGTGTTGTTGGAGCGCGAGAGAGAGAGAGAAGAAGACGGATTAAGGTGGTCTCGGAAGCTTTGGCCGTTAAGAGTTTGCGACTCCTGGAGGAGGAGCTCTTAGCTGTGGAGGATGTCTCTCCCAATGTATATCAAGACGATATTTAAACGCGTTGACTGACTCCGCACTAAGTACATCGGAAGGGAGTCTATTCCAAATGCTGACTATGAAATACGGAAAGAACTGCTGAATTAAGGACGTTCTTCGAGCTTTGTGCTTGAGTTTTTGACCGTTATTTCGCAAGCAATTTTTGAGGTCTCTTTCAAAGACCTCCGTTGTAGGTACGTCGTTGAAGCCATTCAAATACTCGAATAAGGATATCGATATCGATATCCTGCAAGGATATAGGCGTAAGGGAATCATGAACAAAATAGGTTGGGGATCACTACTTAAGTGTCTCAATGAGACATTATTACTGGAGTTATTACTTATAGAAAAATCTAGGGAGTAGAAACATCGCTCGGAATTAATTCAGAGCACCAAAACAACCAGCCAGTATTTACTTGAATAGAAATAGAACAATAAAAGAGAACTAGGTCAAGAGTGACTTCATATTTATAAGAATTATTAAAGTTACTCCTGCTTTGTTGTTCGCTTTAAAAAAATTTGAAATAATGGAAGAGGGTGACAGTGTGGAAGTGGTTTTAAAAATTATAATATACGAGTATATGTATTTGCCTCTTCCAGCTAATGGCCAACACAGAAGGATATTCCTTCCTACTCACCAGTGGCCCCTTCTTCGGCTGCCAGATGCTGACTTTCAACGATGACGGAACATACTTGTTCACCTTCGTGGATGTGTGAGTTGTATTTGTTAAGAAAATATGTGTGACCGAGACTAGGCTTAACTTCTGGAATTTTGGCTCCTAAGATATATTAGACAAGAAAGAGTCTAACAGTAAGTGCAATTGTTGGCATCATTAGCCAGTTCTAATATTACTCTCCGAATGTTTTGTCATAGTTACACTGTGTGATAAAAACTGGGCCGCCGTGGCGTAGTGGTTAGGGCGTTCGCTGTTGCACTAGCAGGTCGAGCGTTCGAGTCCCGCAAGCGTCATTGGTTCACGGCAGGAAGGGCATCCGGTGACTAAAGGGCCGAAGCTCCAGCAAAATCCTGGCATTAGCTGGGTACCGTCCAAGCCCGACATCCTTACTGGGAGTTGCGGAAGATCGTGACGTAAAACCGATTCACACTGTCTGATAAATATTATTTAGCAATGGAACAGTATGTTTATCGCTATTGTCATTTCTCTGTGACGTAAGTGGAAGTATTATAATTTTGTAAAGGAATTGGTGTATCTGCGGTGCTTGTGTGGGTTCGCAGCAAATGCGGCTGTTTGTCCGGGTTCAGTGCGTCTCTGACTCTTGTGATGGGAATTGATATTGTGCTGCAAACAAACTGGCTCTTCTCTCGGTGCTGTCTCTAGCAGCTGGTTGTGTATCTCCGGTCTGAGGCTTCGCTCGTTTCCCTAAACCAGTTCCCAAAGAAACTTTGTCATATTATATACTACAGGTTCCGTGACAAGTCAATCAAAGTAATGCATAAGATGTTCCTGCATCTCGATGTTCAGTTTTGTTCTGAATGTGGAACATCTTCCAGTCGTATTAATTGTGAAAATTCAATTTAGGAATAGGAAAGGATTGAGCGCTGCCTGTGCTTACTAAATCATAAGGATATCCAACGGGCTGCAATTGCTAGCGGCGGTTAACTTAGGAGAGTAATAGGTATAATACTGCTATGTGCAACAACTGTGTTGATCTCTGACAGGCCAGTTGGATCTTATAGTCCACTTTCACATTAAGCTAATCATATGATTAAATATACTAATGTTTCATGGAGGCGGAAAAGGCTTAAGAATACGATATCAGCGACGTTAGTAGCGACAAGCGCATCGTTTTTCTAATACTTTTTTTGTAATGAATTACTTCAGGTTGGGCAACTGGAGAGAACACACCGGGCCGTTTTCCATACAGCCCTACACCTCGTCTTCTAAAGCTACCATCACACTCTTGCAGGTCCCTGCTGGAGGTGAGTGCCATCAATGGCCGAAACAGAGAAAACAGTTCTTAAAAGTCAAGCTCTAGGTATAATATTTTTTCTTACCACTACCCTCGGAGCACTTACAAACTAGCAGCAAATACAATGCTAATTTCAGTCTACAGTACACTTAGTACTCACCACAATGAAAGCAAACTTATATCTAATTTTTTAATACCAAACGCCATACAGGACGCTGAGGGGAACAAAAAGTGCTTCAGAAGGAGGGCGAATATGCGTAGTGCAGTAATACCTCAGGTTTAATCGAATCATTTACTCAAATCAGCCTTCTAATTATTATGGCGATTGAAATAAAGTCGATCCAAGAAAAAAACTGTCTGAAAGTGCGCTGCATTTGCAGTATCTTCTGCAAATTTAAGTTTTTGCAAACTATTTTCTACCAGTTTATGTACCTTAATGAGCATTTTCAATCTTCTTCGTAAAACGTTTCACATTAGACTCTTACATACCGCATGTTGTTTACTTCGAGATAAACAGCATGCACTGTACTTCCAGCAACTGTGGACAGTCACATTTGGAGAAAAAGAGTTTAAGAGATGACAAGCGTTGATTTCTCAGCCACTAAACTTGAATTCACTCCCAAGTGTAGGCCTGCTCTGAGCTGAGGGAAGCGTTCAGTTGGCTCTCCTGTAAACCCGTGCATATTTAGAGGTTGAGGATGAACGGTGGTGTGACCACTTTTGACCTGCCCCTCTATAGGCTGTGCCAGAACGTTAGGCTTAGTCTGGCAGATGTTCGCACTGGGGACGAGTGACTTGCTGAGTCGTCTTATAGAGCTTTCAGAGGTTATTCTGAGGTACTTATGTGAATCGGAAGTGGGATGGTAGGGAGGTTGTAGACACGGCGCGAGCCTTCCGTCTCTGACGCCATTACTTTGACAATATGTGGTCAGCTGTGACCGTGCACTCCTCTGGAACCTGCAAGTATCTATCAGTAGCATGAACCAGTGTATGTGAATTTTCTTGCTGGGGTGTACGGTCAAGTGGATTTCACGTTCACCAGGCTAGAACAATATATAATGAACTGTTAATTATATTTCTCAGTGCTGGGAGCGGTGTTCGGCAGCATTAGATTCGACGTCGTCAAGGCCGAGAAAGGCTTCATGATGTTGCTCTCGTGCGTCAACGCTGGACTCATTTATACGCGTAAGTACCCCTGTGTTCGCTGCATAATGATATTGTCTATCAGTTTGCGATAGAATTTCACTACAAGACTCGTTCATATAATGTAAATATACGAGCACACTTACACACAACATCAATTCAATGATTATGATTATGACGATGATTATGGTGTTGGGTCTCTTAGTTACTTCCAACTAGTTGCAACTAGTGTAAAAAAAATATTTTTATCGGTATAAAAATTAATGCTATTTTTCATACGTCTCTCACGATATTGCACTTTAGATAATAATTTGCACTTCTGACGAACAAACGATCTAAAGAAGCCATTCACCACTTGCCATTTCCTTTTCCTTTCCTAGTTCCTACCAGACTGTGTCATTTTGTTACATGGGATTCCGTCCTATTGTGCTGTATTATACCCCAGTGGAGCAGTTGTTCGAGACGCTGTCTCGCTTGTTGTCCCAAAATCAGATATTCTGTTCTCATGCCAGCGATGAAAGTCTTGGTGCTCTGCAATGCAGCGTCAGCATTTCTGTCATTGATAATCATGGGGGTGGGGTACTGACCTTACGGTCTTTGGAAACAGCTATCTCATGAACCTTCTGTTTATGCCTTCATAGTTCCGACACCCTTTGGTCGACTGCAACCGTATACATGTCTAGACCCTAGAGGGAAGATATTTGCAGCACGAACAACTGTGTATGGAGTTCCTTTACCTTTACGTTAAGGGAAAAAAACCTTTGCAGCTACATATGTAGGTAAACATAGTACATCGTCTGATAGAGACAAAGTTCATAAAATTCGCGTGGTATCTGTTCACTCATAGGCCAAGCACAAGTTCAGTTTACTGTCTACGTTCCTAACGAGCTGCAGTGTCTAAATGTACAAAATTTATCTCTGCTTGAAATATTTTCTTTTTGCAGGATTAATATACTTGCACGTATAAGATTTCATGTTTTTATATCGTTTAAAGAGTGTTGAATTCAATATGTGTGAATGTTTTCACATCATGTCAGAACCTAAAGCTGAACTTAAAGTGTTAATCGTCATGTACTGCAGATTTAATCCTTTGCATGTCGGAACAATTTGTGCTCAAATATTCCTTTAAATGACTTAATTTCACACGACAATGGAGGAGCTTACTTGCTACTTTGGAGAACTATAATGTTGCACACTACTTTTGAAGCTCGACGGTTTCGAATTCACTGCGCAGTACTGACGGCTTCTTCACCAGCTGCGGACAGTTGCTATGTCTTTCATGTCAGCTTTGTTTTAACATTTCTTCACAAATAGATTTGAAACTCGAGACATAAAGAGCTTCGAAAGCAGCAGAGCTGTAGATATAACAATTGCATCAATGTTCTAGCGATATCGGAGTTGTAATCTATCTACTGTCAAACGTCCACTGCGGTGCCCGGCCATATCGAAACGAAGACGATAAAACCCTAAGGTAGACTGAGCTAGAAGACTTGAGCAGAGAATAGCGACGGTATTCATATGTATATATATGACATCGTTTCTTGGCTAAAATAAAAAATAAATAAAATATAGTAATATTTCTCAAAAACTTTCATAACAGAAGTGTCTTGATACCACCACCTTAACATTTTAATGTATTTTAAGATAAAGCAGATCGAATGGTGAGTTCATAGTTACTGCATCGACGCCATCTTATACTTTCAGAGAACGCTCACGTATTGGTGCCAACGAAGACGAGTGCCACGGCATCAGCAGAAAATATCAACGGCACTCTAGCGGCGGCGAACTTACCAGACGTTCACAGACTGGTGGCCATCGATCAGAACTGTCAGGCCATCAACATCTTTACGGCGGTGCCATATGAAGCTTCCCTCTTGTTGGAATGGTTCGTGAGGAACGTCATTGTTCCCTCCTTGCCGGACGCTCCCCAAATCAACTATGGTATAATATCAACAAACTTCGGCGAAGAAAGTACAAGCTCTGCGTACCTTAGCTCCGTTTCTCCTCCTGTGCGCAAAGAAATCATTAGTCTTCAGCAGAACACTGTGATACCAAGAACTGTAGTAGTCCAATCACCCCAAACAGAGTCTGCCACATCGTCTCTGGTACGTTGGTCGCCATCTATTGTAGCTTCACTGAACACGCATCCTCTTCTTTCACCCTCTCTCACTGTCAACAACGACTCGCCAGCTCAAACTTTTATCCGAAATGCTCTCACTAGCCAGAACCCCGGAGCTAGCGCAGGCACACCAGAAGGTTCAGCTGGGACACCACCAGCAGCGGTACCGCAGCAACCGAGAGTGAGCTTATCTTCTCTGTATTCTCACTTAGGTATTCCAGTAATTGTTCCTGCGAGTGGAAATCAAAGAGCTGTCGATTTGTCTGCATTAGGCCTAGCAGCTCCAGTCGTAACTCCTCAACAAATTCGTCCTCCGTTTGCCGCCATATTGCCCGGGGCGAACCGTGCTGTGCTGGTCGGTGGGAACCAGCAGTTCTTGCCCCAAGCATCAATGCTTTCTAGGTTACCTTTTCGGACTCTCGCTAAACGAGATGCCAAAAAGCTCGAAGCACATCTGCCTTCAAAGAATAGTCCCAAGAAGTACCGTAGTAAGCGAGAACGAAGATCAGTTGAACCCGCCGACACCCCACAGCCAATCTATGTAATCCCCGACTCTCCGACGAACCCTCCGAAGCAGCAGTCTGTTCCCACAACGACGTATGTGACACCCAATAACGGTGGAAACGCTCCTATTTCAGTTTCACTTCCTCCTGCCCTAAGAGCACTTCAACAGCTTGTACCAACAGTGGCTCCAGTGACTCATAATACCCAAACCTCATCTCCTTACGTGATTGCAAATGGACGGGTGTACCCTCGAAAGCTCTACGAACAGATCCTCACTGCAGTGGTCAGTCAGCAAACTCAAGTGCCGCTCTCACTACTGACAGGCAACCCTGGGGTTGCATGCGTGCATAATCCTTACTCACTTAGGACAGCTGCAGACAATGCCGCAGCTGCCTTAGCTAATTTGCGTCTGTATTCTGCCATTCAAAATAATCCCGATTTAGTCAGTTTACTACAGAACTCCAACCTGAACGTGATCAGACCTGAACTAATCCCGCTGACTTCTGCCCAGACACTTGCTGATTTAAATGGGGTTAGCTTAAATCTAAATCCTCTTCTGTATACCCAGCCTTTGCAAACGCAGCTAAAGACTTACTATGAAAATCTGATATCTTCTCTGGCCTCACCTAACAAAAACGCTCCCCTACCGCACTCAGTTGCAGTGTCACAAACCCCTGAGAAGACCGTTGTCCAGCCAACTACAGTGCCCATTTTCCAAAATAGCATTCATAACCCACTAACTGCTCTTTCGCTTCTTAGCAATGGAGCCTACTTGCCCACACAGCTGCAGTACCCGCAGGTTGGAGTGAACAACCTCTTCACAGCCACCACCCCAGCTAACGCGGATTCCAGCAATTCACCTGTTCACGCGATTTCAGTTCTTCCTCAAGCACACACTGCCATCCAGACTCCGTTCCCCTACGCATCGCGCTTAGTATTGCAGTAAATAATGGAATTAAGAAAGTAGTGTTACTGCTCAGTGCTCCTGTCATGCCGCTTACTGCTAAGTATTTTTGGTGAGGTATGTCGGGGACGACACCTTTTGGCCGAACACTGGACGGGCAGCAAGGGTTACTCAGCCGCCACTTGAATTTTGTTTTTATCCCTAAAAATAGAATGTAACTTCAGAGTTTAAGTTCACTTGAAATTTCGAGATATACGCAAAAATTTCCTACTTCACTGGCCGTGTAACGCGGTTATTCGCCAATAATTCTTAAACGAATTGTCGGATCACTATGATATTTGAACAAAACAAACAAATATCATTTATAATCTCGTATACAGGGTACAATGAATACACCTATCGAGGTTTTCTTATTGCCTTCATTCTAGAATTTTGAAGATCCAGTAATGTGAAGAGCAGGAGAAGCAGTCCGTGCTGAGAGTCAATTTAGGATCCCTCATCGTGCATCGACTGGCCTCTCGGTGCTGTAGTACTCCACGCAGTGTAAATCCGTAGCGTGCCGTCCGGGGAATCGAACCCAGGCCTCCGTTGATGCGATGCCGAACCGTTGTCACTCCACCACACAAAGCCTATTACACCCCTACCTAATTTATGGCTCGCATAGCATATTGCTATACATGTTTACAGAGGAGTTTACCCGTGTATATTTAAGTGAAGCCAGGAAGTCGCTTCAACACATTCGAACGGGAAAACCGTTTTCTTTAAATAACTCGTTTTCTGTCTGAAGCGTGTTGCAATCAGACGCCGGTGTTACCCTCACAGTGTTACCTGGTGTCACCTCATGAAGCGCTGAATGCGACGTGCGATCTCAGCGCTCCCAAGAAGTGTTGCGGAATTTGCAGAAAACTCGTACCTAAACATTTCTGGAGGAGCCTTATTATGGCTGTAGTTTAGGGTAGGACGTTGAAATAATACGCAAAAGTACTTTAAATTCAGAAAGTCAAGGAATATATCGCCGTCATGCATTTTTTAATATAAATTATTATCAAAGTCAATGGTAGTAAATGAAGGCAGTGTTACCCAGCTTATAAACGTACAATTTTGGGGCGTGTTGCAATCAGACGTCGGTGTTACCCTCACAATATTATACGTGTAGCAGTGAATGCGACTTGCGATTTCAGCACCTCAACAATGAGTTGTGGAATTTTCGGCAAGCTTAATCATATACATTTCTGGCGGAGCCTTACTTTAACTGTATTTTCAAGCCCTCCTAAACATACAAATAATTTGCGCAACATGATTGCACAAATTATTTGACGAATGCTTCAGACTGTACTCTAATAAAACTTTCGCTTGTCTTCGGTGGTTCAGGGAAGACATAGTTTGGTAACTATATAGAGAAAATTACAGCACCAACCACTCGCTATGAATTTGGGAGAGAACTCAGACAAATGCGGTTTGGTTGCGCAATCCTGCACTCAGATGACGCAAGCATTGCCAGTTTACCTAAAAAAATATCGAACTGTTTTGAAATCACACATTCATTTTGCGCAGTCACGCAACCGCTCCCTGCACGGCCAAAATGCTTGCGCAATCACTATGTTTGGGCAAATTATTCTTACGTTTAGGGTCCCGTTTGAAAATAGAATGTTAAGAAAACTTCACAAAAGTGCTTCACATGCTAGAATTCAAGCAATATATGGCAGTCTTGCATTTTGTAATACTAATTTTCGAGAATCATAGCTAATGTTTGTAAAGAAAGGCAGTGTTACCCATAACATGACCCTAAAATTTAGGAAGGTTGTCGTCGATGTCACTCGGTATTACTTAACCTGTGTCGCATATTGGAGGCCGGTGTAGCACAGGTGACACCGAAGGCCTGATTGCAACACGCCCCAAGTTGTGTGTAGTTCGAATGTGTTGAAGCGACTTCCTGGCTTCAGTTTAACATAGGCTTAATATACACGAGTAAATTCCTCTGTAAACACAAATAGCAATATGCTATGTGGGCTATAAATTAGGTAGGGGTGTAATAGGCTTTGTGTTGGAATTCCATAGAAATCCGACAATTCGTTTGAGGATTATTCGTGGAAAACAGTGCAACACGGCCAGTAAAAACCATAGTAGGACACAAAAGTTGGCTCGGTGAAATTACATTTTGTTAGTCTTTTTGCTGAAAAAATGTCGAAGTTATGTCCACAACTACGCAATCAGAAGCATAGTTATTCGGCATTTGAAATCACATGTGTGCCTTACGTAGCATTATGAAATATAAATAAGGTTTGTGGGCTGCTATCCATCCACTTCTTCATTTTGTAGCTGGGTCTTTGCGTCTCTGAATTTGGCACATATTTCAATTCCAAAGGGTTCATAAAAGTCCGGAATCCCTTATGTGGTTTTTGGTCGCTCCAGAAGCTAATTTAACGATTAAGCTTTCGGAGCGCCCTAGAATGGATAAGGGACGGTCTGAAGTGCCTTTGAAATTATTTTAATTCATTCACTTCCTCTAGCTCCAATTAAGCGAAATTGCCCAGTTGTATACCCAAAGAATAAGTTACTGTAAGAAATTTCACGAAATGGTTGTAAATTGCATTACAGTTTTCAAATAGGATTTTATAAAAGTAAATGAAGGCTCTACTTCCCCAACTTATGTTGAAGCGATTTCGAATTACCAATATTCATCTACTCCTGCATGTGATGATTCCTATTACCTTGTATGTAGAATAATATCGTGTTTTAGTTGATTGTGACGTTGCGACATGACTACAGCTCATGCTTGAACTCTAAAAACTGAAAACAACTATGAAATGAAGTAATGTATCTCATGAACTCTGACCAATTTACGCTCACTGTGAAAAGGAATGACTTATCCCATGTCTTTCAATTTCGGCTTTCGCAAGTGGAGATCTCTGTCACTAAAAGAATTACTTGAAGCTATGAGTCACTACCAAGAGCATTTGGATATGACTTTTATATAGATACAAATTACATATTTTAGGTAGAAGAGAAGTGAAAATGGATATCACATGCAGCTTTCATTCAGGAGACTGTTTGCGAAATTTTTTCCGTTACTGATTTTCTCCTTCCTGAGCAATCAACTTTGACAAGAAGAGTCAGGAAACATACCTCATAATAATGGGGCACTGCCAAGCTAACCGTATTTCTAATGCCGGAGCCACAGTAGTCAAGCGCACGCTGAACTTACTGGCCTATACTTTGAGAGCTAAATATCTTGGGTACCGGCTGCACCTGGACGCTCGCCCGTAAGGTGAAGAGTATAGGCGCACCTATAGTGTGGCCCGCAAGGAGATGCACCTATATCCAACAATAATGATGTGACGGGCATTAACGAAATATTTTAAAATATTAATCGTAAGCTAAGCCATATGCACTGCAGCTAACTGTAAAAGCTTAACTGTCCATCACTTGGTTGAAGACATTAGATTACAAATATATCACATGATCGACATCCCAGCTACTGCTCGGTAAAGATACACGTAGACGACTTTTCATTTTTCTTCAGTAGATTTCTTAAGGGGGCTCTTGGTTATTCTTGGTGCAAAGTGTGTCACTGATGTGTATTGGTGGCTATAGATTATTGTGCATGCCGACACTAGTTGGAATATTTAAGGGATGAGAAGACTGTCAGTTGAATGTCTATTGTTATATTTAAGATACACATTTGTATAGTTTTCATTGTTCTGATAACTAGCAGGTAATGGGTTTGCCGTGGTGGGTGTCAGAGGTAGTAAGTTAGCCTATACTTTCCAGTGTGTCTAGCATTTTTCTAGATAAGTAGGTTTGCGGATG
Source organism: Parhyale hawaiensis (assembly GCA_001587735.2). Lineage (NCBI taxonomy): Eukaryota > Metazoa > Arthropoda > Malacostraca > Amphipoda > Hyalidae > Parhyale > Parhyale hawaiensis. The sequence continues at coordinate 10,098,511 of LQNS02278097.1, forward strand.
TGTAATGTTTACGTTATGCAAATGAATCACGTTCGGTCTTATACTGCAGTGTCTATTACATGAGATGAGAAGCTGGAACAATTATTTTGCTTTCATTATACCCGTAGCTTGACAGACTGGTTGAGCACTGCATGTGCTTAGTTTCTCGAAGTGGCATATTCGCGTGCTGGCAGCGCAAAGTGGTGAGTTCTTGCAATACTGAGGATTGCAGCATCAATGTATTTTGAAATTCACAGTCCGCTAAAGGACACTGACCTAGCCAGCAACAGGGCCTGTCGGGACTATAGGGGGAAGTGTCGTAAATGTAACTTCAAAGCCTCCAGTTAAAGACACCATATTTCTGACAATCAGTGGTAGACAGCAGCCGCGTAAGCTAGAGTCTAACAACATCTGCAACACGAGCCAGTGCTTGTGTGATTCCTCGTTGGAGTGTGTGGTCTAGGCGACTTTACCTTTTTACCCTTAATTAAAGCATGTCTTGAATGCAGTCCCAACCCATCATTCATCATCGACTGCAGTTGTCATAACTGAAGGTGGAGTCATCGCCACAAGAAGCTGTACCTGACACGGGCCATTGTTATCACCATTTGATCAGGCTGCATATACTTTCTGCAAACTTTTCCTTGTCATGTAAACATTCAGAAAAATTTTAAAAATAGGCTAAGCCCAGAATTGCTGAAGTACGTTTTGTTAATGAACTACCTCGATGTATTATTTCAGTGACGGTGATAGCTTACAGAAAAAAAAAAAACACTTGTACTACACTCCTCAGGCTGTGTCCCTACAGTGCTATCTGCATGCTGTCAAAGACACAGTTGCAGCCGTGAATGGAAATACAGGAAATAAAAATGGGCTGCAGAAATTCATTCTCCCTTTAAGGTAACAATTTCAACGGCTTTGTTTCATTCATTTGCTCGTGAGCATTGCGATACTTATCGGCAGCGTGACATCTGAAGCCGAAGCAAGATGAAAATATTGCTTTCCATTGTTGTCATTCCCATTTCTTAAGTTCTATGATTCTTCGTTGCTATCACAAGTAGAATTTCTGTATTTTGTACCATTTTTACAGTCTTTCTTCATCTCACCATTAGTTCATTATCGGAAGAATTGACGCTCAAAGCATCGGTGAATAATTATTTGATAGGTTCTGTTAACAAATATGCGTTATGCCCTCCTCACAAGAGTGGGGCGCATCGCGAAGTCGCGGTCGATCGTAGAAAGTTTGGCTCTTTACCGACCTGGTGTATTTCAGAGCTAGTCCCGCGTAATCGATTTTTATAGTGTTGGTATCAAGGTAAATATTCATGCAGTCCTTGCATTGCGAAGGACAATAGCAGCTGGATAACGATCATTGTAATTATTTCATTTATTGTTTTCGATTTATTTGAAATTCGTTGTTTCAAGTTTCTTAGAATGCTCAGCTCTTGCCACAGATCCAGTGAATATGATGTTAGCATTTCATCCTTGATTCGTCATCACTTGTGACACCGCGTATTCATATAATCTTTCATGAGAAGGTAGTAGATGGGTTACAACTCCAATGATGCATAGGTACCAACAACCCAGTCACACTCAAGGCTTGACGTAGTTTTGTTTTACGTAGTTATACCATTATCGCAGTCGATGCATTTCGTGTTGAGTCTCGAATATAATTTTCTGGAAAAGCTGTTTTCGAAAATCCGGCATGTGAACTCACTAGCAGAGATGCAGTCGTCAGAGCCATGCAATAGTTTCGAATGCAATTAATCTTCTAATTAGCTGAAACAAATGCATTCCGTAATGCTCACTTGTCAATCTAAGCTATTTACAATGTAGTTTTCTTCATACAGGCTTCCTCTATACACATTCGTTTGATGAATTAAAAAATATTAAAAAATTGTGACACCGCCGCGCCGCTTTAATGACGACCGCATAGTCTTGCAGTGGAGTCATTTAGTGTAGCAATTATTATGAATCGTTACTATGGCCAGGACTGCTTGCCGTATCAAGGGCGTTGCCAAAACTTCGCTGGCTGTAGCAGTATCCTTGAACGCTTGTACAAAGCAACGCGTGATTATCGCCATTACATGCGTAGTAACAGCTCACTTCCTGCGGCCCACCTACCTCTGCACGCTGCACAGAAGCAAGGACGCAGAGGCTTGCGCAGGTACCGTTACCCTAAGAGCATTTTGGGCGGCCTCAGAAGTTAATTTACTATTTAGCGGCTGCTGTGGCCAAGAATTTTCACTAGATCGCTTTTTACTCCCACGACTGACGAGTTCGTTCCACCGAAATCATATTGCTGATTTTTTTTTTTTGCATAGCAAGCGCTTAACCATGAAGGAGAAACGACTGTTGCGCTGGCAAGATCGTGGAATTAATTGCTAGGAATTTTCAATATAGTTTCATGGATATTGTCCTTAACTCCCACAACGCACCATTTCCAAGTCATCCTGAGTTTGTTTTTCAACTGTTGTTGAACATCTCTGTAGAGATAGTGATAAAAGAGAAAATTACTACCTCATCTGCGCAGCAAATCATGCAGTCGTGGCCCCTCGGAAGCTCGAACTCAAGTCCTTCCAACAAAGACGGCCAGGGGAACAACTTTTGGAAATTTTGACGGATATGAAGGACAATTGAAATCTCCATTTACGTTTTCTGCACAGTTAACGATGATCGTCTCCAAATAGTGGAGAAAAACCAAAATAATCACATCAAATGACCAGAAGTATAGCTGGCAATATTACCACACTACATGTGAACATTTGGAATAGGCTACCTGTCATAGCAGAGATATTTCAACACATTCGAAATTCGTCTGAGCGAGTTCTTGGGACAACATGCTGCTCACCTCCGCGTTTCTCCCCTTCAGATCATAAATTATCATCTCTGAATCTACTTCATCCTTAACTTCTACGAAAAATTATGTATTTATTTTATCGGCTGTGGTCTCCGTTAGATGCCTATTAGCTACTAATTTTACTGTGTATTAGACCATATATAGGCATTGACATGGTGGCAATAGCTATATCTATCTATCTATCCATCTGTATTATACTAAAAGTCTGTGAACCGGTCTTGTTTGTGTCTTGTTTATTTACTTGTGTCTTATTTGACACATCTTCTTCACTTTTAGACGAGAAGAGATTCAAGGTATTGCGGGTGGGAGGGGGGCAGTTGCATTCTTGTCATGTTTGACACAGATTCTTCGCTTTTGTACGGGAAGAAATTCAAGGTATTGGGGGGCAGTTGCATTCTTGTCTTGTTTGACACAGATTCTTCGCTTTTGTACGGGAAGAAATTCAAGGCATTGGGGGGCAGTTGCATTCTTGTCTTGTTTGACACAGATTCTTCACTTTTGTACGGGAAGAATATCAAGGTATTGGGGGGGGGGGGCAGTCGCATTCTTCCAGGAATGAGCTCTTTAATTCGATTGTATCTGTGATACGTAAATTAAACTGAGCTGGGCCTCAAGAACGGGACTGATCAATTCAGCGGTTCCATGGGGAATACAACTGAAATACGCAACATATAATAACTAGTGAACCCGTGCGTGAAAAATTCACGCAATAATATATACGTTTGCCTAATGCCTCTAGGCCGGTGCGGAATCTCCTCTTCTATTATTTGCTTCTTAATTTTCTTTTTTTCTTCATTGATCCTTTGTCGTGCTGTCATCCTTAGGTCGTCTATATAGACAGACAGAAGTAACGTCTTGAGTAAAACACTCCAGCAAACTTAAACAAAATAGCAGCTTATATAAAATGTGTTCGCTCCGTAGCAGAGATACCGTTGATACCGTCTTTCCACCTCAAATATCTGTTTCATTTGAGGTGCTCAAATTTTGACCTATCAAAAGAAAACTGCTTCGTCAGAGGAAAACAGTAAGCTAGAAGAAATAATTGTCTACTGCCCGTGAAAACTTATGTTTCGTCGGTTTCCTTGACAATTGCATCAAAATGGGAAGAATAGCTCATGCAACGAAATCATCTGTGGGAAGAAACTACGAATCAAGAAGCATGAGAGTGCNCTAAATAAATAAGCACAGACGATCGTGACTATTATTATAATATTCAGAAGTTTAAGTCTCCGTTTCCATAACAAAGGCGATGTCACAGAGGAAGAATGAAGGGACACGTAGTGTGATAATAGACACGTGGAACCAATGCACGAGGGTGTTCCCACACAGGATCAACGCGCATGGGAACAGCAAGTTGGGGAAGAAGAAGAACAGATGGAAGAAAGATCAGTATAAGTAACTGGTGAGAAGGAAGCAAAATGGGCACGAAAGACAGACAAGGCGATCCTGATGACGACCCAACGGGTCACGGGTCGTCTAGTATTATACTAAAAGTCTGTGAACCGGTCTTGCTTGTGTCTTGTTTATTTATTTGTGTCTTATTTGACACATCTTCTTAACTTTTAGACGAGAAGAGATTCAAGGTATTGGGGGGGGCAGTTGCATTCTTGTCTTGTTTGACACAGATTCTTCGCTTTTGTACGGGAAGAAATTCAAGGTTTTTTTTTGGGGGGGGGGGCAGTCGCATTCTTCCCAGGGATGAGCTCTTTAATTCGATTGTATCTGTGATACGGAAGTTAAACTGAGCTGGGCCTCAAGAACGGGCATGATCAATTCAGCGTTTCCATGGGGAATACAACTGAAATACGTAACATATAACAATTTGACTTTACTTACAACCTGGTTGTTGAATATTCGTTAGAGAAGCAAAGAATCTGTTGATAGTGAACCGAATGGGTCGCTCCTTATATTAATTGACGGGCAGAAGCGGACGGCCGAATAGCGGGTGGTCTATGCCCAGCTAAATAAATAACACCTGCTTTTTTTGCGAAAGCGAAGACGATCGCAATGACGACCCAACGGGTCACGGGTCGCCTAGCATGAACTAAAACTGGTTTTCATTTATCTCTGGATATGGACTTGTCTATTGTCCAGTATCTGCGCTAATTCATTCAAGTATTCTGCTTTATTTCATACTAGCGAGCTAGGTGGCTGTGAAAAATAACAGTTGATAAATTGTACCTGCGCACATCAACGTCCATGCTAAGGGCAGCGCTGTGTTGTAGCTGCAGAGAATTTGACTGAATGTTTCCCTGTCTCCCGTGTAGTCCAGATATGTAATGTCAGTGGCCAGCACCATTACGAATAAGTTTTGCACTACAATTTATTTCAAACTTTGAAGCCCAGTATTGTAGATCTGAACTCGCAAAGTGAACCGAACAGAGATTGATACGGTGTCAAAGCGACATACTATATATATTAAATATATGTATAGAGTACCGGAGTACCGCAAGATTAAAACCGATACAATTAATATCTTTTTTCAAAATATACGTGAGGTTGGATAATAAAACTCAGCACACAGATGTAATTGCACTTTGCTAAAATATTTAGAATAATCAATTTCTAAGTTGCCTTTTGCGCTGACCATTATTAGCTATATGAACGGTTTGGAACTGAGTTACTCATGAATTCAGTAAAATATTTCTTTATTCAAAGCAAGCCATAAACTAAGAGAAGCATCATTCAGAACTGCTGCTCTTGAGTAGGAATTAACCGAGTTGTACCTTGCAAAAATAGACAAGATGGCAAAGTTCTTTGGGTTGATGCCTGCACATGAGGCGAGCTACATGTGTTTGTTGCAAATCCAGTTGCAATGGTTTTTTCACCCCTGTTGGGTCAAGTTCGATGAGTGGGACTGAGCAACGTCTTGAGTGAAAAATGTAACTGCTTCTCAAGCTTTCAGTGCTTGAATAAAGGTAAAGTAAACTTAGACCACACCCTCACCTGGGAAACCCACATGCACTGGTTTGTGCTGCGGATAGAGGCTCATGGCCCCCAGATGAGTAAGTGTAGTTGCAGTCGACCTCGGGTCACCAAGAACTATGGCGCCAATTTGACGGAAGGAACAAATGACCCGAGACCCCCCACCCCCCTCATCTCGAGGAAGGCAGTTCCGCCACCAATATTTTGGTGTGACTTGGGTGTTTAACTTGACAGATTTTTCTACGAAAACCACGTGCGGTGAGAGTGAGAGGTGACGCTTTGCGATGTTTCCATTATAGTGAGACTATTCTTGCGCTATTGTAAAGAAAAACATTCACGTGTGAACCCCGTTCCATATGAATTATTGCATGTACGGTACAACTATAATTAGAAGGTAATTACTTCATTCAGCGCCACAGTGCTGATATGAATTTCCTGTTAAATAGTGAGCTTCAGCTGCTCCACCGACCGCTTTAGCTCTTGAGTAGTGAAAGTTACACCAGAAGTTGGATCAGTTTGTCCCTTAGGTGGGCCTAGTGGAAACATGTTACCTCTCTAGCCGACACTCAGCATGGCTTCCGAAATGGAAGAAGCTGCTTAACAAACCTACTGGACTTTTTCTCAAAGGTTCCAGATATTAAAGATGAACAAAAGGGCGCAGACCTTGTGTATCTAAACTTCCAAGAGGCTTTCGACAAAGTCCCCCATCTNTCCGTCTCCTTCTCTCTCCCGCTCCAACTACACAGTTTGATGTCTCTAAGCTCCGCATGTCAGCGGCTCTTGATCGTGCTTGCGTGCATTCAAGATCGTCTCTTGGGCATGGACTCTTCACGCCCCCCTTTTTTTTCTCTTTTCTCCTGTCCTCTATATCCTACTAACATAATAGCAATAGCTCATAGAGTGGCGGGGCGTATATCCCGGTGTCTCTTTGGGAATGGGCCTATTGGTTCTTCTACTGCCGCCTATCTAGTCTAATCTATTTTCAAAGCTTTTGCTGACTTCCTGGGTTAGGATAGAAAGCAAAAAAAAAAAAAAAAAAAAAACTACAACAAGTTCCACGAGGACTGAATTACAAAATAACATCCTTATTTTTGCAGGATTGTAAGTCATATCAGTCTGAACGCAATGGAAGAACGTATTCTTATATTGAGTATAACAGCGTATTCAAGAAACTTCGTTCTGCTGCATGATTCTGTTAACTATATAATTTTTATATCCCTAATACTGCAAACTGCCAGAAAAAGAAAATGCCTCAGCAGCTTATAGTCGCTTTCTTACAAATTAACCTTATATATATATATTTTAGTGTAAGTTGGCAATAAATTCTGTCCTCTGGTTCTTTCCTAAATGTGAAAATTTACAATACATTTTCAGAAGGGTCACTTATCACTGTCAGGTAAGTGTATGCAGTACAATGTTCCAAGAAGAAGATGAAGTGCGTGTACCGCCTAATTTACTGAAACACTTGTTGAACTGACTTCTGTCAGAAGAGCACATTTGAGAAAGCTCAGTAAATGTAAAGGCGAGCGTTGCTCGAGACGTTATAGCAACTGACAGTATTTGCTCCTAACGTTAGCCGGCTATGGAATAGTACTTATTCTGTTAGTTACTTGCTAGCTGTCCCCGGCAGCACTAGTCTGAAGCCTGGACATTCTCGGTGATGGTAAGTGATGGTGACGTGTACGCTCGGTGCGCGTGTGCGTGTCAGGCTGTCTGCAGTGCAGTGCAGGGCTCCCACTGCTTGGGATTTTTCCCAAGATCTTGGGATTTTGACGATAAGCTTGGGATCTTGGGAATTTTCTTCCAAACTGGTCGAAATCTTGGGATTTTTGCGCTGTAAAAATATACGTTCATTTCATTTCCTATCGTGAGCGTTTAAAACCTCTACGGACTGTGACGCTTCATCACAGAGAAAAAATGAAGGCTCATGGCAAAGCATGTATAGCTAGAGGCACATACGCTGAGCGCAGACAGTACACACGACCGCATTACATTTGGCTGTGATGCGAGTACCTCACTCGATCTGTTTACGTTCAGTCAAGGTTTCAAATTTCAACATTTTTCATTATCATGAGTCCTGTTAATATAAAATCATGCAAATACTCGGGATAAAATTTGATAATAAGTACGTTAAAACAATTTCGGGGGAATAGCCACTGTGCAGCTCTTGCTTCGTTCATCGTACAGTTCTCGTTTTGTTGC
>LQNS02278097.1:10116846-10133788 GCA_001587735.2 Parhyale hawaiensis
GAATGCGGTGTAACGTGTACTAATGATATCAAGCGCTCTCTGTATTTAATTTAAGTCTAGTGATAAGCTATGTTTAATATAACTATTGTACCACCCCTGTGAGTACCTAATAAAGTTGATTGAAAGTTGATTTAAGCATGAAGATGAAAACACTCATGTTACGGTGTTAGCTTGAAGACTAAGAACTAAACACTGATGGTGCTGCGCCCTCCTAATATGTCGAGTACCGCATCCATATGAGAAAACGATTTATTTTCACTCTGCTTCTTTGCTAAAATTCTTAAGCTAACCGTGACAGACACTCTTGAGCATAGTAAACATCTTAGTTAATTCATATCTTCTAACGTGATCTCTGTATACTATTCTTTTCTAATGCCCCACAGGCTGTTTTACATATATAAATCCTTGTCTATCACAATTAGGGAAATCACGGTTATATAATTTAACTAAATTGGAAATACGCAGCGTCTTTTTCATTGTAATATAATCTATCTATTCTATTTTAATTCAATTTTCTTCCATTATTATCATTACTAGCTATTTCTTGGAATTCATGTCTGTTTCTCACTCACTCCTGAATATGGTTAGCTGGTCTATATATTCTAAATTTCCCATCGCACCTTCCTTCTTCCTTTTTTTTTTAAATCCCTGTAAACGTAACATTTTTCAATCCGCAACTACTCGCCCTAGCTCACTTTAGGCTGCATATTGTATTTAATAAGCTAAAAAAAAAATCACATCACTTCTGTGTAACCAACGCCCCTCATAACGGAAAATAGTGTCAGTATTATCTCCTTATTTAGATGCGAGCCTTGTTCTAGTGAATTCACTGCTAATTTAATACCAGTTGTCTCTTATGTTACTTTTTAGTATTATTCCTATGTTAGAACTAAGCATGAAAACCTCATGATACTGTGTCCTAACCTTGTTGGACGCAGTCTCCAGATGAGAAGTAAATGTTCTTCTTCTTCTTATAGGGACTTTAGAATTGAACACTTTCATATTTTAATAGCAGGACTTCTAGTCAAGAGCTTCATTTGTTCTAACAGTGAAGTTAGACATGTCTACGCTACTATTTGGCTTGAGATTCAAAATCATACATGTATTTCCGTCTTTTCTTTCTATGAGAGTTCTTCAGGGGTGACTGTTTGATATTAAGGTCGCGTTTGATCCTCCAGCAAAACTATGATTTCGAGGCTTGACTTATCCAAACCTGCGTGAAAGTACGCCGGAATCGACCTGATGAATAGCGTTTCGGAGTTTGATTTTTAAAAATTGCTACTCTTTGAGAGTTTAAAAAAATAAATCTTGCACCGTGTAATGGAGATTTCAGCCGGCTCGGTGTAATCGGCTTGCGTATAACGCTGCCAATAAGATTCAGAGTTGGAGAGGCAGCTCCCGTGTTTGAAATTCCGTATAAGACAAGCTTCAAAATTCTAATTTCGTCGGTCACTCGAACGCATCCCAAACTTACAGCTCCGTCAAACTTTGACAAGTTTTTATTCTACTTTTCAAAATGTCTCATTCGCTTATACAGTAGGATGCGGTGCTTATGAAGTAAGGGAAGAATGCGTTTCTTTTTTGTCGAGTATGGGAAAAGCTCAAACTTTGAACATTTCTACTAGATTTCTTGTAGTATGAAAAATGAAAGCTCATAGTTTTAAGGACCTAATTAATGCCCTAACGAAGGCACTAACTGGACCAGTGCCGAAGGCTTGGCTCAACAAAAATAAATCCTGGGATGTCTATCTAATAATATCTATCGAAATAAACAAGCCCAGACGTCAAGCAAAGTTCTCATTACAAACAAACAAACAGGTAAATAAACATCGGTCTTCATTATATTGTAGATTGACATATATTTTTGTATGTTTCGTGTCGCACTGTTCACGAAGTAAGCGAAAAATAGACCAGGTTGGAGATTTTGTAATTATATTTCGCTTTTATGGAGATTGATAAGAGAAAACTAGACCAGGTCACAGAAGATGGCCACCGTTGGGATTCTTGTTTTTTTTTTTTTCACTGAAAGAACTTGTTCGGCCATTATTGAAATTCAAATATGAAGAAATTTACAGCTTCTCTTAGCGCTGCCTGGGAGTTTGATTTGTATTACTTGCTCCTTACATCAACGCCATATTTACTCTCAGTTCACAACGTACAAATTGAGTAGCTGATCAACGAAGCCCAGGAGAAGCGATTTTACCCAGTACAGTAGCGAAAAAATTAATTTTTTTCAGCTTGCTTCCTACTTTTGACGAAGTAGTTTTTGCTTGAAAACAGAAATTGCGATTTTCTGAAGTAGTAAGATATCGTAAATAGGATATGCGGCGGAGAATTTACATAATTCAATTCAGTGATGCTTCACTGCTCGCTAATGTTAATTGATTTTTTCGCATCTCATTTATGGGATGGAAGGTGTTTGTTATTCAGGCATATTAAAACAGGGAGTATTCATCTTCATTAACAACTTGAGGTGGCCTCTGTAGTGTAGGCTTATTTTTCAAAAGTATATTAGTAACAAAAGCGCGATCAATGATAGAGGGTCATCAACAATTCCTCGCTGTCGTTTTTGACAGCGCGGGCCCTCTAGTGTAGAAATATAAAGAAAATGGTGCTGCTATATTGAGTGTGAACGATAACAGAAGTTAAGAGTACCTGCAGTTCTTCAGTCCATGAACTTAGTGGCCACTATATATAGGTCATAAAAAAATTATGTGGTTATTGCTCATATTATTATTGCTATTGTTACTATACTCTTTAGTTTTGCGCACTACCAGGTGGCTAAGAAAAGCCTTCGCAAGACTAGTATTAGGGAAGGAGCCGTACATTTTGCCGATAAAGGGTTAACCCCGCTAGTCATATATGGTACGCGTTTTCAGTTTGAGAGAATAAGATCTTTGTTTACTATTTGCTATAATATACATTGAGGCCCGTACAGTACTCACACGTGCACGAACTGATACGAGTAGGTGCCGTTCGTGAAAAATCTGAGCTTCTGGCAGCCGTACGTGGGTCCAGACGAGAGCAGGAAGGAGTAGCCTTGCTCATTCTCTGCCAGCTGAAAGAACACAAATGTGTGAGGGAATGCCAGGTACTGTACGGCAACAGTTGCAAGCTCTTCGATTTTGGTTCTGACCCGTGCGGACTATCGTCTCTCACGACGATTTTGCGTTCACGTAGGCTTTCCTGCGCGCGCCACCACTAAAATAAACACTACCTAGGTAAACCTAACCTATCCTAACCTAACCTACCCTTACCTAACCTAACCTCCTTACCTAACCTTCTAACCTAACCTTACTTAACCCAACCTAACCTAACCTAACCCATCCTAACCCAATCTAACCTTTCTAACCTTACATACCCTTACCAAACGTTACCTAACGTTATCGAACGTTACCTAATGTTTCCTAACGTTACCTAACGTTACCTAACATTACCTAACATTACCTAGCCTAACCCAACTTAATCAGCGATACAGCGACCCGCTCATCGCACCAACTTGAACGCCGCTCACGCGCACACGATCTGCGTACACAAACACGCACACAAATCGTCGTGAGAGACGATAGCGCGACCCGTGCATGCAAATTATTGTCGAGCCCCCCACGCTGCAGTCACAACTAAATATAGCAACGAAGCAAACTACACTCGGAGCACATGTTTTGATATGGAAATTTATGAAAACATTATTTGCTTCATATATTTTATAGTGACATAGTTAGCTACTTGTGTAAGCATATTCTGAGGGACATGAAGGTAATACATGCAAGTAACACTGAATTATAATGGCTGAACTTTGACAGAAGTAACAGATTTGATTTCACAGCGCTAAAGCGGTAAAGGATAGAGGACAATTAAGGTGTGGAAGTCAAACTTGCATAGGGCGTAGAGCCTTCTAGGATTACAAATTAAATTAGAGTATCCAACCAGTACGATGTCCTCTGCTAAAGGTGCCATGGATTGGCTTTCGAAACCTTAAATTCGAGTTAAGTAATAGGCTTGACATATCCGGAACTTCGGACTAGTGCGCTGCTTTGACCCGTTAAGCTGAGTATCAGGCACTAACCGTTCATCGATAACTCTTGGAATTCCCAAAGCTCAATGTTGCTTCGTAAATTGAAGTGCTTAGCTTTCCCAAGTGTAGTCGGGTTGTTTTTAACGTATGCAAAAAACTATTCAAGGTGGCAGGGGCAGCGCTCTTGTCTGAAATTCCGGACAAACCAAGCCTTATGGGCTTAGCTTAACGCTGATTTGAGGTGCCAATCGACAGCACCTAAATGCCGGAGGCACATATGTAACTGGAGGCGAGGATGAACAACTCTCGCGTCGCTTTGAAATATATTCGAACTCGGTAGCATAGATACGACGGCTTAAACGACATGCGAGTTGATATCCTCACGTCAAGTAGTTGCTATGAAAGTATGTGGCCGCGGCATAAACGCATGCTTTGATTGGGCGCTAAAATAAGGCTTTCAAGACTTGAGTTATTCGAAACTACACGAAGGTGCGCCGGCTTCGACCTATCTAGTTGAGTTTCAGGTGTTGACCCTTAATCAGTCGCCCTTGAGATATCCAGAAGCTCAATGTTGCTTCTGAATAAGGAGTTTTCTGCCTGTTTAACGTCATCCCGTTGCTTCTGACATTTTACACACGATTTAAAGTGCCAAAGCCTGTGCCTGGCAGTTCGGACAAGTCAAGCCTCCAAGGCTTAATTTTAGTCCCCAATCGAACATGCCCGAATTATCCTTCCAAGACGTTAAGTGGCTGTGACATCCTATAGGCTACAGTCATTTGAGTTCCTTGCAACTAGAGCATCGAGCCACAATCAGCTATCCGAGCTCAGCAGATCACAGTGAACGGATTATGAAAGCAACGGTGCCTTTAACAGCAATATAGCAATAAGCTATGGGGTAAAATCTATTGTTACGTATTTCAGCTGCAGAAATTTGCTAGGAACTGCTCAGTTTACCGGTGAGTAGTAACGGACAATATGTCTTCAAGGCTTGAAGTACATCAGAACACAATCCGCTCATCATTTGTCATTTTTATCTGTGTGGACTTACTTTGGACACATAGGCGTCAGTGAAGTCCCTCGATGTTTGGTAGGCGGGGCAGAGGCCAAACTGAGGACCCTCCTGAGCCCCCGTCTCCAGCAGGAGGAGGGACAGGCCCAGCGCAATCGTCAGCACACTCGCCATCAGGTGTCTGTGTTTGGAATGAAGGTATTGAATAGTATAGGTAAAATACAGATAAACTAGGGCTGCACTCCAAGAGCGCGGATCTCCGCCAGGCTACGCAACACTGAAAGACAGAATGGCAGACATCGGCAGAGAGACAAACGGACAGACGGATCATCACCAAAATATGATCAGCAGCTCATCCTTGTGGCACTCCTAACGTACCGTTCCTGTACATTTCACTGATATCCGGAGATATCTTTTGAAGTTATATGGCGAACTGACAAATAGACGAACGCCGGCAAAAGAATAAGCTCGTTTGCGGAGTTAAATATAGAAAAAATAGACATGAGAAAGAGGTTAATTTAATAATTTTGGCGAAGAAAAATAAAGAGTATATGTTTGAAAATAAAATGATGCTGTAAAACTGTTCAACCTTCGATTAATTCGGCAAACTCGACTGCAAAAACCAGCAATAGCGGAAAATCAGAAACTGCGTTCAAAATTACAAGTGATAAGTTAGAGCTTGTGTACGTAAACAGCCAAAATGAGCGACGGATTTGGAGCATTAAAATTTTGTCTCGAACACATTTATGGTAATAGAGAGGAAACTAAGCAATATTAGTTTCAATTTTGAAGACACTACAGTAATTTACAGCACTGTTATGGTTTTCCGCACTCTAAGGCATCGCTTTCTTGCAGTTCGACACTTTGACTGGATTTAAACTGAGAATATAAAATGTTTGAAACCTATTTCGAAGAGAATTCTTCCCGACATAAAGGCAATGAAGATACACACACACACACATTAAACTGGCAGGGTGGGAACGGATCACAGATGCGTTAAAGAGCAGAATTCTTACGCATTTATCTACCTGTAATAGCAGAAAATTCTAGTTCTATTGTTTTCGATTGATAGCAACTCCTCTTCCACCAGCAACGCACACTATTGATTATATTTCAGTTATTAACTACGCTACTAAGGTAAGCGCTGCTATAGCCGCGGCAAAACACGGTGCGCAGAACAACAATTCAGTTAACTTAAAAACTTAAGTGGTCTGAGGCATTGAACCCTGGCACTTTTTTGGCAACACGTACGTCTTTCAGAACTGGATCGCAACGGTGGGTGCTGCTGTAGGCCTCCGGTTTGTGTCGAAAGCACCTGCTGCTTCGTTGTTTGTGGGCGAGATAATTCGCGCATAGAATAACTATGCATATGCAGAGGTACGGTTCTCGAGCGGGGTCTCATTCTTTACCTGATCTAGCACTCAGTATTGAAGAAGCAAGCCGAAAAAAGTATAGAAATAATCAAATAATAACGGAGCGAAAAATGTTGTTCTGGATTCATACTTGATTTTACGGAAAGTCTTCCGGTTGGCCTATTTTGGTTTTCGCTACACTGCTGGCACGAGCTTTTTATTATAAGTAAACCAGTGGTGAAAGAGAAAAAGTAACGTCCAATGTCTTTTTGATGTGGATTTGCATTGTTTTTTATTCAACAGTAATTGAAATAAGAATTGATGTTGCATATGACAATGACTCCGTACTTTAAGAGGGAAATCAAAGAGACCTCACTAATTTATCCATTTTCCCTAAATCTGAGCCTTCACGTGCGTAGTTTTGCAAATATTCGTAATTTTATGAATAATTCCAGCTTTTCACTTTAAACTACAAAGAGCTCTCCGAGAGCACATACCTCTGCCAAGATGTGCAATGTTAATGAAATATTCAAATTGTTCCCAAACCACGATTTACTTTTCATCATCACCAAAATTTGGTCATTTAATGTACCTCGTGACATTAACAACAGTTTCTGTAATTTTCTCGAAGATCCTTCCGTAAGTTTCTAAGTTAAGGACTCCTGACAATCATCAGTCAAACACGCAAGAAGCCGAACCGAACATCACCAAAATTAGGTCATCTGTGCCTTTAAACATTTTTAACAATTCCAACAAATCGATGAATATATCCGTCCATAACTTCTTCATTTACGTTCTGACAAACACGATGACAGACATTAGCTAAACACACAAACGGACGAAGCGATCATCACAAATCACCAAATGTTTGATAATTATTGTGTCTATTAATATTGATAACAATTCCTGCAAATTTCATAAAGATTCGTTCAAAGTTTTTTGGGTTAAGTTGCTGACAAACATAAAATCAAACATAGAGACAAACAAACGGACACACAGATCGTCACATAAACTGGTCATTGCCTCTTAGTATAACAACTCCCCAAATTCCTGTAAATTCCATAAAGATCAATCCATAACCTTTTTGAGTTATGCCAGCAAGAAAAAAGAGGTAGACAAACAAACAAACAAACAAACAAACAAACAAACAAACAAACAAACAAACAAACAAACAAACAAACAAACAAACAAACAAACATATAAACGAACAAACTGTCGAACGAATCTGCACCAAAAGTTAATTATCAGTTCTTCCTAACAATTGCTGTAAATTTCGTAAAGATCCGTCCATAACTTTTTGATTATATTAGTCTGACAGGCGAACTCCACAAAACATAACTTTTTGGAGGAAGTAAATATATATAAGAAAATTATCGTCATGCACCTGTTGCCCCGATATTCATACCTCATTGAATTTTTGAAAATTATGATCCCAACCTTTGGACTACTGTATATCATCTTCGAATATGACATCGACATTGACCAGAATTCAAACACTAATTTGCACAGTAATAGCTCTATTTGTAATTTTGCATCTCTCCTCACAGGGGTACAGTAGGCATGAAAGGGTAAATCCTATTTATATCAAGCGATTTTTACATTCTGAAATAGTTCATTTGTCGAATCACATTTCATTGAAAAAAAAAACCGCCTTTGGAGCGAGGTATCACATTCTACTGCAGATAGGGATAAGCGTACGCGCGAGAGATTTCAATGGCAATCACATTGCGCATACTGAGACTGTTATCATTACCCACAGCCGCCTTGAAATACAAAGCGTTTCACTAGCAATTTACAGATCGAGTTATATTATCTGCGAGAAAACTGAGCGCTAACTCACAGCTGCTGGGAAGAGATGATAAGTTTTACAGACGACACTGGCTAATGCCGATGCCACACGCCAGTCAGAAGAACGAGTATCGTCATCTTTCTTCCGAATGTGTTGACGTGCACATTTAAATAGCACACACTTGCAAAGAATTTTGAGTTATAAATCCCTCCAGATATAATGCTGTGTCCGAAAGTTAACTAACGGCACGTGCGTAGTAAACTGAACTGACGGTAAACATTTTTATACCATTTCTTGGGAATCTCAAAGCTGTGTTTTCAAGAGTTTATCATAACATTCGGACGAAAAGATAGCAATACTCGTTCTTTTGACTAGCGTGTGTCATTGGCATTAGTCAGCAACTAACTTGGTGGTTAATACTTTAGTAAATCAAACAGCTGTGTTTACGACAACACATCATTATCGGACAATGTGCTGAGCGAAGTTCCTAAGACCATCGTGTGAATATGAACCAAAGGCCGGTTCGCAAGTTAAGATTCTGAACTGCGTTCATTCTTTACTTCGTGTGAACGCGTTGCCGTATCTGTTTGAATACCAGAAAAATGTACAGCTTGCCCACAACTAGTTCATTCCACACCTGAAGCGATATCCAAAATTTCACTTGTGACACCTGCTGAGCAAACTGTCATTACACGACGAAAAACTCAAATGTTTTGAAACATGAATGTAGAGCAGAAGACTAACGAGCCTCACCTGTCAAGGAAGGGTTTGGGTCGCCAGAGAACGCTGTGGGGGTCGTCCGCTCGGGTGGCCACAACAAGAGGATCTGCCCGAAATACGACCACTGCGCTGCTCTGCTGCAGTCGTTGCCATGCGTCTCTGTTCTGGTTAGAGAAAACTTGAAATCTTAAGGGAAAAAACTCGGTTGTGCCCCAGTACGGCTTCCCTACTTCCAGCGATGCATGAAAGCAGCGGCGTATTTATAGGAGTGGCGATGTAGACATTAGCCTCACCGCTGACAGTTATTATTTAGGAGTAACATTTAATTTTCAGACGAATTTTTTTTATTTTAGTTACTATCTTAATGGGGTACCAGAGGAAAATAAAATTTCCGAGTCATAGCATTCTTTGGATCGTTTCTTGAAATCGACATTGAGCCGAACAGGGTCGTATTTTTTACGAATATGCTCGTCGACGACCGACAAGCATATTCGTTGTACTGAGCGTTCGAACTTAGCGCTGCTTACTTGCAAACAACAACAACAACAACAACCAAAAGATTTGTTAAGATCCTGGCAGTCGTGCCAGTTGGGTCTTAGAAAATGCCAATCGTCAAACTCTAGATATCTCTTTGCTTTTAGAGTGAACCACACCGCACATATCCGTGCGCTTGTCAGTTCTTTATAAGGAATCAACAAAATATTGGGATTTTAACTGTGTTTTGCGCCATGTTCTACACCTGACAGAAATGCGTACATTATTGTGCATTAATATTCTTCAGCGAAATAGCCTCGCGCAACCTATTGTGATCCGCTATCAGGCTGATGTAAAACACGCACGGCACCGGTGTGATCTACTTGAAATTCAGTTAGAATATTATATGTGCCCATCAGCTGAGCTATAGGCCTGACTAAGGTCACGTTCGATTGGGCAGCAAAATTAAGCCTTTGCGACTTCTGTGTTTTCGCCCAAGTCAAGTAAGCTTGGCTTAGATCGACTTTGATGACTCAATCGAACGTGCTCTTAGGGTGCGTTCGATTGGGCCCCAAAATTGAGCCTTCGAGGCTTAACTTGTCCTAAACCTCAGATAATTGGATTCGCTTCGGCCCGTTGATTCAAATTTCAGGCGTCAATAATTGATCGATTACCAGAGAAAGTTCCAAGAACTCAATCTTCTTTAATAGGGAGCTTATAGTCGGCTTAACATTTCCTGCTTGCTGCTAAGGGGTTCAGTGTTCGGTGCTGAACCTTCGTTGCCGCCTCTTGTTGGTCCAGGTGGGGGCATCAGTACTGATCCCTTGGCAAAGGCGGAGCTTTTGTTGGCTCACTTCGACGGGAAGTAGAGCAGAGATGTTATCGTATTGCCTCATGGATGCCACCCTGAAGCTCGCTTGACCTCTTTAGCGTTCAGATCTGGTACAAGCAAGGTGCTGCTTGAGGGCTTTAATCCGTATGGAGGTGTGGATCCGGTGGGCATGCTTCCTTTGTTTTATAAGCAGCTGGCTGACGTGCTTGCCCCAAAGCTTGCAGTGATCTTCCGGCGCCTGATACGGTTAGAAAATTTTCCTCGTTGTTGGCATACTGGGAATATTACTCCTATTTCCAAGGGTCCGGTGTCGCCCTATGTTGTCAACTATCGACCCATCACACTGACGCCCACTTTGTCGAAGGTGTTCGAGAAGCTCATCGCTGGTAAGATTGGTCGTTTCGCTGAGATTACGGGGTTGCTGCCTGCTGATCAGTTTGCGTACAGAATTATCTTGGGTTGTTGTGACGCTTTGCTGTCGGTGTCATACTATTTACAGTCTGCGCTGGATTGTAGGTCGGAGGCACGCCTTGTTCAGTTGGATTTTAGCGCTGCGTTTGACAGGGTTAACCACAGGGGTCTATTATACAAGCTGGAGTCCTTTTGTGTGGGTGGTAGGGTTTTGTCAATCATCCGCGATTTTGTTTCTGAGCGAGCGCAGAGTGTGTCTGTTGACGGCGTATTGAGCGCCTCAGTGGGGGTTGTGTCTGGCGTCCCTCAGGGCAGTGTGCTTGGCCCGCTGTTGTTTGTTCTCTATACTAGTGACATGTTCTCTTCGCTTGAAAACACGATGATCAACTATGCCGATACTTCCACTTTGATGGTAGTTGTACCTGCTCCTCGCCTTCGTGATGCTATCGCTCAGTGTCTGAATATGGATTTGCCACGCATGAGTGCATGGTGCTCTGCCTGGAGTATGAAGTTTAATGCCAGTAAGACCAAGTCGACGATTATCAGTCGGTCTCGGACACTTGTACCGCAGCATCCCCAACTAGAGATTGATGACACTTTGCTTCAGGAGTCTAGCCCTTTGGAAATTCTTGGTGTTGTCTTTGATGAGAAGCTTACTTTTGAGCCGCATATTATGAGGTTGGTGTCACATGCTTCCACTAAGATTGGGCTCCTGCGTAAGGTCAATTCTGTGTTTGGTGACAGTCAGGTTACCCGCAGATGTTTTTATGCGTTTCTGCTGCATGTGTTGGACTATTGCTCACCGGTCTGGGCTTCAGCTGCTGACACTCACTTGCGTCTGTTGGACCGACTTGTTAGTTCAGCTAGCAGCCTGTGAACTGATAATGATCTAGTGAACCTGTCCCACAGCAGAAGAGTAGCAGAGCTATGTATGTTTTATAAGGTGTACAATAATGAGAGGCATTGGTTGTATTCTGCACTCCCTGCCCTCAAGGTTTTTGGGAGAGAGACTCGTGCTGCGCGCAGAGCGCACTCTTTCACTTTGGAGGCTGAAGGATGTCGAACTAATCAGTTCTGTCGGTGCTTCGTGCCCTGGTCGGCTAAGGTTTGGAATTTTTTGCCGGCATCGGTTTTTGGTCGTATTGGCCTGCAATCGTTTAAGTCAGCTGTTAATGGTTTTTGCTGGATTTCCTTTAGCAGCGTTTTGGGCTTCCCGATGTTGCAATATGTTTCATTTGGGTTGTATTACCTGTCCGTTGGAGCTCAAGAGTGAAGTTTTAATAATAATAATCATAAGTAGAGAACTCTGAGAGCGCATACCTCCGCCAAGCGAGGCAACGGTAGCAAAAAATTCAACTGGGCTCTGAAACCATAATTTTCTTTATATGAACTCCAAAATCTAATCATTTGTGTCTTCTGATAGCATTAACAGCATGCTCAATTTTCTTGAAGATCCGTTCATAACTTTTTGAATTATAGTGCTAACAAACGTTATGACAAACATGAGTCAAACATGCAAACCAACAAACCGATCTGTACCAGAATTTAATTAATCATGGATTTTTCAACATTACTAACAACCTCCATAAATTTCATAAAGATCCATTCAATTTTTTTAGTTATTGTACTAACAAGCATAAAATTTAAAAAAAGTGACAAACGAACGAACAAACACACGGATCATTACCAAAATTTGGTGATTTACTGTTTGTTAGATACCTAACAACTCATGTTAATTTCAAAAAAATCCATCTATAACTTTTTGAGTTATGGCATTGAGAAAAATGAAAGAGACAAACAAACAAACAAACAAACGGATGGACATATCTTCACCAAAAGTTAATCATCTATTCTTTCTAACATACCTATTAGTCCCTGTACGTCTCATCCAAATCGGTTCGGCACTTTTTAAGTTATCTCGGTGACAGACAGACAGACAAACACGACGAAAACATAACCTCCTTGGCGGAGGTAATAATAATCTAGCACTTGCAATACGATCCTATGTGACGAAGCCCAAGTTGTTATCTAGGTTTCTAAACATGTCCAGTAGAATGAGTTTGGTCTAGATGGACTTCGACGACCCTATCATACTAGCCCTTATTCTAGATAAACGGATCCTGTCCTGACCTGTTTAATTAAACGAACCCCACCAATTCTAACCTAACCTTTACTAATCCCACCTATTCTAACTTAACCCAATCTATTCTTACCTAACCTCACCTATTGCAACCGAACACAAACTTCGAACTAGGCCACAGACCATGCCGAGACCCACTCCGCTCCGGCCGTCAACATATATACAAGTGGAAGGGCGGTATTC
The DNA here is from genome assembly GCA_001587735.2 of Parhyale hawaiensis. Classification (NCBI taxonomy): domain Eukaryota; kingdom Metazoa; phylum Arthropoda; class Malacostraca; order Amphipoda; family Hyalidae; genus Parhyale; species Parhyale hawaiensis. The sequence continues at coordinate 10,129,772 of LQNS02278097.1, forward strand.
CGGTCTCTTTGCTCCACTTACGAGGCTGGGCTTATCTCGCAGCCTAGTTACTAAACTTTCTTTGCGGTGTTTTTACTCAATATACGGTAGAAGCTAAGGCTTCTAAGGAGTGAGAGTTGTGCGGGCCGGCGATGCAGTTATCTAGGGAGCTTGAGAGAGTAATCGCTTTCTTTAGTTCCTCGGTGATACTGACACGCCTTGTCTGTTTTAGCACTTCCGCTCTGAGGAAAAAATTTGATTGCATGATTGCACGTAGGTGATTCACGGAGAAACATTTGGATGAGCGTAAGGGTTTCATGGCGTAATTTGGTGTTTCATCGCAGCTGAAACGGCAGTCAAAAAACGAGAGTTGTGTACCAGTTCTCGTGCTCAGAAGGCAGCTGTAGTGCTTCCTATATCGGCTACACTACGGACACTCTCAAGACTCCAATAAAGCAGTACGGGTATTCATTTAGCAGCATGCATGAGCATTTCAATTATGATCACCAAATGGCCGTTCCACCGTATGAGACCATTAAAAATTTCAAAATACTGCATAACTTCACAAGAACCATAGACCTAAAGCTGGCAGAAGCAATCTATCTATATTATACTACATGTCTGTGAACTTTATTTATTTAGTTGTGTCTTACTTCCACACAGTTTCTTTGCTTTCAGACAGAAAGAAATTCTAGAGATGAACATTTAATTCGACTGTATCTGTGATACGGAAGATAAACCTGAGCTCAGCTGCAAGAACGGGCATGTTAAATTCAAATATGCTCCGAGAACTACAACTGGAATACGTAACATATAAATTGACTTTGCTTACAGGCTGAGAGTTGAATATTCCTCAGAGAAGCAAAGAAGCTGCTGATGGTGACCAGTACAGGCAGGAGTGAACCGTCAAATAGCGTGTGGCACATGACCATTAGAAACACATCTGTTTTTTATTTCGAGAATGCAAAGACGATCGTGATGACGACCCAAGGGGTCGCGGGTCGTCTAGTATTATACTAAAAGTCTGTGAACTTTGCTCGTTTATTTATTTATTTATTTACTTAATTGTGACACGTTTGTTTGCACACAATTTCTTCGCTTTAAGCTAGGAAGAAATTCAGGCGTCAAAGGTGGAGGTACGCCTCTAGGGAAGTTTTAGAGTCCACGGTCCACCACACAATCTACATATGACACCGTTCAATAGTCAGATTGAGACGGATATTTCTGGACCGTTATAACCTGGATACAGACCAATTCTTACGTCGAGTGCAGGAAAGAACTGAAATTTTATTCGCGTGGCCAGTACAAGAAGGTTTAATAGAGAGGAGGGAGCCAGGAGCCTCGTCCGTGAAGCTTTAGAGTCGGGTAGGGTGGCTGCAGCCAGTCGCCGTATGCACCAATCGCATATCATTACATCAGTTTATCTTCTGCTCCCCCGTAAAACTCGCTGCTGTCATGTCACTTCCACCAATGAGATTCATGAAAGCGTCACAGCCACACTCGACTCGTTGCAACGCAAGCTTGCCTTATTTATTGCGGTAGGGCTCCCTCCTCCTCTATTAAAGCTCCTTGGGCCAGTGTCAGCATCTAAGACGATTGAAGAAAAGCACACTTCTTCTTCGCTTTAAGATTGAAAAAAATTCGAGCGCTGAAAGTTTAATGCAATTGTATCCGTGATACGAAAGTGAAGCTGATTTCGGCTACATGAATGTGCGCGTTAAATTTCAAAGAGATACGGGAAATGCTAGTGGACTACGTAACTTATATATTGACCCGAGCTTAGAGGCAGAATGCTGAAAATTTCTTTGAGAAGCAAAGAAGCTTGTGATGGTGACCCGTACCTGCAACTGCCGCAAGAGTGGACACTCAAGTAGCGTGAGATGTATGACCAGCTGAATAACACTTGTTGTTTACGACAGCGAAGAACATGGTGAAGTTGACCCAGCGGGTCACAGGCCGTCTAGTAGAAATTAAGCGTCAAAATGCATTCATCAACGTAAAATATTATTTTCATTTTTTCAAACTCTAATAGTTCAGATGGTTCTATAAATCCAGCAACCGTTTCATTTCATACGCGGTCACCATGCGTAGACATTATTAGTGCTGCTGAGTTCGTTATTTTCTATATATATTTTGTGCTGTAGATAGCTTCCTAGTGCTTGAAACGATGTTATGTTCTACGACACAATTTTTTTATACTTCTATGTATTCTATGTATCTTTTTTCATTGCATGTTTTTAAATGCCCTGATGATGACACCAGTCGGCGGTCGAAACGTTGACCCAAATTTTAAACTCCTTGTAACTAGTGCTGCGATATGTTTTACTCTCGAATTGTCTTAAATAAATTTGAAAATGTCCACCAATTTTCTAAACAACGATGGTCCAAGACGTCCAATCTTCCAGGAAAATTTCATATAGTGAAAAAAACTATTTTAGAGTGGTAGAGAAAATTGTAAAGTTAGAACTAAGCTAAATACTGATGTGTCCTATCTGTATTTTAGTTTTACTAAAACTCATTTACTGAAGGTACAAGACTAAAGCGTGACGCAAATTTATTTGCATTTAGACCTTTTATTTAAAACAGCTCTCGCTGATTGTCAAAGAACTTCTCAATGCCGTTACAGAAATAACAACACTTTAATTTATGCACCTTTTCCACCTTCCTAAAGGTTAAAAGACATCAACTATAGTCAATTTTTTCAAGCCATGCGGGAATAAAATTTGACTATGATATAAATACAGTGATTTATAGCAAAGTCAAATTTTACTTCCGTATGGTTTTAAAGAAAATAACTATACTCTGACCATTTTATCAAGGCAGTTCGGTCGTGGTCAAATTCCTCTATCGCGGTGCCACTTCTGTGGGTATTTCTGAGATTTCTCTTTATTCAGGTGGTGGGCGGGGCTGAGATATGGCACGAACAAAGTCTAAGAAATACCCATAGACTTGGCAACGCTCTTCAGTAATTTGACCGCGGCCGAACTGCCTTGATGAAATCGTCAGACTACAGTGGATTTCTTTCAACCTTCAGGAAGGTGGAAAAGATGATTAGCTGAATTGTAAACTCAACGCTGATATTCGAATTCAAGAAAGAATTATGGAGCATCTCAAGTACTGTTGACCGATGAGATCATTAGTTACGTCACTTGGTTTACTCCTCCTCCGCCACAACTAAGAACACGTCGTCCACCAGGAGTAACAACCTCTTGAGCTCCTCAGATCAGCTGCTATAAACTGCACTTACGTGCATGCATGATCGACTCGTGGCTGAGATCTTCCTGTTTACTTCTTTTTTCCTCTGTCATCGATATCAAGCAAACATAATGGCAATAGCTCATAGAGGGCTGGGGCGTAAGTCCCGGTGTCTCTTTGGGAATGGGCCTGATTGTTTGTCTACTGCCGCCTATCGAATCTATAGATGCAAGCTTTTGCCGTAACATTCTTTATTTGCGCAAATCGAAAGCAATGCCGATCAACCACATTTACAAGTGTCACAAATAAACCTGTTCAATGTTATAGACATTTTTACTTCCCGAAATGACAACTGTGCGCCAAGGTTTGAGGTCTTTGGAAATTTTTGGACCATTCTTTTTGAAAAATACCTTCGATAGATTATATTAGTGCCATAGTATCAGTTATTCATGAATGTTGGGTTTATACCGATCTATGCAATATTATTTAGTAGGTATATCGAGGATATAATAGTTGGAAGTGTAATGAATAGACTTTCTGTTTATAATCTTCTGCCATAGCTCTAACAGCGTTTCAAGATCCAGAAAAAAAATCGCTATGGGCTGTAATGTGCAAAATCATTCAAGACTACTATGGTTTTCGCTGGCCGTGTTACACTGTTTTTCGCTAATTATTTTTAAACGAATTGTCGGATCACTATGGTATGTCAACACAAAGCCTATTCCACCCCTATCTAATTTATGGCCCACATAGCATATTGTTATATGAGTGAACAGAGGAGTTTACTCGTGTATATTATGCCTGTATTTTTTTAAGCTGAAGCCAGCAAGTCGCTTCAACACA
>LQNS02278097.1:10197391-10222239 GCA_001587735.2 Parhyale hawaiensis
GAAAAGTAATGACTGTCAGACTCCACGGGAACGGCAAGAGAGGCTGGAAGAGCAAGAACTGCATTCATTTTCAATAACGATTAATATCATATTTCAAATTTAGCCTTCTTCTGCAATTGCCAACTGAATTCCATCAGGTGGGAACAGGGTCGCCAAAATATCCAACGTGGCTAGACATGCATTCAGATAATAAAGGGATAAGGATTTCACTTAAGCTCTCTACTGCCACCTCGTCATCGATCTGCTGAGCTGCTGAGCTTTAAAACTATTCGCTCCAATTTTCTTCTATCTATTATTGAAGAGCGTAACACGCGAAGGAAGGAAGGAACGAACGAAGGAACATCGCTATTAATATTATAGATAGTATTTGAATGGTGCAATGTCATATTGCTGGTACTTAGTTGTACCTCTAATGTGAAACTTGTTGTTGCAGAACTAGGATCTCTACTGGGTTCCGTCAAGCTCAACGTTCTCCAGGCAGATGAAGATCTGCTGGTGCTTCTCTCCTGCGTTGACGTCATTGCCACCCGTACCCGTAAGTAGCGAAGTCCCGCATGTGTTCGCTAAGTTTGTGACTGTGGAACGGAATAAAGTTTCACTTGAAAAACTGTGGTTGTAATCAGTATACTATATAATAATTCACGTCGTGTTTTTATTGTATTTATTTATTTATTTATATCTTTCCTATCAAGCTTTATGGGAATAAGATAGGAGAAAATTCAGATTTCAAATTGTAAAAAAAAAGTGGGGTACCTTGCAATCTTTTTCTTCAGTATTAGGGAAAAATAGAACTAATAAGATAGGAGAAAATTCAGATTTCAAAAGGCGAAAAAAAAGTTGGGTACCTTGGAATCTTTTTCTTCAGTAATAGATGGGGGAATAATGAGGAAGCCCATAAGACGGCGGGGGTTTTGGTGAAGTGTTAATTTTTTGCCGTCATCTATAATGACGGCACGGGCCACTAGTTCCTTATAACAAATGTTTCATGTTCAAATAATCCCTTTTCAGAACAACTGCACGTCCTGATCCCCACGGCCAAGAGCGGCACTCTGAAGGCAGCGGAAGTGAACGCTACGGTAAATGCCCTGCAGTTGCCTCTCGCCGAATACCTGACAGAATCTCAGGGGAACTGCGGGAGGTCTCGTCAAACTATCAGTGATTTTTTCTTCATTCTGCGCATTCTTCGATGGCTTGGGTTACTTCCTTTCCGCCAAGCAGACGGGACTTTCGACCCATCAGCAATTTCACATTTGTTGCCACCATCTGCAGTTGTTCCAGCAAGTTACGCCGTCTCCCCTCCAGGTATGAACCAGCAAAGAAACCCTGTTTTCCAGCGTCCAATATTAACACAAGCTCTTCAACCGGCAGTGTTCCCTCAGTCGGCGAGTTTTGCAGCACCCCAGAATTATCCACAAGGACATCCCGTTGTCGAACGAAATTACGGTGCAGCTTTTGGCGGACAGATATACCCTCAAGTTGCTGGATCAGGCTATCCCAAGACTCAGTCCAACTTTGGCACGCAGCCAGTTTATCCAAATTCTTCGCCAGTCATTTTTACTCAAGCTGGGTACAACCCTTCGAGCTTCTACCCAGGGTATTCACAAGTGCTACCCGGACAAATCCAGAGTTCAGGCTATCCCGTGGTTGCAAGTTCGCAAGCACAACTCTCGCCTGTGCTGCAGACCCTCCTACCAACTGGACAACGGCCTACCGTGTCGGTACCTCGGCAAAATTCTCTTACGCAGACCTTTGTGTACCCCAGAGTCTACCGACGTTAACCGCAAATCAGAAACTGATCTTTCGCTCAGCTTAAACTTCACCGACTTCAACCGTAAACAAGCAGAACTTAAATTTAGTGCCTCTCAGAAATTTTTTAGTATTGTCGAAATGTCACCTTTGTTGACGCTCTAGGTTTTATGATGAGCTCTTCAAGTGACAAGAGGTCTTACAAGGTTTCTGGACTCAGAAACAACTGAGACCGTGAAGATACAATGCTATATATGTACAAACATTTTCTAGCAGTGGGTCCTAGTGCTTGGACTTTTTGAGAGTGCGGTAAATACAGTGTGACTTATGCCTAAGAAAGCCAGAACTCGGACTAGCATAGTTATTGACTAGTTTCAGTGCAGTGCGAGGGCAGCTGTAGTGATACCTTTTATAATATTCCTCTCTAGTTATTTGTTAAACAAGGTGAAACATTCATAGATACAGTTTCTGTCACTAAGGGCATTGTGTTAAGATAGAAGTAGTGTGCAATAATGTTCGCTGTTTTGAGTGTCAATGAGCTTATAGTGTAGGATTGGTGAAAAAGAGCACTGCATATGGAAACCCATGTTTTGGTGAAAAAGAGCACTGCATATGGAAACCCATGTTTATGAAAAGTTCTGAGCAATATGCCACTGCTTTTAACTGTAAACTACACATCTCAACAATAAGAAGAAAATAGACTTATGAGTACTTTATAGTAAAACTGTGCACTGTATGGGTTCATCGTGATCGTAAACAGACGTCGGTAAACAGACTAACTGGTCAATTGTTAGAGTGTAGCCGGGACTCTATGAGCCATTGCCAATATGAGAAAAGCATTAAGATATCTGAAGAAGAAGAAGAGAAAAAACTCGGCCAAGAAGTTGATCGTGCAAGCACGATTAGTTGCTGCAGATCAGCAATGTCTCTGAGACATTAACTTAGTTAGGGCATGAAAAATAATGGATTGGTATGGCCTATGAAGCATTGGCCTAGAGGAGGAGTTCGTAGCTGCGGACGGTATTGCTCCAGTGTTTCTCAAGACGATTTTTGAACGCATTGACAGACTCTGCACCCACAGTTTCGAAGGGGAGCCAATTCCATCCGTTCCCTATGATCTACGGGAACAAATTTTGGCTTAGAGTAGTTCTTTAATTTTTATATTTGTTTTCAGCCTCTGTTCCGCAGCGGAGTCCCGTTGAAAGCTGCACGTCGTTGAAGCTATTCAAGTGCCTGCATGAGTGTTTCTTTTCGTTGCCCCCTGAGTTTTCTGTGCTCGACTGTAACACCGCATACCATGTTTCGCGGCTGTGGTATTAATTTTGTTGTTCTGCGTTGGATTCTATCCATTTACGATGGCCTTGCACCAATGTGACTACCGAAATTGAATGAAGAAGACTTTCAATAATCACCGAGTTAGTGAATAAAGATACAGCCACCCTTGATATTTCTACTATCACTTCTTGGAGCGACGGTTCATTACACAAGACGTTCTTTTACCTGTATTTGTCTTTTTCTCAATTTATGCATCTTGCACTCAGAGAGCAAAATATTCTCATCAAAAAGAAGCACAACCCAGCCCAAAGAAAATTCAAGGCTGCCGCGGTGCCATCCAGCAGCTAAAATCAAGTTTTAGCGTCTGCGTAGGCCCTGATATTTGTTAGGGAATAGGTATGCTACCGCTCGAGCAACAATGACTCGTGGGCCCCACATGGGTGCCAGGTGGGAAGATATGGGCAACTGGTGGATATCATGGGCATAATGTGGGCTCCTAATTGGGTACCCATGCACAATTGAGCTGTCTCATGTTATAACCCCCTGGGGTCCATTAGGGCTTGCCCACCGTGGGCAAAATGTGGCGTTTTCCATATGGGTAAAATGTGGAGCTTCATAGCTATACCCCACTGCGCTAGTAATGTGGGTCCTCTTACTGGGAGAGCGCTAACATAATTAACCTAAAATAGCTTTAAATGAACGTGAACTTCCCCGGCTGGCGAAATCCAGGAGCGTTACCCCAGGGAAAAGACACGTTACAATCAGCATTTATTCAAGTAGGTATCACAACTTGTGAGGAAGGCGTCAGTAGGACTAAACAGAGCACGCAAAAACAAACTCAGGCTGCAGGAAGTAAGTACAACCTGTCAACCTGTGGACTATCGCTCTTCACGGAACTAAAAGACCGTCTCATACTAGTTAATGGCCAGAAAATGAAGTAGGCCTAAGGAGACGCAGTATCCAATTGGAACGCCAGATACGGGCACAATTCCTGGCTGTAAGTGCCCTCTAACAGGAGAAGAAAGCCAGCTCGCGAAACCCTCCCTCTGTTGAAAAACAAAAGGGCAACTGTAATATCTTGAGTATCAGGGTAACTGTACCTAACTAGGGGCGTTTTTCCAAATCGGATGACTTCTTGCCAACAAAATACTAGTAAAGATAAGGTCTTCGCGATCAAGGCGCATAATGAGCTCCCTAAGCTGTAACGGGGATAAAATTTGGTAGAGAAAAATACAGACCGCTGTCACTACTATCAATTAACCATATAAGGAGACATGAGATTTACTTTACTTCACATACACGCGACGACAGAACTGCGTAAAACCAACTCTGTGTCATCCAGAAAGAGATTGCACCTCCCAACAAAGGAAACCTAACTAGTTTGGCTCGCAAGGATTGATGAGGCGATACGCTCGTAGTACAGATGAAACAATTACGACACTTAGAAACTTAATTAACTCGTTGACAATGAATACTGGCACTCGATAACTTGAAAGAAGACCTGATAGCAACGTTTCAGGACCGACTCGCAAGGAATAACATCAAAGTAGGTACTTTAAAATAAAATAATTGATAGCGCAAGTCTTCCAGGCGGCACTAAATTGCATGACAATACGAAAAAGAAAAGAATCGCTAAACGTGTGTGACTATATCAGCAGCTCGTGCACGCGTTTCTCTCGCGCACTGAAGCGAATCAAGAAAGAAAAGGAAAATTTAACGGAGGCAGGGAGTAGCAGTTTAAGGAGCACTTACCCACAGCCTCAAACGACACGTGTTCTCTTACAGCTGGAAAAAGGTGCTGATATAGCAACACAACGTCCAGTAAGGCATCATTTCCCAATCTTGCCTAGTGCTTACGAAGCTACGTCAACGATCGAATTTGAACCTCAATAAAGTTACCATGGGAAAAAATTAAATAATTCTGCACAAAAAAGGAACCCTTAGGAATTGCTACCGTCGCTGGAATATTACCATGATGATCAGCACTCTCCTCAATTTTTGCTTCCCTTCCTAATCGCTCAGTACGATCCGGAGAGAAGGAAAAAGAAGGGACATGCAGCACGTCGACAGAATTGTGAAACCCTACGCTCAGCAGCGTCCCTACCCTAGACTTAACGCACTGTGCTGGCATGGTCGGAAAGAATAAAAATTACACCAAAACCGTTAAATGGAAGCAATAAAAGGTAGGCACAGCAGAAAGATTTCCAGAAGGCTTTGCTAAAAGGTTAATACCCAAGAGAGCCCACAGTGACAGTACTCCTCACAATATATAATACATTCACCACGGAGGTACAGTACATCAAAGTCAACAGATTATATTATGCTATGAACACGCAAAGATCAAGTCAATCTGATGAGGGCAAAACACAAAAAATGTACATTCAGGCTTCCGACTCACGTCTTAAGCTAACAGAAAGATGTTGCCACATGAAAATGCATAGATAACTGACGGGGCCACGGTTCGAAAAAGTAAGGGCTTGAGCCCGCGCAGTAACAACATCAGCGCCATGTGGACACCCAGGTACTCAAATTCTCCCTTATATGATGCAAAAGAACCGTGTGCAAATTCCACAGACTACTGAATTGTCTCTCAATAATTATTATCTGCATTCGAATCAGTACCATGACGTGTGAAAAATGCTCCAATTCAGGCAGTGAATCTTCTACCAAAGACCTTTCATCAGTGGCAGCTTAAATTTAAGTTTGATTCCCTCTCCTATTGACGACTCTCTATGTTACATAGGGATACCCTAATTTTCCCCTATCTCATACTTTTGAAAGCGTCACGGTCGTGCTGGAGGAAGAAGCATAATTCTACTATAGACGTAAAAAGTAGGAGCAGTAATTAAATATGACGTTAAACTTCATTTAGCGTTCATAAAAACATTACAAGAACTCGTTGAAAGGTTACATGGTACACAAGAGAAGGTATCTTACTTCTATGGTACAAGCAAAGAAAAGACATGTCAAAATGGTCTTACATTCTATACGCATCCTAAACCTCATTGAGACAGGTGGGGCCGGAACGCGAGCAGTTGAGTTACGGACTTCAGGATTGAGCTGGCGGAGGCACCTAGTGAGCGCGGAGGCACCTAGTGAGCCACAAGTTCGAATCCTGACACCTGGCGCTCAACGCTGCGTTGTTTTTGCGGTGAGTGCAAGTCATGTTTTTGGCAACGAGTGCCGATTAAGTTAAACAAAGTTCGGAGCCGTGTTATAGCCGAGAACAGCGGGCATATCCTGAGGAAAGAAAGCCTATAATTAATGGCGATTTTCGTCGGTTGGCGGTTTAATGGTGTCGATGATTACCGGTGATGCCGACTATAATTTCGGACTGGGGAGGTTGTAGAGGCCAGCTGGGGCCTTGTTATGCGAAAAGCTCCAGGAACGTTAGATTGGCGGTTGGTCAAGCGCGCCACCACAGCAGAAGAGCGAAATGATTGCAGGGTAGTCGAAAACTCGAGAAGAGTACTAAATTTACTAAAAAAAATAGAACCTAACTTAACATCCTAAAGTGAAGCGAAGGAGACCGAGGCGCCCTGGTGGAGACCAGGGGTAATAGAGAACCAGGGGATGGCCGAACAGAGACGAAGAGAGACGTAGGGGCTCGCAGATCCAGCTTTATTCAGGCGATTTTTAAGGAGCGACGGGGTATAGAGACAGTGGCGAGCAGGGCCAGTCCGGGCGTGTATTAACGACGCAGGGGTGGGAGCCTTCCTCCGTGGTTTCGGTTAGTTCGGCCACTGTAGGCCTACCTCAGGCTTTAATCGGCATAAGCAGCGGACGGGGAGCGGGCAGACGACCATCGAGTTAAGGGAGCTGGATTTGAAGTAAAACAATAGCTAGATTCACGTTGGACGATACGGGTCGGGAGGCAATCGACACTAGTGTCGAGGAAATGAGAGCGGGCAACGGCGGTGGCACTAACACATCTAGGCGGTAGGCAGGGCCAATCGACCGTTGTCCAACCAGGATTAACTTATCCGCAACGCTGCATTTGGAGTTCGTCCTGGGAATGCCTTAGATCCCGGAGGCTGGAGCTACTCGTCTCGTACCACTGAGAGACTTCAGGCATTGTGCTGCCCCAAACAGCATCAATCCTGCACAAACAGGCCAACATTGTCACGGCTGTCTAGTGGAGAGTTAATAATTAAATGAAACTATGGCAAAGTCTGGACCTACTTTGGGGCTCACAAATCAGCAAGTTTAAACCCTGGGAGATAAGGCTATGATATGGCTGTAGTAGCCGCTAACATTGTGAAACTCTGATCACTGACTAAACCCATGAAAATCAATCTAATTTAGGTAAATTTTGAACATTAAATGGCTTCTAAAATGTATGTTAACCGTAAACTTCCAGTGATTGCCGAGTGGCACTTGCATCGTAGGATTATTAGCAGAAAAGCAAGCAAAGATATTAGGAGATTACTATTATTAACTTTGATAGCAGGAAAATAAGCGCACCGCGAATGTATACGGGTGGAATTGGTTGCAACACTTAAGCACAAAGAAATTACACGGCACAAAAAAAAAACGTACACTTTTCACAATATTTAGCACTTCACTTGAGGGAAAATCCTTGCTACACGTTTGTGCTTACCTGCCCTAGAGGAGCCGACCTACAATTCAAAAATTTAGCTTCAGCACCTGCCCATAGAGTGTCACTCTAAAAAGAAAGAAATTAGAAGGTTACATAGGGAAAATCACAGGCCTACATATAAAAGCAGAAATGACAGGGCGAGGAGGACGCCACGTAAACGTGACCCCCTCCTCGCAAGAGGATTCGGTAAGTAGCCTATGCCTCCAGAACTTTCGAGAAGGCCGGAGGTTGCGCACGGGAAGCAGTGTTGCCGTGCCGAAGGGAAAGTCAAAGGAGAGAGGAACGAGAGTTTTGGAAATATTTATGAAACTCGCTGATGTCCAAGCTCGCTCCTACAGAGGTAAGGTAGCCGCCCACACAATGACAGAGGTGCCTGTTGAAAACCCTAAGCATTTCTTATGTACAGTACATTGTTCAATGTCGTCTGCTTGCTTTCCCAGCAGTCTGTCATTGTGAGGACGGAATTTTTACCTCCAAAATGACCAGCTTTTCTTCAGAAAAGCAATCTCATTTTCTCGAGTGCCATCTATTAAAGAAGGCCCACAAGGAGTTTAGCACTGTCGGCACTTATTTTTTTATTTTTATTTATTTATTTATTTATTTTTTTGCAAACAAGTGAGGTGTTAGCGCTTCTCCAGCTTGAAGGAAATATCTGAAGGTCAGCTCTGACTACGGTCCTCCCTGATTTTTGACTGACGGCAATCTGTTATTTCCTTTACAGGTCGCTTTAGATTGCTCCTGAGCCTGTCGTGTACGAGTTTTTTGAGCTGCAATGGGAGCTGAGAGCTGGTGTCTACAGCTGAAAAAGTCTTACCAGTTTCTTGAAACTCAATATTGGCTTAATCACTCATTTCCTTACATTTTATAGCAATGACGTGGTAACTACCTACATATATAGAAACGAAGAGGCATAGAGCTACCACTGTACTTATTTAACGATTTTACGATAAAAACGAAATTAACAAGTGTTGATTGTAAATTGAAAAATTTTCCAGGGACTCTCTCTGCTCCCAGTAGTCTTGCTGGAGCTCAACAATTCCTCAACCTTTATGCTAAGAACATTTTATTATAGTCTTGCTGGAGATTAGCTTTATTTGCTTATAGAAATCGTTTTCACAAGCATAGTAATGCTGCTATTCATTTCTACTTATGAAAGTATGCTAAAACTTGCCTTTGTAACTGTAGTTAGTACTTTCAGAAACAAACGACGCACTTTTTGATGCTAATAGCAAATGGGCTAATATTACACAGTTCACATACAAGGCAATACTTCGCAAAGGCACACAACACATGCAGTAATAGCGAAGAGCTGTGCAGAAGACCAGAAAAAGCTCCAACCTGCCGAGTTCCTTCAACCAGAAACGATTTTTTATGTATTGTTTTTTTTTTGCAGACAGAACTCTCAGGAACAGCGTATAACTGTGCAACAGGCTTTCCCCTCCAGCTCAGCCTCGAAATGCCATCTTGCTCTCCTATCAGTTCTTTGACCCTGAAACAAGGTTCTTAGTTTTTTTTATTTTGCTCCAGCCAGGCTGCTGACGCCGACCCACTCCCGAGGTGAAGATCCCAGCAACAGACTTCTGTTCTCTTTACTGTGCCCTGGCCGCTGTTCTCTTCAACAGACATCGCAGTATCTTACTTTGCGCAATAATTAGTGATCATAATATAATTATATCATAATTGATGGAGAAAATTGTTGTCAAAGCAATGATCTTCCGGCACCAAGTCACAGCTGTTAAGTAGCCGAATTTTTAGTATTGAGCTCAACTGAAAATCGTGAGGGCCGTACCAAATGTAATGCCTCCTATTTTTTACTCAAAAAGTTGAAGAGCTACGAAAACGCAAGTGGCACCATTAAAATGAACGACCTTTTGTGCTCCAGAACTTATTTTTCTATCTATTCACCACAAGCGATGAACAATGCCAGCGATGAACGAGAGCCTTGATGCCTCGGTCGTAAAAGTTGGCGCTTCATGAAGCAGTCCATTTTTTCACGGCTGAGATTACGACGTTATTGTCGGTTAAACGCTGTCCACGTACTGCATCCTTCAGAGGTCCGAACAAGTGGAAGTCTGACGGTGCCAGGTCGGAACTATACGGTGGGTGAGACAGCCGTGTCCAGCAGAACTTTGCCACGCATTTCATAGCCTCAAACTTGAATGTGGCCTAGTGTTGTGGTGTTGCAAACGGAATGGTTCCCTTTCCTCTGGCCATACACGGGCAGTCAACGTAACGGTCAGAGTTGGCAGTCGCCCCTGGTTCCAAAAAGTCCAGGAGGATGACGTCCTTCCTGTCCCAGAAGACAGTGCACATCACTGCCATCACATTTTTGCGGATTGAACTTCGTTTTGGTTGGAGAAAGTGAGTGATGCCATTCTATCGACTGCGATTTGGACTTTGGCTCGTAGTGATGACACCACGTCTCATCATCAGTTGTGATGCGATTCAAAAATCCGTCACTTTCGGCTTCGTACTGATCCAAAAAGTCCTGATATACATCCCGTCGGTGGTTATTTTATTCATGCTTTAGCATTCGTGGGACTCACCTAGATTTGTTTTGCTGTATACTAGGGATCACAACAGTGCACTGATACCCATATCCAACTCTATATGCAATTCATGCACAATTATCCGCCAATCGATGCGGATAAATTGACCGAGTCGCACACTTTATTCACCGGCAATGGGGAAGGATAACTGTTCAAGGCCATCCGGAGCGCACTTTATCCCTCACATCACTATCGCCGCTCTGAAATCGACGAGCCCCTTTCCTAACTGTGCTGATATCAACTGTATCGGGTTCATAAATGTTCACCAAGCGCCGGTAAATGTTGTTTGGTTCAATTGTTGCCGCATGGAGATGTTCAGTAACGCATCTCTGCTACTGAAGCACGTCGAGGACAAGGACAGCCCAGTCAATATCTACAGTGAGAGATGCTACCTGCAGGTCATGAGTGCATAAGTTCAGTCATAATAACTGCAATTTGCAGTCCCTTCGGCGGAATAAAAAAAACCGACGTCAATACTTTTGGAACGACCTTCATAGTTGTCCTTAACGATGTTACTCAGCAGTATTACTAACTGGGATTATATAATTTGAATTACAGTGGGCAGAAAACTATAACCCTTCTTCACACTCTCTCATCACTCGAAAGAGACTTATAGAATTAATTTACAATAGCATGCATAACTGCTACTTGTAGCAGAAAGCTAATTAGCACGGAACTTTCGATCAGGTTCGCGTGGTCAATCAATACAAAAAAATTCTCTAGAAACGAAATTTGAGCGGTGCTCTAGTGCCGAAGTCACATGTGCATTAGCACGATCAACTGGAAGCGAATGATGAACCATTCATTAGTCGTTCTGAAATATATTCAAGCTCGGTAGCATGAGCGACATGCAAGCTGCACATCCTCGCATTACGTTGTGCCTATGAAAGCATAGTGTGGTCACGGCATAGCATAAGCCGTCTTCCATTCACTCGCTGTAGCTGGATTCATCTAACCAGATTAGCTGTTAATCTTGAACTATTGCCATGTCACTTTGGATCGAGTTTAAAACGTTATTCACAAACCCATTACACTTGAAATGACAGAAAACTCAGCCGTGTTCGATAAAAAAAATGATCAAAGAGGGTACAAAATACAGGCTTACCAAGATAGTCTGCATCGATGACGCTGCAGTTCTTTTAGTATTAGTAGAAATTTTGTCTTTAGGAATGATCAGGCGATGCATATTTTGTTTCTCGTTTTGCCAATCAGAATCCTGTAGAAGAATCTTTTTACCTTTACTTAACTGCATTACTACCTGTTTTATGAGATGCGTCCACTTTTAGAATCGGTTTGATCATAGCAATTCAAAAAAATAACTGAAGCACTCTGAGAGAGTATAGCTCCTCCAAACAATGCAATGTTAACGAAAAAATATTATACTGATCCTGAAACTTTCCTTTTTTCCATTTTCATGAATTTTGCCATTTGTGCCTCTCAACATTCATAATAGTTGCAGTAACTTTCTTGACGATCCATCAATAACATTTTGAGTTATATTCTGCCAAAAATTATGACAAACAGCAGTCAAACACACAAACGAACAAACTGATCATCATAAGAATTTGATCATTTAAGCCTTCTAACAGTTCTGACAATTCCTGCATATTTCAGGAATATCTGTCAATAACTTTTTTGTAAATTTCTGATTGACATTATGAAAAACATTTATCAAAGACATGGACAGAGGAACAGATCATCGCCAGGATTTATCAAAGACACGGACAGAGGAACAGATCATCGCCAGGATTTATCAAAGACACGGACAGAGGAACAGATCATCGCCAGGATTTATCAAAGACACGGACAAAGGAACAGATCATCGGCAGAATTTATCAAAGACACGGACAGAGGAACAGATCATCGCCAGGATTTATCAAAGAGACGGACAGAGGAACCGATCATCGCCAGGATTTATCAAAGACACGGACAGAGGAACAGATCATCGCCAGAATTTATCAAAGACACGGACAGAGGAACAGATCATCGCCAGGATTTATCAAAGACACGGACAAAGGAACAGATCATCGCCAGAATTTATCAAAGACACGGACAAAGGAACCGATCATCGCCAGAATTTAGTCATCTGCTCTTCGTCACATGCCTAACAATTCACGCAAATAAAAAAGAGGTAGACAAACAAACGGTTGAACGGGTCTTCACCAAATGATAATCATCTGTTCCTGCTATAATAAATATGCCTAACTATCTCAGTAAATTTCGTAAAAATCCGTTCTTAACTTTTTGAATTATCATAGGTGAGAGGCAGGCAAACAGATTAACGGGCAAAAATGTAAGCAGGCAAGCTTAATAACAACATTACCTCCTTGGAGGAGGTAATAACGTTGTCACTGAATTTTCCAAATTATATTATTCAATTATATTATTCACTAAATTCAACTTTTTTCATCTTCATGTGCACTGCATTCTTGTATACCTATGTATATCATCAGCAGCAGTTATATATTATTATATATTAGTTATATATTAATCATTATATATATATATATATTAATACAATATATTATTCTTTGAACTTTCCTTGGAGAATCCACGACGCAAGCAATGACGTTCAAGCGGGGACTCCGATAACACAGCCTGAACTTCGCGAATTGATTTACTTTCGGGAAAACTTTTAGTTTTATTATTAACAGTAGGACAGGAGCTGAATCGAAAGCTCGATGTAAAAAGACTATGCCATCTAACTGAACATGAATACAGTTCCAGCTCTTGTCCTACTGTTCATAATTAGCCTGAACTTCATATTATAACTAAGGTTACCTACACCAGCACACGGGTCACCATTGGAATATAATTAGTCGCCTAATCAATATTCCAATAAAAAGCCTTAGTTGCCGTCACTTCTGCACTGTGCCTTTGAAAGGTCCCCAGTTACCAGTGCTGCACAGTATCGTCTGTTCTGCACGGCGCTTCCAATATGTCCAAGGATCTTAAAAGCGCTGCGCGAAACCCACAAGCAGTTTACAGCCTCCATATTATGTATATAACGGCAGACACCAGACTAGTGCTGCCCTTAGGCCGATACTAGAGAATACGATAGCGAGGGTACGCTGAAGCCCACAGGCTCTGTAGCCAACTGTGGGGTCAGGTTCTCCGGGACCGTATTTATCGAAAGCTTCTGCTCATCTAACGGAATGTTTGAATATTACTGATGCGCCGTTGCTAACAAGGGCTGCACTGCTCATACACTCTGCTGTTAGCCAACTTTTGCAAGTAAAGCAGTGGTTCCCAAAGTTCAGTTTTCTATGGACCCCCTGTGAAATCACCCTGAAGCGCACGGGCCCCCGCCATTAAAATAGCATCAACTTAGTATATTACGTACTGAATGAGTGTTGTATGTATCGATTGTGTACAGGCTATTGCTGTTCAGTTAATGCAGAACGGCAGAGGCATAACAACACACGCCAACATATAATTATTCATATCACAGTCACGTGACATCCCAGCTCAGCTCATTATTCACATACAGCGAGTTTTTACCTTTAACTCTCTTGAATTTATTTTGACTCTCCTAAATGACTATTTGCATTGAATGGTGGTTAACAGATGCTGTTCTCGCGGTATTTGAAAAAGAAAGTCTAAGATTTTGCGATCGAACGAAAGCATTTGGGGGTAATTATGCCATTATTAACATTTTTCAATTTCAATGAATTCATGTAAAATATTATTACAAGTTCTTTAAACTCATATTTTCCTTCTTCTAACCTTAAAATATTCTTTGGTTTTTATCATCCATGGGATAAAGTCAATGTAATATTGTCACAGAAGCTTTAAACGGCATGAACTAGGAGGGGGTCCGTATCCGTAGCTTCATATGCACTCCCAATACTAAACACTGCTCTATAGAGGAAAAGCTCCCAACAGTTGGATGGGCAGAGTATTTTTCACAGTTACAGACCGTTTCAAATATGCACTGCTCAGTTCCAAGTCTGTAAGCTTCGCTCTCGCAAATTGAGAGCAGTTCTTGCAATTGTTACTAGAAAGGGAAGAGGCGCTTGTGTGCAGTTTTGCGGACGTATACAAGCTGTTGAGCTAACATCGTAAGTGTACTAACAACTCTCCCACTATCGTCTAATTTTCTCCTCTCTTCACTCCACTCACCGGATCGTAAGTGGAGTCTCTCGATCTGCAGGGTATGGCCGTCCAAGTAGCTTCCAGGCGCTATACGAGTATATCTATAAAAAATGACCCATTATTCATTTAAGTATTATTTGTTTACTACACACATTATATTGTAAGGAATCGGTGCAGCTTCTTGAAAACAAAAATCTTGTACGTGCAAATAGCTAACTTATATCTCATCAGCACTAAGAATATTCAATGACAACGAAAGATTGTAAGATATTAAGTACGTGCAGCACAGCAAGATGATCGATGGTATCATCCGCTCAGGTGGTTATTCTCCAGCTAAGCAAGTGTGTGGCACTCCAAAACCTCTTGTATGTAATCCATTCATTCCAACCTGAGCCACATTCAGACCTTCAAAAATTTGAAAGGCGTCAAAGTGAATTAGATAAAGCGACCAAAATGTAAATTAAATGTTGCTGAAGAAATAATACAGCGAATTTTGTCACCAAGACATACCAAAACATACCAGATGACGGCCAAAATACTTTTGTGGATATTGGCTTCTAACAGTAATGCTTGTTCAAGCTTTTTCATTCGAGCTGATACATGTTTCAACAGCCAAGTTTCAAAATATAGAAGCAGCAAATACCTTTATCCATTCTTTTATTTCTCTCTGTATATGCATGGCAATTTACGAGCCAGTGTTTTGGTAACTACGGCATGAAACAGTAACCTATTTATAGGAGCTTGTTCTGAACAGAACTGCGCCTATACCTTCGTCTGACGTTCAGAAATGGATATACGATAGTAACAGCATGAACTGAAGTTAACTGTACATCGATCAGAAATGAATTTCATGAGCTCTGTAACTTTTATGAATCTCCGCGGTGTCCACGATAGAGTTGCACGATCAAGCAATATTCAACCGATTAACAGACCCTAGCCGGTGGCGTTACAAGAACTGTCTTTACATTTGCATTTTTACAACCTGCTGTAGAGTAACCTGGCAATATGGGAAGTGCACGGGGGGTCCGTTGCGTGCATCTGTGTCTCCGCATCTGTCTGTTTTGGTGATAAGTTAACTGCAACCAAGCAATGACAAGGATATGTGTTCTCTCCAATACATAGCGTGCTGGGCGTGACTGGATGAACTGTAATTACCTTCGCCAATAAGGTTATGATTATCTCGAATTTGTCTCTTTGTCTGTTACTATGTCTAGACAACCAAAAAATTATGAACGGATCTTTAGAAACTTACAGGGACTGTTAGGTATGTGAGGAAAAGTAAATAATTAACTTTCGATGAATGATCCTTTCAACAGTTTTTTGTTTGTTTATCTTTTTTTCCCAGTAGCATAACTCAAAACCTTGTTAAGTAATTTTATGAAATTTGCATGAATTGTTAGGGTTATTACTAGAAGAAAATGACCAAATTTTTGTCTTGGATATTTGATTATTTGTTTGTCAGTAAGTTTGTTTTTATATTTTTCAGTGTCATAACTCATAAAGTTATAGACGGATCTTCATAAAATTCGCAGGAATTAATTGTGCACGATGTTAAAAGGCACAAACAAGCAAATTTTTCTAATGATCACTTTGTCCGCTTGTAAGTTTGATTAATGTTTATCAAAATGTTTGTTAGAAGTAAGAAATGCTGTAGGTTCGTTTAGTATGTTGTAGCGATCATTCTGCTTGTGTGTATATATATATATATATATATATATATATATATATATATATATATATGCTAGGTATTGCTCAGAAATAATGTATATATTAGTACTGTACCACTCATCAGAAGAAAAACGGTCGGCTGTCTGTGAGCATCGGCTTCGTCCTTGCCGCCCCAGAGGTCACACTCTGTAGACCATAAATCAAACTGCCGCAAGACATGCCCCGAAAATTAACTACACACCTGAGAACATAACAGGCGGGGAATGAACTTGGGCAGATCTCTTACTCCCGGCAACCTGAAGCCGGTTCCCGATTGTCGTGCACTTCGACTACTTCTGGAATTCCAAGTTTGGCATCTGCAGGACTCAGTTCACAGCATCGAGAATCTGGGACCTCTCAATCTTACTGCAAATTGAATTTACACGATACAAATGAGTCGTGGCACCGGCCAATCAGGAGCTGCTCAACCTGTGACGTCATTACAGCCAGCTACATGAGTGGAGAGAAACTCTACTATTTTCCATTTTCTCTTCCTATTGTAGGACCTTTGCATCAATGTTATGTAGGAAGGATAGGATGAAGATGTTTGTGAAAAACCACCAACATACTGAATGGTTACCCGCTGTAGATAGAACTTTATGTTAGTACTTACATCTGCCATCATAAACTCAACATATGCAACTTATCGAAGCGTTACTTTAACATCGTTTCCAATCTGCAATTCAACTACAATAGACGGTTAGAAGCTGCACAAACGTTGCCTAGTCGCAAACGAGAAGCAACCTTAAATTTTTTCATCAGACAATAAAGCTGTTTTTAAGGTGGCGGTGTGGGTGCTTCTAGACTACTCAAGAAAGCCTCTCAACCTAGTGTTGTAATCATAACAATACAATGTAAAATAGTAGATACTACTAACAACAACCTAGTTCTTATGTTTCATACACGATATCTATTAAGTTTTGATAAAAAGGTAAAAAGTAAACCTCACGATATTAGAAGTAAGTTACGAACAACTGGCGTGAGGGAAATAAAAACAGTAGTAAACCCTAATAGTGGACTAAGTATTACACGGCACTAATTAAAAAGATGTACGAGCATCCACAACTTTTGCACATGTTTCCGGAGCGACTGGATAGACATACATCTCCGTAGCCTATCTACGCCTGACACGCGAATGGGACAGAGTGAACATTGAGTAAAGTGAACAGCCAACGAACCGCTTATTGTTAGATATAACTAGTGTGACAGGCCGTTAAAAATAGCGAAAAACATTTTTAAAGTTCTTTCCACCGCCATGCCTTCCTTAATACAGCTGCCAACTTAAGGAACATAAAAGATCAGCGTTTTCTGCTTCACCCTTGCTGCTGAGTAGTGAAATCCTTCTTTCTTCCCAGACCTGGAGAAATATTAACAGACTTTTGCAAACTGTCAATCACTCAAAATATTGTGTTATTCAATTGCGACTAGGTACCATGGACACATGAGCATAGTATATTGGCCCAGTTTTTTGGCGTACTTGAAAGCTGTTTTGCCATCGAATGAAGTCCAGTTGGAAGAGTAAGAGGGAAGAAACTAGCATCAGGAAGCAAGAGAGTGCTAACGGAAGCTTCAGATATCGTCGATGTTGCTATTTCAATGCTGGCAATGCTGAAAGTTCATTCAAATATAAGGTTGTCTGTCGTATACGTTTGACATCGTCAGCAACCTGGCCTATTTTTTGCTTGTTTTCTTCAAACGTGACAGAAAATAGACAGATAAATAAACAAATAGGCAAGTAAATAGACAAAGAAATAGAAAAACAGATAAATACACATAGGTTTTTATTTAATTGTAACTGGAATGATTCTTTAACATAAGCATACTTAGAAATTCAAGATTCCACTCCGAAAAACTAGTATGATCTATTTGGAACTGAAAAGCAGTTATTCCTTTTCATTGCTCATTTCTGGAAGAAAATAAAATGCTTTCCACCGATGCCAATGGCACCCGAGAGTCCGACCAATAGCAACAGCTCAATCAGCCCCGGGCGTGTTGGTTGGTGGAGCTTGAGCTGACGTCATTTTTCCCACCCAATCTATCGACAACAGAGATGACTGAAACTAAACTTCCATTTTGCTCTATTCTTTGACGAACATAATGGACCCTGATTCGCTGGCAGCCATGCAGGTGGCGTAGGACGCTTCGCAAAGGCTCATCGTGGGAGAGTTCAAGTGAGGATCGTTTAGATATCCCACTGTTGTGTTGAGATTGAAAAATTATCAACATTATTGTCACTTGCGTGCAGCAGACACATGACCGATCGCCAGCTGCTAGGAGAGGTTTGAAAAGAATCTGCACAAAGACTGGAATAGTATTTAAGTTGTAGCATGACCTTCTGACCTTCACGGCGTGTTGGGAACCGATTCCGAAGGTCTTTGGCCCTTGGCTCCAAGACCGGGCTGGAATTAGTAAACCCTTGTTAGACTCGTTTTAGGGTCAACTTATCAAACATTTGGACTTCCCGCTTAATGTCCCAAATTTTGGTGCTTCATGCTGCAGAGATGGAAGGATGCGAATTATTTATTCAAATAACATATTTTGAATTAAATGGCATGAAATATTAATCCAACATTACCAACCGTGTCAACACAAATTTGACGCGGCTAGATTAAATAAGATTAAAAGGGAGAGATTTTGCTGTTATGGACAGCTGACGGAGCATTTTTTTTTTTTTTCAGTCTCCGTCAATCTCAAAACCTCTCCTGCAAGAATTATTTCTCAGCTGCTAAGTCCAAGACGGGTCACTGTAGTGTGCTGCCTGGACTGCGGGTAACAATTATTGTATCGTGAGTAATTACGTATTGCATCGACTAAATGTTGTCGCCCCGCATGATTGAGATTACACTCCACCGGTTTGCATTGCGGTGAACTATGCTAGTATTGCATTGTTTTTAACAGTAGCTATAATATGGTCACTGGGTACGGCATTAAATAGCGTGGTACATGACCTTGCATTATTGTTTTTTTTTTTTTTTTTTCTTTGCATCAATATTTGTATAGTAGTTTCCGCGAACGTTTGATTTTTTGCACAGTACAGTTTTACGATACGCTTTACAATGAAAAATAGAACGAGTGCTATTATAACATTCTTTTTAGTGCTGAATACTGTTATACTGAGCGCTTGTTTTATCATTCAGTATAAAACTCCGCTTTCCTAAGGGAAAAATCAATTTTTGAAGAACCCTTGCGTAAAATCATAGACCACACCTTGCATTGACTGGACAGGACACTGAAATCAGGCCTCGGGCAATTGGGCCTGGAGGCCGATGAAAAAATGAGTAACTGTTCTATTAATCACAGAGACCTCAAACAATGATTAATTTCTTCGTCGTACCATAAGGAATGTGTTGCAGAGCTGGGAATCTAAATTCACAATCATATATCTTCAATAGGCGATATAAATCATACCTTCGGACACCATGAATAATTGAAAATTCATCATAATTTCCAGGAATATTAAAATTTCATAGAAAAAATCGACTCATAGATACTGCACGCAATGTTCTTCAATATCACATACAACTGAGTTTTTTCCGATGACGGGTTTGAAGCAATAAATTCAGAAATTGATGTATGTAGTGCTTTCGGGGTCCTGTGAATCCTGCGAAAGAAATTAATCTTTGTTCGAGGTCTCTGTCGTTATTAGAACTCATTTTATTAACGCTCACGTAAATCGGCCTCCAGGCCCAATTGCGAGAGGCCCGATCTCAGTGTCCAGTCAATGTATGGTGTGGTCTATGGTGCAATACATCGTGAAGTTGTCCACGGTCTAGAGCTTTGTCTTCCTTAGTATCGATATGAAATAGCGCTGGGTTGCATAATGTCATATTATATCCTAATACACTGCACAGTACTAAGTCGTGTCTCATTTCCTTATAAGCCCGGTGCCCACTTAACAGCGACTGCGCAGTCGTGGCCCCGACCTCAAAATGACGTCTAGGAACGATCGTGCTCTAAGTCTTACAGTATCAATCGTTGTGTATTTAAGCTGCTCATAATTAGGAGCGATAGCTGAAAGTTCGTCATTCGCACTAGCTGTAGTGTAAAAATTGCAGTAGCAGCTGAGATCTTAAAATTTTTTATAAATACAAATTTCGTACAAATAAGCTGAAACTGAGCCTCTGCAACATAAACGGATTAGTTGAGTTAGCTTTAGGCTGTTCGCTCCAATGAATATCGTTAAGTTAGCACTGGGCTTTATATTGAAATGTATCATATGACATAATATAGACCAGTGTCGTCTTACGTAACACTTCGCCTCTATATGTAGACGATGGCATCAAGCAATTGCTAAAACTTACTCCAAATGCAACAAAAAATTCATGTTTATATCCAATCGCTGTACAAGAAAGTAACTAATAGCTAGTCTGTGCCGGTTCAATTATTTTCTGCACTTTTTGTTCTAGACCAAAAGAGCAGCCCAAAAGAACAAGAAAGCACTCGTTTTTGTTCGCGGTCGCGGTCAGTTGCCTCGGACTGCAGATTCTCGTCTAGTCCGGAAACTCTTCTTATCAATTTCCAGAGCACCTGAAGCAGCTGCCCACCTGCGAATTAGTGGCAGGCGTTGAGAACAGAGACTGGGGCTCGGTAGTCGATAAGAAGCCTTAAGACGGCTGCATCTCATACTATTTTTGCTGGGAAACATTTCACCCAAGCAATTACAGCAATACAATTGGTTCTATTCTCAACCCTTTGTATTGTACATTATTTAAGGGGGAAACCTTGACTCAAAATTTATCCTAATAACATTGGCTCTCTTCTTAACCTCTCTTATTCACATAACATTGTTTTCCTGGCAAACGCTTTCTATTTTGAATCAGTCTAGCTGATAAAATTGTTTCTTAAAATTATTTACTTAATATTATGTGCTTCTTAACGCTCTCTATCATAAATTAACATTTAACTATGAAAAGTGGTACCTTCACAGTTATTCATACAAAATTGTTTCTCCTCTTAAAGCCTTTTATCTGTACTTTAACTATAAGAAGATAAAATTGCCTGAAAATGATTTATATTTGTGTATGAGACCACACATACGAGCTGTGAACGGCCAACGTCGAAGTCTGGTACTCGAATGGAGCATGTCATGGAATAGTTGTCATATAAATAACCAAAACATACTCAGTCTTGCTTGCATTCCTTAAGTGTATTAAATGTTTAACGTTCAGAAACAAGCGGTTCATTCGCACTTTGCAAGGTCGCTGGCTTGAGTGTGGGTAGAAAACTGTTATTGAACGAACTCTCGGACTAGGGGTTTAACTGTATCAAATATAGTAATTTATGTAGGTACCTTATTGGTGATCTTCTACTAGGTCCAGGCGGTTTTATTTACGCTCCTCGCTGTATAAAGAGTAGTCGCAATTGAAACCGGTGACCAATGGGAGGTCCAGGAGCGAATTGTCTCCACGGTGCGCGTAACCGCTAGCAGATGATTTATCCGAGACGTTCAGCAAGGGTGTGTTAGGTGTAGAATAATAATGTTATTCTCTGGTATGGAGCAAAGGAGACTGCACCATACGGACATGTCGAAAGAAAGAAAGAAAATACATTTATTTCTCCCCGTAGGAAGGTATTCATACAATAGTTCTATTACAGTACATGTTCAGTACACTAGTGTAAAACAATAAGCAACGAGTCTTACACGCTAGGNCCTACAGTCCAGCGCAGACTGTAAATGGTGTGACACTGACAACAGAGCGTCACAACAACCCAAGCCAGTTCTGTACGCAAACTGACCAGCAGGCAGCAACCCCGTTGCCTCAGCAAAGCGACAAAGCTTACCAGCAATCGCTAGCAACCTAGAGCCAACTCAACTAATACGACTGTGCAGTCGTGGCCCGGCTTCAAAATGACGTCTAGGAACGATCGTGCTCTAAGTCTTACAGTATCAATCTTTGTGGATTTAAGCTGCTCATAATTAGGAGCGATAGCTGAAAGTTCGTCTATGGCACTAGCTGTGGTGTAAAAATTGCAGTAGCAGCTGAGATCTTAAAATTTTTATAAATATAAATTTTGTCAACTAAGCTGAAACTGAGCTTCTGCAACTTAAACGGATTAGTTGAGTTGGCTTTAGGCTGCTCGCTCCAATGAATGTCGTTAAGTTGGCACTGGGCTTTATATTGAAATGTATCATATAACATAATATAGACCAGTGTCGGCTTACGTAACACCTCGCCCCTATATGTAGACGATGGCAGCAAGCAGTTGCTAAAACTTGCTGCAAATGCAACAAAAAATTCATGTTTATATCCAATTGTTGTCCAAGAAAGTAACTAATAGCTAGTCTGTGCCGGTTCATTTATTCTCTGCACTTTTTGTTCTAGACCAAAAGAGCAGCCCAAAAAAAAACAAGAAAGCACTCGTTTTTGTTCCCGGTCAGTTGCCTCGGACTGCAGATTCTCGTTTAGTCCAGAAACTCTTCTTATCAATTTCCAGAGCACCTGAAGGTTCTGCCCACCAGCGAATAAGTTTCGGGCATTGAGAACAGAGGCTGGGGCTCGGTAGTCGACAAGAAGCCTTAAGACGGCTGCATGGTACCGCACTGGCTGCAGTTCGCACCTTCAATATTCTTTCTCCTCCTAACTTTTTCAATCTCATACTATTTTTGCTGGGAAACATTTCACCCAAGCAATTACAGAAATACAATTGGTTCTTTTCTCAACCCTTTGTATTGTACACTGTTTAAGGGAAAAACCCTGACTCAAAATTTATCCTAATAAAATTTGCTCTCTTCTTAACCTCTCCCTTATTCACATAACATTGTTTTCCTGCTAACCGCTTTCTATTTTTAATCAGTCTAGCTGATAAAATTTTTCCTTAAAATTATTTACTTAATATTATGTGTTTCTTAACAGTCTCTCATACACTAACATTTAACTATGAAAAGTGGAACCTTCACAGTTATTCATACAAAATTGTTTCTCCTCTTGAAGCCTTTTATCTGTACTTTAACGATCAGAAGACAAAATTGCCTGAAAATTATTTATGTATGAGACCACACATACGAGCAGTGAATGGCCAACGTCGAAGTCTGGTACTCGAATGGAGCATGCCATGGAATAGTTGTCATATAAACAGCCAAAACATACTCAGTCTTGTTTGCATTGCTTAAGGGTATTAAATGTTTAACATTCAGAAACAAGCGGTTCATTCACACTTTGCAAGGTCGCTGTCTTGAGCGTGGGTAGAAAACTGTTATTGAACGAACTCTCGGACTAGGCCTTCAGCTGTATCAAATATAGTAGTTTATGTACCTTATTGGTGATCTTGTACTAGGTCCAGGCGGTTTCATTTACGCTACTCTCTATATAATGACTTGTCGTAATTGAAACTGGTGACCAATGGGAGGTCCAGGAGCAAATTGTCTCCACTGTGTGCGTTACCGCTAGCAGATGGTTTATCTGAGACATTCAGCAAGTGTGTTTTAAGTGAAGAATAATAATGTTATTCTCTAGCATTGAGCAAAGGAGACTTCACCGTATGGATATGTCGAAAGTAAGATATGGTAAAAAAATATCAAGTGCTTGCTAAGAAACCTAGACAGTGCAGGCCCAAAGTATAGCATCATAGCGTATACATATACAATATAAGGTTAAATAATAAGTGTATTATTGCATTTTTTTGCAGCAAATGAATGCGACCTCGTATTGGCGACGGTATTGTGAGTGTCCGAGCTCGGCATCCAAAGAGCAATATACGTGTTCAGAGTTCAGAGCTCAACGCATGTCCGAGTGTTGTAGCGTGAAGTTGTGCTTGAACCGGGATGTAAGTTTTCGCAGGAGCTCTGCTAAAAATGCGCATTATGATGTGTACTGTATGATATGTATAACAACACAATAATTCAAGGGAAGAAACCAATAATAAGCTACTTGCATCGCGGGGCAGATACTGCAGTATTTCTCTTCCAAGTTCACTTGAAGCATCGGTGCTACAAGCAGGTAGTCTAGTTTGTCGGGTCTTCTATGCTCAGCTGCTGTAGGGGCACAGCTCACAACCCAGCACTGGCGCACTTTAGCTGTCGATCAGTGCATCCAAAGTTTGGATGTGATTAGGCAGTCCATTAAGACCGTCTGTCTGCCCTGCGGTGATGAGTCTATGCTGGTCTTCGGCACGTAGCAAGATGAAAAACGCCAGAACAATGCTTCGAATTCGACTACAATAACTTATTGTTCTTTGTCATGATCTATAATAAAAGGCATAAACAGTGCATCTGTCCAGCTGTCTTCATGTAGATTGCGGAGTGTCTACGCGGGGTCGCTTACATTTCATTTTTACATGTTACCTTACCTTTGATACCTTTGATGATACTTCGGACGAGGTCCAGGCGACGTTACGCACGCCGCCCCTCTTGTGCAGAGGTGATGCTGCAGTCCGTGACCAGCGGGGTGGCTAACAGCGAGTTATCCCCACAGTTCACGTAGCCTCACTTTCAGTAAGTATGCGTCCAGTAAGTGTATATAAATTGCGCAGTCTCTGTACCGGTGACATTTCGAAGGTGACGAGGCATTTTGTTGAATAATCTCGCCCCTCGGACCACGAAACTATTAGAATACTTTGTGGCTATCGCATCACCACCAGTTTTGATCGGAATGCGCACATCACAAGTGCGACCAATGCGGTTTGAATGTCTGGCCTGGATTCGCCCATTGACATTGACAGTAATTTCTTCTAGAATTTTCCAAATATATATGATCGTAAAACGCTCGAATCTCCTTTGAATTGAGTACATTTGAAGTTGAGCCAGTCTTTCGTGATAACTTAAATCTTTCATGCCTCGGATTTTGGCAGTGAACGATCTCTGGATCGCCTCGAGGCGCTCTAAGTCTTTCCGTTTGCTTGGCATCCAAAGAGGTGAACAGTATTCAATCCTTGGCAGT
>LQNS02278097.1:10276684-10288874 GCA_001587735.2 Parhyale hawaiensis
GTTCATGCTGGGTGGTGTCGTGCCCTGTGATCTGGCGCATCGTCGCAGAGTTGGTGGAGTCTGTTTTTTGTATAAAATCTATAACTGCCCCAGTCATCCACTGTCTGAGTTTCTTCCAGATCTATTTGTTCGGGTGAGGTATACTCAGCGGACTCGTGCTCTTCATGAGTTTGCCTTGGAACCGATACGATGCCGTACGGGCCAGTATTCCCGTTCGTTTTTTCCATCGTGTGTGGATGTTTGGAATGGTCTCGATGGCTCTGTCTTTGCTGGTGCTGGTATTGGCAGCTTTAACGATCTGTACACAGAGCTATTTTGTGCTCTCGGATCTTCTTTTTTTTCATTCTTTTGTTTTCTCCACCCGCTGGGCTGGTTGCGTGGGGATTTGTTAACCTCATTGAGTTTCTCCGTCCCTACGTCGCCAGCCTGGTGTGATTTAATAATAATAATAATGTCAGTCTCGGTTGAACCTTGAGGCGACTTTTGTTTCGTGCCCACTACGCTTCACCGTATTCCTACGGAGATGATCTCTTCGCTGGTCTATCTCATTATTCCCTGATTGTCGTCCCTATGGGTAGCACTTCCGCGCTTTGCTTCATACACTACTTGTCCTTTCTCCCTTTATCTTTTTCGCTAGTAGGGAACGCTGCATGTTGGTACAGGAAAACGTCAAACGAACAGAATTCTTTCTCAGAATTTTAAGAAGATCCAAAAACTTGGTTTTCAGGTGAGGTGACTAACCGGGCTGAGCAAAGACGTTTTGCAAATATCCCTTTCTATTTCTTAGAATACCCGGTCCTGCGATACCTGTTTTTCAGGATTTGTGGTCAGAAGAAGCCTTTCACCAGTTTTCAAGGGGAAAATTTTGAAACGTGACCTGAGTCCCCATGCAGAAACACCTAATTATTGATAAATGTTGTTATTGGAATAAACAGCCTTGTTGGAAATCAATGTCATTGTTGAAATGACTTAAAAAGAGTTGCGTTGTCACTGTTTCTAACACCAAGAGTATAATACATGGCTCAGGCCCGGGCGGTAATCCTCCGAAAAAGAGCTGGAAGGCTAGAAAAGAGCACATGTAGTGTTCCGTGTTTCAGATAAATGCCCACTAGGGCCCATAAGACTACACGGCTGCAGTCGACCAAAGAATGTCCGGGCTATAACTTCATAAAGAGGAAGGATCGATCGGCAACTGCGCCCTCTCTCCGAATCACAGATCAGTGCCCTTACCACAGAAACTAAGAATGAATAAAATGCTGGTGCCAAATTCCGCCGAGCATAGCATCAATACTTTTGAAAGGACTGAACTCTAGTTTGCAGACTCGATCGTTACCGTGACAAACTTAGTAGTCATCAAGTATGCGAACAGATATAATCCGATTGACGATGCAACGTTTTGACTAAACAAATCATATTTAATTTGCAATTTCTTACCGCATGATCAAGGCAACGGATGTTTTAAATAATATTATTAATCATTAACGTACGAGTGAATGCATCACACTTGATGCAGATTACAAGTTCGCAGAACGATCCTAGCTTTAAAGTTAACGTTGAACTTATAGATGACAACAGCTGCTGGCTTGTCGCGAGCATGACAGAGCGTAATCACACGACGAAAAAACACACCGACTTATTACTTGCTTGCTGGGAACAAACCGGTTGCCTCATGCAGCAGTTCCTGGTTCATATCGGTATGCCCGTCGACTGCAGCCAGGCTAGGGAAGGTCAACTTTTGAAGACCAACAACCTCCAATGTTTTCTTCTTCTTCTTTTTTTTTTTTTTTTTGCTGGAATTGAAAGAGGCTTGCTATTGCTCTGCCTCCACGATCAGTCAGTATTGCCCTTAGCGCTGGGCCTCTTGCCACTACCAGCATCCCGTGGCAGAGGGAGAATAAATTTTTCTCGGTAGATTATCTACAAGTGTGCTTAATTTATGTTGAAAATTAAAAGGATTGCTGCGTGTATTATTTGTACCAGTATCAATATATCATAATTCAAAGAAAAAGTACTGACAGAAGTAATATTTATAAAACACGACTATCTTTCATTCGTTCCTGTCAATTATTTTTACATCTCGGCTGCCAATGTTCATTCCGTTTGTTTACTGGTAGTGGCAGCAGTCATCGAAACCCAGTGATCAAAGACTCTAGCATTCGCGTTAACTTCCATGTGCTCGGTGAATACACTCACTGATAACACAGAGTAACCCGCCATAACCTAACAGAATAACAATTATTGTTGTATCATTACTGAAACTATCATATGAAGTGTTGCCTCACGGAGGCCAAGCAATGGGGCATAATGAGGTCTATCATTTAAGACCACTGCCATCTTTCATTTGTGAGTAAGTTAATAATAAAAATAAGGTGCATTCAATTATACCATAATTACAATGTTTTAATGAGTGTTATGTAGTGTTCCCATGAGTATTCGCTAAAGATTGTTATTATTATGCAACAAAATCACTAATCTAGCAGTTTCATATATGAGCAAAATATCTGCACCTTGTCCATTGGTGATCACTTTCTTTTCAATCATTCGTTTATTTTTCTTTATTTTATTGTTTTCTGCCAAGTACTTACTCTAGTCAATGACGCTAACAAGAACA
This sequence comes from Parhyale hawaiensis, assembly GCA_001587735.2. NCBI lineage: Eukaryota > Metazoa > Arthropoda > Malacostraca > Amphipoda > Hyalidae > Parhyale > Parhyale hawaiensis. The sequence goes on from LQNS02278097.1 coordinate 10,279,296, forward strand.
AAAAAAAAACGAATGCAAGAAACAAGGATTTTTGTCTGCTCTGAGCGCCAGAAAACAAGAGGCGTGGAACCGGATATGGATGCAGACGGTGCTTTCTCGTGGGTCTTTGCACTGCGTTTTTGGAAGATAAGTGACATCCAGTTTCTGCTCGGCTGCACAAACGCAACTGTCCAGTACGAAATTGGGCACTATGGGTGGTTCCTTTGGGAACTACTTCTCCACTGTTCATGCGCAGGCGTGCAGTCTTGTTATTCGAAGGTTCTACGGTGCTGGTTAGGAAATCAGAAAAGAATTTTTATCATTGTTTATATTACTTATGATTATATATTCGCTGCTCATTTTAGGAACCAATTTCCCCAAAAATCTTACCATCTTTGATTATTCTCATCATAACATTTTCTTTGGTAAGATGACGCCATTTGTGCTAACAAATGTACCGAACTTTTCGATACCATTGTTAGATAGCTATTAGTTGTTGGGTAAACCAAATCTTCTGCAAGATTATTAACGCTACACAAAATAAACTGAACTACTGTAGAGCACTCTGAGAGCGCATACCTCCACCAAGCGAGGCAACGGTAGCAAATAGTTTAAATTGGCTCTGAAACCTTGATTTGTTTTGTATCAACCCCAAAATCTAATCCTTTGTGCCTTTACCTTTGATACCTTTGTTGATACTTCTGACGAGGTCCAGGCGACGTTACGCACGCCGCCCATCTTGTGCAGAGGTGATGCTGCAGTCCGTGACCAGCGGGGTGGCTAACAGCGAGTTATCCCCACAGTTCACGTAGCCGCTTACAACAGGTTTATCCGGCACTTTCAGTAAGCCTTTTGATAGTAATAACAGCTTGTGCAATTTATTTGAAGATCCGTTCATAACTTTTTGAGTTATGCTGCTAACAAACGTTATGCCAAACATGAGTCAAACATACAAACGAACGAACCAAAATTTAATCATTTATGTCTTTTAACATCACTAACAACCCCTGTAAGTTTCATAAAGATCCATTCATTTTTCTTTCTCGCCAGTCTAGTGAACCTGTCCCACAGGAGAAGAGTAGCAGAGCTATGTATATTTTTAAAAGGTGTACAATAATGAGAGGCATTGGTTGTATTCTGCTCTCCCTGCCCTCAAGGTTTTTGGGAGAGCGACTCGTGCTGCGTGCGGAGCGCACTCTTTCACTTTGGAGGCTGCCAGATGTCGAACTAATCAGTTCTGTCGGTGCTTCGTGCCCTGGTCGGCTAAAGTTTGGAGTTTGTTGCCGGCATCGGCCTTTGGTCGTATTGGCCTGCGGGCGGTTAAGTCAGCTGTTGATGTTTTTTGCTGGATTTCCATTAGTAGCGTTTGGGCTTCCCGGTGATGCAAGATACTTCATTTGGGTTGTATTACCTGTCTGTGGGAGCTTAAGCGTAAAGTTTTAATAATAATAGTAATTAGTTATTGTGCTAACAAGCATAAAATTAAAAACAGTGAAACAAACGAACGAACAAACGGATCATCACAAAAAAATGGGTCATTTACTCTTTGTGATATACCTAACAACTCATATGAATGTCATAAAATCCTCCCATAACTTTTTCAGTTACGGCATTGAGAAAAATGAGGCAGACACACAAACAAACAAATAAACGGATGGATGGATCTTCATCAAAAGTTAATCGTCTGTTCCTCCTAACATACTAAACAATCCCTGTAATTTTCGTCAAAATCCGTTTATAAATTTTTGAGTTATCTCGGTGACAGACAAACCTAACGAAAACATAACCTCCTTGGCGGAGGTAATCATTAGTTTTGTTTGAATCCTGCTCATTCAACGAAAGTCTAAGCAAAAAATTTTGAAAACCAAAATAAAGGCTCAATAGAGCATACAAGATCGGGGGGTAAATTGTGTCAGAGGAGGACATAGACTGAATTTTTTAAGTTTCCTCTCGCAAGCGCACCTTCGATTTGCCTCACGTATTTGTAATCTGGACCCACATTATGCCGTAGTCCCTTACTGAATATTTGGTCGTGCCTTTATGGAAGGCATTTCTATCGACGCACCGATGGATTAACTCTGTCATTTGGTCTTCTTTGATATTTTCTTCCACTGGCAAGTCTGGACCAAGACTAAAGCCCAGTAGAAGATATTCATTGCTAATTAAGGCCTTGATATTCATTGAAAAATGAGGAAACGAATGCTCAGGCTTCACGTTTTCATCTTAAGTGAGTTTCAGAAGAGCTAAAATTCAATGCGCGATTCTATAGGTAACCCTGAATTATCCCGACTCTGAGTCATGACAAAGCTATGTTCCGTGAATGTTAAAAAAAATCAGTGCAATTTCCCTATAAGTAATATTAAGTAAATTAATTAATAATTCACACTTGTTGTAGCGTATATGAACACGCTACAAAATTAGCTCGTTATTCGTATGGGCATAGAAGTTCATCGATCATATACACTTCAATTTTAATACTTAGTATTTTCTTCCGAAGCCATTTATACTTTCTTGATTTCCAATCGGCGTTCCATTTTATCATAATTTTTAACACTTTATTCATCCTGGAGCGTATCTCTCAGAATAATAGTAGTATTCTCATCATTTTATTCATAGATAAAACTATTCAATATTCTCAGATGCCAACATTTATTTACTAACCGGTACATGAACGAACGATCATATGCTCATGCGTGTGGACTGAAATACATAGTGTAATTCTGAGGTTCTAAACAATAATGAATTATTTTCATAAATAAAGGCCAATCTATATTATGATTCTGCTAGAGGCTCCATCCGTACGTCCGTCCATCCGTCCGTCCGTACGTTCATCCCTGCGCCTGTACGTGACGCTTTTCACTATCAGCTGGGGCAAATTTAAAGTGCCAGATGTTCTGCTTTTCTCTGGGAGGAAGCTCAACAATATCTGTCTTCTTTTCGCTTGCTCTAAAATAAATTTTCAGTCAGTTTCGCAGCAAAGACATGAAATTCCTTTTGCACGTATCATCCCTAAATACCGTAAAGATTTTAATATCATGAAATATACGCGTTGCTTAGGTCGCATAACGATCCAAATATGGGAAAATTCGTATCCAGACTACGGTGCTGCGAGCTGTTTTTAACTGCTTCATTCTGAAGCATTTTTGAAGAGAAAGCGCGATGTTTAAAGAAATCCCGTGAGCTGACAGAAAAAGTGCTTTCGACGACATGAATCAGTTATTGAGAAAAAGAACTGAGTCTGTTGTATTTTTATTTTGCGGTAAAGCTATCGCACATATGAAATACAAAGTAGTCAGGGTTCCCGATCTTGAATTGAAGTCGTTAAATTCACGGATGAAAAATAAAAATTTTGAAAATATGAAAGCCTGAAAAAAATATCTTCAGACGATGCGAAATAAAGGTCAGCAATTGCGTGTAAATATAGAAGAAAACAATGAGAAGAGTACTTCCGAAGAATGACATTGCTATAGTCTTCCGTTTTCTTCTCTCTCCCGCTCCAGCTACACAGTTTGACATCTCCAAGCTCCGCATTTCAGCGGCTCTTGATCGTGCTTGCGTACATTCATGATCGCCTCTTTGGCAGGGATTCCCCCCCCCCCTTTTTTTCTCTTTTCTCCTGTCCTCTATATCCTACTAACATCATGGCAATAGCTCATAGAAGGTTGGGGCATAGGTTCCGGTGTATATTTGGGAATGGACCTTTTGGTGCGTCTACTGCCACCTATCTAATGTAATCTATTGGTTTTTATGCTGTTTTTATGTTTAGCTATGTCATGAAATATAGGGCGAAAATTTTGCTGGTAAAATATCTACGAGGTCCACCGGTGCTTTAGTGCATGGCATACACGGCTACGTTCGGCCTCCTGCGTACGAGTCGAAATACGGAAACGCTTCGCATTCTCGGAATTCATGTTTTTGTGCGAGTGACAAGGGCTGATTCTATTAAGACACATCGATTCAAAATAGGTACAATTTTGAATTGAAACTCAATAGAAATCCACCGAAAGATTCGAAACTGAGCAAGTGGCCCTCGTTGTAGCGGAATAGCGGCCGCTGATCAGAGTTTAAACAGTTTTTAAATACAAGAATATTGGAAAAGCCAAAACTGCATACACAGGAGAGTAATGGAAAGGATAGGGAGAAATGTTCCCATGCTTCGAGGTTAAACGAAGTTCGTAAGGATTATGAGACAGGCGCTGTATATTGTGCAGGTTAGCTTGAGGATCTCTATTAGGTTAGCATAGGTTAGGATTGCTTCAATTTACAAAGTGAGCACTTTAACCAACCGTAGAATTTCCACGGGTCCGGCCTGTACTGGTATTATTTTTACTGTCGGTCGTGACAACTGCATAGCCAGATACAGAAAAATCTAGAACACCCAAGGGCGTAGGACCATCACCCGCGACGGGAGCATATTTCAACGCCGTCATTTTTGATGGCCAGATTACTATAGAGTTTTGGTATTTTTCACAGCTAGGTCAACCCACTAGACTCCCTGCAAAAAAATATGAACATTGCTCAACTCTTCCCTCTTTTTGGGTGGGCAGACATATTTATATACTTAAATCTTCAACGAAAACAGCATCACCTCTCTCACCTCATTCGCGGGTGATAACTAATCGCTTACGGCAGCAGCTCCGAGAGGGCCGACACCTAGCCCTAGACTCATCCCAGGAAATGGGCCTATTGGTTCGTCTACTGCCACCTATCTAATCTATCTACAGTGTCAACCGATCGTCACATTGCTGAAGTACTCGCCTGTCGGCGATGGAATTTAAAGTATTTGGTCTTCAGGCACAAGTACGTACACACTGTCGAGAAATTCCTCGGTCAGTTAATTCTTCAGGAACAACCTGCCAAAACTAAATTGAAAAGTAGTCGGTATTTACTTGAGCTTGCAGACGATAACAGACTGCGAGTGTCATTTGTTTTTTCTTGCCTCGCAGATACAGTGCTTGTATGAGACCTAGTACTTTTGATGCATCCTACCACACGGTTACAGGAGGTTATACTCTAACAGTGAGTCTAACTGAATGTTGGGCCTCCTCGGAAGCTATGACCCTAAACCAAAATTTCTCCAGGGAAAGAGGTCGGCTGTAGTCCGACGTACGTGTGCGTGTTTGTGTACGGAGGGATTAACGTGTGTGATGAAATATGACTCATGATGCGATGCTTCATTATATGGGTTGCATTATAAGATGATACATGACTCATCACTGTAGAACTGACCTGTAACGTACCAGAGCGTACGTCTCGGTGTATTTCTTTCCTCCCGTCTGAATACCAAACCCTTCAGCCCCCTCCCTCCTTCTCGTCCTTCCATTATCCACCACTGAACACCCTAAGGCGGCAAATGTAAAGTTAATTTTACCGCACTACCTTACCAGGAAATTCTGACGCACTGGTACGTGCTGTACATATATGTGCACTGGCCCCAGAGGGAGTGCACGGCTGCAGCCGACCACCCAATGTCAGATACAGCGTCAGAGGCGGAAAACCGGCTCGCCTGCCAGAACTGTCTCATGGCGAGGAACCGTCGCCTATAGGAGCCGCCAAGTCCAATTTTACAAACGTTCCAAGCCCATACAATGGAAATGACATCCTAACGAATTTTATCATTGTCTCTTGCCATCGAATTAAAAGGCTCCATTCAGAAAACTATAATTTACATTTAGCCGAATAATATTCGTAGACTTAGGTTGGGTCGACCAATACTCCCCGCCTCATTTTACCAGTCACGTGACTCCCATACAATATTTTTTTTTTTTTTTGGGGGGGGGAGCTTAGATGTGCAGCGAAGGATCACGCTGATTGCACTCCTAGTTTTGCTTCATTTACCACAAAACAATTATTTTCAGAACATAAAAAGTACCGAGTCAATTATAGTTTCACCAGCACATTTCTTTTGTTTCAGGCTGCAAAAATGATGACGAAGGTTCTGACGGCCGTGTTGGGCTTGTGCCTCCTGCTGGGGGCGAGCGCTCAGGAGGGCCCACAGATCGGCTTCTGCAACACCTACCAAACGTCGCAGAAATTCGATGAGGCCTACATAGCCAGCGTAAGCCTTTATTATAACAAGATAAAAACTGGAGCCGTTTTCAAGTCGGCAGATAGTAGTAAACAACCGCCAGCGAAGTAAACGACTGCCATACCACTACAGACGAAGATTAGAATAACGCTGCTGCATCTGGTAGCACTGTGCAGCTGCATCTGGTAGCAATGTGCAGCTGCATCTGGTAGCAAAGTGCAGCTGCATCTGATAGCAATGTGCAGCTGCATCTGATAGCAATGTGCAGCTGCATCTGATAGCAATATGCAGCTGCATCTGGTAGCAATGTGCAGCTGCATCTGATAGCAATGTGCAGCTGCATCTGATAGCAATGTGCAGCTGCATCTGATAGCAATGTGCAGCTGCATCTGATAGCAATATGCAGCTGCATCTGGTAGCAATGTGCAGCTGCATCTGGAAGTAGCGTAACTCAAAAAGTTATGAAGGGATCTTCGAGAAAATTACAGAAACTCTTAACAGTATCGAAAGGCACAAATGATTAGATTTTGGTATTGATACAACTAAAATCATTGTTTCAGAACCAATTTAAATTTTTCCTTACCGTTGCCTTGTTTGGGGGAGGTATGCGCTGTCAGAGTGCTCGCTAGTTAAATTTGTCACGAATTTGCTGTCGAATTTGCAGTTTCGAACCGGGATGTGCTTACAGTTAGGAGTCGTTCGACTGAAGGTGAGATTTCGAGCTTAACTTGTCCAGAACTTCAGAGTGGTGCGCCGACATCCAATGCTTTGAATCGAGTTTGCATTCTTGACCCTCAATCTATTAGTCTTTAAAACTTCCAGAAATCCAACTATTGTTCCGTACTCTAGAATTTTCGGCCTGCTCAACGGAACTAGATTGCTCGCACCATTCGCAAACCCTTTCAAAGTAGCAAATCCAACGCTTCTATATGAAGTTCCGCGCAAGTTAAGCCTCGAAGATTTAAAGGACCTGCGATTTTTTGACAAAATTAAAATTCAAGACTTGACTTGTCCAGAATTTCAGACAGGAGCTATTTCTTTGTCGCTTGGAATCGTTTTGTAACGGTTAAAAGCAATCCGATAACGTTGAGCAGGCTAAAAATTCCATTTTAGGGAACAAGATGTAGTTTCTGCAAACCTCAAAGTTAACGGTTTAAATTTAACAGTCAGCGCCTGAAACTCAACTCTACGGGTCGAAGCCACCGCACCTATATGAAACACTGGGGCAAGTCAAGCCTTTAGATATTAATTTGACCGTTCAATCGAATGCACCGTATAATGTTTCTAAATCCAGGCGTCAGGGCGTTGGATCTACCCAAGGAGGTTTAATTGATCAAATTTATTTTAAACCTTCTTGGTTCCGCCCACTGGCCTGCAAGCCTCAATTTGTACTGTTTACTTAGACTAGTTTATTTTCAGTGTAAAGATGGTCAAAGAACTTTGACAGCCTGAAGTACTGGCCCAATGTAATTTAGAAGAATTTTTTTTACACTGAGGTGTATGCCTAAAGTTTGAAGCCTACAATCACAATCCGTAATTATTATAAACTTGAAGCTTCTGGCCAATACAGTTCTTGACAAGGGGTACTTGTTCTTATCATGGCTATTCAGTCATGCATTTATGAATTGAAGCGATGTACGATATATCCCGTCGCTTAGTTCTAGCTAATCTTGAACTTGACCGACAAATTCAAATTTTCAATCATGTTTTTCAAAATAATGTCATTTGTATGCTCTTACGTACATGTATGATACGGTAGTTCTAACGTCGCTCCTCCTTTTCAGATGAAAGAAAACGCAGAAGGCTATTCGTTTTTGCTCTCATCGGGCCCCTCATACGGTTGCCAGAAGCTGGAGTTCTACCCGAACGGAACATATTCCTACCAATATGTTGACGTGTGAGTGACGTGTCATATTTCTCAGTGATTGATGCTGGACTTGGCGGAGATATCGGCCTTTTATTCCTAGTCTGGCTAGTAGTACTCCTAGGCCCTACTATATATACTTAGTAACTAACTTGCTTTTTATCACCCGCGAGCGAAGCGACAAGAGGTGATAATGTTTTCGTTGAAGATTTATGTTTTTAATTTTGTTTTTTTGTTTGTCTGTACACCCAATAAATGGACGAAGGAGTTGAGCAATGTTCATAATTTTTGTAGTTAGTTTGGTGAGTTGACCTAGATATGACCCATGCCGAAATAAACAACTAGGCCTAGCTGGCCATCAAAGAGGACGACGTTGAATTTTCCTCCACCGCGGCGAAATTTCGTCCACCGCGGAAGATCGTCATACGCCACGAGGCCTTCTATTTCTCCTATATGTATTATTAAGAGATCTGTCCCCTAATCTTGTGGGACACAGCATTCTCATGACAAGCTAGGATTAGCTGGCCATCAAAAATGACTTCGTTGAAATTGCCCCCACCGCAGGTGATGGTCTTATGCCACGAGGCGTTCTAGTTTCTTATTGCAGAAGTGTGCTTATGCGTATCTCATACCGATACATACCGTATGCACTTATGTGCAATGAGCAATCTAGTGGTGCAGTCCCAGCAGTTATTAAAGTGCGCTGGCGACCTCCGAAGCGCTCGATCGAGTCACAAATAGACTAGTATACCTTTGTGCTCCCTACATAGGCGCAAGGTATTCTAGTGAATTCGGAGACACACGTCATAATTATCATTATTCCTAAAACTATGTGTCTGGTCGTCTGTGGAAAAAAATATGCCTATAGATGGAGCTTCTTCAATGTCCAGACGCTGATACCTACTAAAAATCACAAAAAAATACGGCTGACTTGAACGTCTGTTTACAACACACACGAGATATATAAAACACATAATTGTAACTAAGTGAGCACTTGAGTACACGCGGCATGAGGAAGAACGGCTGTACCCACTAGTAGTAAACCGCAGCTTGTTCTTCCATACAGGCCATTCTATTTTTCTACCTACACCATCTACATCACTACGTCCATCACTACATGCACCACGACTTAGACCACTATGTACACCACTACGTGCACTACCTACACCACTACATATATTACGGACACCACAACGTACACCACTACTTACACCACTACGTGCACTACATACAACACTACGTAGACCAGTACGTACACTAGTACACTACGCACACCACGACGTAAACTACGTACAGCACTACGTGCCTCTATAAATGCTGTAATTGTCTTAATTGGTTGAATGGCATGCGCAGTATTATCTATGTACATACGTATTTTATCATTTCAATGTATCTTGACATTTCAGCAACGGAGTGCTGCAGAACAACACGGGACCGTATACCATGCAGCCCTACTCCTTCACTGCTGGGGCGAGCATTACTCTTTCGTCGATGCCTTCCGGAGGTGAAGTATAGCATTGATAATTTTTTCTCAAAGAGCACTGGTTCGTTACAGCACTGTTTCGTTAGAGCACTGTTTCGTTACAGCACTGTTTCGTTACAGCACTGTTTCGTTACAGCACTGTTTCGTTACAGCACTGTTTCGTTAGAGCACTGTTTCGTTACAGCACTGTTTCGTTACAGCACTGTTTCGTTCCAGCACTGTTTC
>LQNS02278097.1:10316829-10337671 GCA_001587735.2 Parhyale hawaiensis
TATCTTACATATTAAAAGGTCCACCGAGTTGCTAATTGTATTTCTTATTATCACTAAAAGGTTGGTACCTGACCCTAAACGATCAATTACGTCTATTCGTTCGATAGCTACACATCGGATACAAACCATGTTTAAACGCTCTCCCACCCCTCATCCCTCTCCACCTACTGACGTTCGAATCCATCAGTTTGACTAGGACTTCTCTTACTTCATTTTATTGTGAGATGGCTTATGTCTATTTCACTTAGACGTTAACTCATAGATTCATTAGCTCAGGAAAAGTATCAGAAATTGCTTCTGTTTATTGAAATTGGAGTCCCCTAGACTTCTTAAGGCTTAATATTTCGGTATTTCACACCTGCTGTGAATAATGTAAGATTTATTCGTTGTCAACGTATTCGAACAATTCTTGAGTATAGTACGGAAGCTATTTGAAACTGGTGTGCATTTCGATACGGAAAATGTGCCTTGTCGAGCTCTCCTTTTATTTCCTATGTATTATTGATTGTTTTCGCCAGCATGTCGCTTATCATGTCTCCAATTTTCATAAGCATAGTGAAATTCATTGTCCGTGATCGGAGAGCAATTCCCTGGAACAAGAGCATATTTTCTACATCCCACGTTCTGTAAAAAGTTGAAATTATTATCGTGCTGTATTATGCTGAAACTAATATTCGTAGAAGTATGGGGTTGGGGTTCTTTTAAGTCTATTTATTATTACAGTTTTTTTTTTTTTCGAAATCCAGCGCGAAATGACTCCGAAACTCTCAAAGTGTACAATCTTAGGCAAACATTTTACAACACATTCTAAAGCAGACCCGTTTGTGCTGGTGTGGTAATTAACGTTGCTTTCTACATTATAAACGAATATTCATAAGTAACGCTAAGCTCTTAATTAAAATGGAGTAATGAATAATTTTAAAAATAATCTTGAACGAACAGGTGTGTCATATTCGGCACAATATACTATTCGGCTACCAAATACGTGTATCGTACAAGTTAAAATATGGGAAAAAGTAGTCGAAGGTAAATTGTCAAGGGGAAATATGTAGGTGTTGCAAATGAAACTTGCCACACTTTATGGTAAAAGCACAAATTACTCATGGCCAGGTGCTGTACATGCATCATTGTAAACCTGCCACCAGCTTTACCAAAACTTCCGCTCGCTTAAGGCGGTTTTTCTACCAGATTTTATTCTTTTACGCATTTAATAACGAAGTTTCCCATCAAATGGACGCTTGCAATATTTATCCAATAGTTGAGGTTACTCTGACGTCATATTTAGCTCAGAAATGTTTCTCATATAGTATAATTACCACAAACATAATTGAAAATTGACTTCGTATTTTAGCCGGGCATTGCTCAAAGTGACTTTTTTATTTCCGTTCATGGGTTCTTTGCTGCATAGCAGAGCCGAATCGAATTTTGACCTATATTGGTAGTGATAGAAATAATAAAAAAAAAGAAGAGGCCAGGATTAAACTACTATTTGCTTTACATCACACTCTGTTAGTAGATATTAACATTTCTCTATATCGCTTTGATAGAAGCAGCCGTCCTGCGCATCCCGTGCCCTGCCAATTTTCAAAATTCTAACACGTATGCGAAACTCTCGTATCTTACATATTAAAAGGTCCACCGAGTTGCTAATTGTATTTCTTATTATCACTAAAAGGTTGGTACCTGACCCTAAACGATCAATTACGTCTATTCGTTCGATAGCTACACATCGGATACAAACCATGTTTAAACGCTTTCCCACCCCTCATCCCTCCCCCCTGCTGACGTTCGAATCTATCAGTTTGACTAGGACTTACCTTACTTCATTTTATTGTGATATGGCTTATGTCTATTTCACTTAGACGTTAACTCATAGACTCATTAGCTCAGGAAAAGTATCAGAAATTACTTCTGTTTATTGAAATTGGAGTCCCCTACCCTTCTTAAGGCTTAAATATTCCGGTATTTCACACTTGCTGTGGATAATGTAAGATTTATTTGTTGTCAACGTATTCGAAAAATTTTTGAGTATAGTACGGAAGCTACTTGAATCTGGTGAGCATTTCGATTAGGAAAATGTGCCTTGTCGAACTCCCCTTTTGTTTCCTCTCCTTTTGTTTCATGAACGATGCGCTACGAACTATACTTAACGTAAGAAGAGATGACAACAACATTCCAATGATGTCAACAAACGCCATGTACCAAATATTGAAAATTTTAAAGTACGATGATGTTTATAATTATTTTTTGATTGGGATTCTTAAAAAGGCTATTGACAGACAATCAAACATTTTTCTGAAAAACTTTTTACCTGTAGTTCCTGATACTCACTATAATACTAGAAACTCTTGATTTAATCTGCCAACTGTAAGATTGGAAATTTAAAGAAGTCTCACTGTTTTTAAGGCTGTATCTGTTTTTAATCAACTTCCTGAGCCGGCATCTTTACCAATGTCAGACGATGTTTTTAAACATAGACATAAGGAATATTGTCATGCAAATTATAATGCATAGGAAAAGTTTTGTGCCCAATAAGTTAGTATCACTTTTGTAGATTTGTTCCCTGTATTGTTAATGTTTCAATCTGTTATGACGTAAACATGTTTAGGGGTTTCAGTTGCCCTGATTTCTATGTAACCTAGGCGTAGTTTACCTATTACCAGAGCGAAGTGACCGAGCGCTCCGCGATTTGTTTAGCAAATGGGGTTACAGCGTGGGCGTGGCGCTCGGTGACTGATGGGTGGGAGCTGAAACCCTCTGTTCTGACCATTTTCCCTTGATACTTGTTACCTGCAGCCTTAGATCCGGTGTTATAGACTAATGTGTTGTGCATATTCTTTTGTATTGAGCTACTTGTGACATATTGCATCATTTATTCTTGACGTAGCAACCATAAGGCTACTGTGTTGTGTTATTATTGATGTTGTTGATTGCTGTCATCATAATGTGTATCTGAAATGTGCTACTAATAAGCTGGGGCAGGTAGCATTTAGATTTTGCGAAATTGTTTTGAATGTCGGCAGTTCTGGACAATTCACCCAAGTGGGGTGGGAATTAGATGAGATCTTGGTCTACAAGAGTTGATATTTTATTTAGTTTGACATGTTAGAGTGCCTAATATTAGTTTTATCTATTGACATCTGTTTCGCTAGGCGTACCATGGGCAAGCAGTGCTTTTGGAAGGGCGGATTCTAATTTTAGTTCGTCAATTTTAGCATGTCAGTTTCGAAATGCTTTGTATACTGACTGTATGTGTGAGAAACTGAGAATGAATAGTGGTGTAAAGGTGCAAGACTGACAATTAAATATGTGCAAATAACCTGTACCTATTAGATATAATTGAACTCTGTTTTAAGTAGGTAATGACATTATTGCGATTTTATGACTGATGTCCCATAAGTGTATACGCTTTCAGTGGACGCGTTCTCCATATTTCCTGTACTCTAGTTTTATTTTTGACTGAATGAATATGTATTTTAACGTGAGAGCAATAAAGGTGTAAAGGTGTGTTGATTGTTTTCCCCAGTATGTCGCTTATCATGTTTCCAATTTTCATAAGCATAGTGAAATTCATTGCCCGCGATCGGAGAGCAATTCCCTGGAACAAGAGCATATTTTCTGTATCGCACGTTCCGTAAAGTGTTGAAATAATCATCGTGCTGTATTATGCTAAAACTAATATTCGTAGAATGGGGTTGAGGTTCTTTAAAATGTAATTATTATTGCAGCTTTTCTTTCGAAATCCACCTCGAAAGGACTCCGAAGCTCTCAAAGTGTACAATCTTAGGCAAACATTTTACAGCACATTCTAAAGCAGACTCGTTTGTGCTAATGTGGTAATTTACGTTGGTTTCTACATTATAAACGAATATTCATAAGTAACGCTAAGCTTTTAATTAGAATGGAGTAATGAATAGTTTAAAAAATAATGTTAAACGAACAGGTGTGTCGTATTCGACACAATATACTATACGAGCTGCCTCAGGGACTCCAGCTCTTGATTTTCTGTAAGGGTTTACTGCTTTAGCCTTCTCTCTCGCTCGAGATATCCGCAAGGAAGCAAAACCATTCACCCATAGCTGGAGGTTTGCATTCCTTGCACCAGAGCACATCCTCACACCGGTATGCCTGTTCGCAATGGATCTGGGAGTCAAACCACCTCACAGTCTTTAGTAGTCAACAGTCAATTCAATTTCCGCGTGTCACCGTGAGGAAGAATTACATAAGGCGTGCTGAAGTAGCGGCCATGTCTGGCGAGGAAAGATTTACATAGTCGGGTTTCCCTTATACGCCGTACTGAAACAGGGTCGCTAGCCATCGGTAGCAGCGAGGATTGCCGCACGCCTTCCGCATCCCAACAGCCATTTGGCAGGTACAGCTGCACATATATGTCTGAATCTGAGGTAGGCTACAAGCTACACTGGCATTATCTTAATGTTATTATTATTGGTCTCGGTTTTGGACAATAGAACAGAATTTAATTTATGATCCGTTTTCTTTTTCTGAATTGTAGGGCTGGGTTCGATCCGGTTGTTGCTGCCCAAAAAATTGCGGCAGTGCTTCTGTGACTTTTGACGTTTTTAGTTTAAAAAAGATACTTCAATTACTGTTATGAGCGTTGCACAGTAGCTGTCCTCCGACATGGCCGAAAAGCAAATTGAAATCGCTTAATAATAATTAAAAGTCATCAAGGCCACTTGATGTCGAACATTCAACAAAAGTCGCAGGGCCGCTTGATGCAAAACACTTCAGAAATGTCGCAGGGTCACTGGCCACAAAAACCATGGAAAGTATAGCAAAATCGGGCATTCCAAACTAAAAAAAAACACTCAAAAGCGCCACACAACTACGGTGACAGCAGCCTTGCATGCCCAACTGGTGGCGCTTAGGTGTTGGGATCGAGTACCGAGCCAGGTGAGCGATCTTTGTGGCGCTGGGTGAGCTGAGTTAGCACCCTACATTACGCAGGGGAGGGTCGTTGAACATTCCGTCGATGGTGCCATATTTTTTAACGACCTGTGATCGACTGCAGCCGTACTTACTCCTCTGAGGCCAGTTGGCTTATATCTGCAGCCCGAACCAGTGCGCGTGGGTTTCCCAGTGGAGGGTGCAGTCAAGTTGATTTTACATTTACCTTCACAGCAGTGCAATAGTATCACTCAACATAATTATGGCTACACATGAGTAAAGTTCAGCATGGCACTGCAACAAACTTTACAGTTTGTGCCCTACGGGCTGCAAGGGATGGTAACACGATCAATTCTTTTAGCGTATCAGTTCATTTTTCCTATTTTAACGAGGAAATAGTGCTGAAGGTATCGAGCATCTCGTTTAGTGCAACTTTTATTATATCTGGTGAAATGGTTTTAGTGACAGGATCACTTTGTCACGGTCCATGGAACATGATACACATTCCATAATAACAGCGACAACTAGAGCACTCTGAGACCGCATACCTCCGCCAAGCGAGGCAATGGTAGCAAAAAATTCAAATTGGCTCCGAAACCATAATTTTCTTTGTATAAACTCCAAAATCTAATCATTCGTGTCTTTTGATAGTAATAACAGCTTGTGCAATGTTCTTGAAGATCCGTTCATAACTTTTTGAGCTAGACTGCTAACAACGTTATGACAAACATGAGTCAAACACACAAACGAACCAACCGATCTGCACCAAAATTTAATCATTTATGCCTTTTAACATTACTAACAACCCCTACAAATTTCCTAAAGATCCATTCATTATGTTTTGAGTTATTGTGCTAGCAAGCATAAAACTAAAAACAATGACAAACGAACGAACGAACAAACGGGTCATTACCAAAACTTGGTCATTTACTATTTGTTTATACCTAATAATTCATGTAAATTTCATCAAAATCCATCAATAACTTTTTGAGTTATGGCATTGAGAAAAATGAGGCAGGCAAGCAAACAAACAAACGGCTTCACAGGTCTTCACCAAACGTTATTTATCTGCTCCTCCTAACATACCTAACTATCCCTGTAAATTTCGTTCAAATCGGCTCATAACTTTTTAAGTTATCTTGGTGACAGACAGATAGACAAACAAACAGACAGACAGACAGACAAACACGACGAAAACATAACCTCCTTGGTGGAGGTAATAATAAAATATGCAATATCTTGAGGAATAGTAATGTACTCAAATACATTAATGCTCTACTCTTGTACATTGCCGTGTTTATGAAAAGCCTGGTTGCCATGGTAACCTCAGCATCTATGATGTATTGTGGGTCCCCCATAGCCTGTGTTCATTTAGCTGCTTGTCATTCTCTTTAATAGCCTAAGATATAACGATTATCTACTGAAGCTTTCATTCACTGCAAAGCATCCTTTTTAATAACTTTACATAGAACTATTAGCTACTGAAGCTCTCGTTCGTTGCGTGTCATTCTTATTAATAACTTTCGGTATAACGATAATCTACTGGGGTTTTCAATCGCTGCGTGTCGTTTCTTTAATAACTTTAGATATAACCATTGTCTACTGGAGTTTCCTAGTTAAAGATAATAATAGAAAACAATAATTGCTTTGCCTCCGGAATCCGTATTTTCTTCATTACATCAACTTATCCAATAATCATGATATTATCCTCTACAGGCCGGTTCACATATTAGTCTTTCTATCGGGGTTTTAGCGTAAATAATTCAAATGATTTGTTGAAAACCGCACTGCATCTATTGAATGATTTGCTAAAATGTTTACCATGGTGTCAGTTATCCCCAACAGGTGTCACTGGTACAGTTTCTGAACGCGTGGCCTTTAAATTAAGCATAGGGGATACTGTTAGCTATGGTACTGGTAGGGCCGCTCCAGCTGTTATATAGCGGTGACATTACCCGCATTTTATCAGCATTTTACGACATTAGCCTTAGTTACTTACGCAACTGGATCCCAAGGAAATGTTGTCTTCTGTTGTTGGACTTGTCCTCAAACCAGTCGAGAAGAGCTCCTCCCATTGCGTCTCCCGCCAGCTGCTTAAACCTCCTAACAGAATTATTACCGGATAAACTGGGACTAGCTTTTACTGTAATGACTTGAAAAACAAGTATAAACCATTCACCTTGTTAGGTCCAGCGTCACCTGGACCCCGTTCAAAAATGCACAGAGTACTCAAGGTTATCGAACTGAGACTTATGGTAGCAATCTGTGATGCTAGACACACGATAACACGTACGGTGCATCTTACGGGACATTCCAGATATGGAGGCGATAATACTTTCCTTCACCTAATACTATCCGACGTCCGTAAAATGTATCGTGTAATCGTCTGAATGGTGACGCATATATCTACCATTCCAGTTGAACAATGTTAATGCCTTTAAGCATATTTTTATCATGGGCCACTAGACGAAATCAGCCGTACATGTCAGGTTTGAACATTAAGCAATTACAAAACTGGAGCACTCTCAGAGTGCATACCTCCGCCAAGCAAGGCACGGGTACCGAAAAATTCAAATTGGCTTTGAAACCATGATTTTATTTGTATCAACCCCAAAATCTAATCATCTGTGCTTTTTGATAGTATTAACAGCTTCAGTAATTTTCTTGAAGATCCGTTCATAACTTTTTGAGTTATGCTGCTAACAAACATTGCAACAAACATTAGCCAAACACACAAACAGGCCAACCAATCATCACCAAAATTTAATCATTTATGCCTTTTAACATTACTAAATACTCCTGTATGTTTCATATAGATCCATTCATAATTTCTTGAGTTATTGTGCTAACAGGCATAAAATCGAATACAGCTACAACTAGACGAACGAACAGAGCATCATAAAAATGTGGTCATTTACTCTTCGTAGTAGACCTAACAACTCATGTAAAATTTCATAAAAATGTGTCCATAAATTTTTAAGTTATGGCATTAGGAAAAAGAGGCAGACACACAAACAAACGGATGAAAGATCTTCACCAAAAGTTAATCATCTGTTCCTCCTAACGTACCTAACAAACCAGGTGCATTTCGTCAAAATTCGTCAATAGCTTTTTGAGTTACCATGGTTACAGACAGACGGACACGCAAACCCGACGAAAACATAACCTCTTTGGCGGAGGTAATAAGTTTTTATTTGTTTAGAGCACTTGGGTCACCACAGTGACTTAGACTATTGCATTTATACTACTGTTTAGAATTATAACCTCGCCAAGGAGGTTATGCATTCGTCGTGTTATGCCTGACTTTTGTTTGTCTGTCACCAAGATAACTGAAATAGTTATAGACGGATTTCAACGAAATTTACTAGGATTGTTAGGTATGTTAAGTGGCACAGAGGATTAAAATTTGGTGATGATCCGTCCATCCGCTTGTTTGTCTGTATCATTTTTCTTGTTAAGATAACTCAAAAAGTTATGGGCGGATTTATATGAAAATTGCATGAGATGCAAACTTCGTTTGTTTGTTGGTCGTTGTGTTTGATTTTATGCTTGTTAGCACAATAACTCAAAAAGCTAACAACGGATCTCTATGAAATTTGCAGGAATTGTTAGTAATGTTAAAAGACATAATGATTCAATTTTGGTGATGATCGGTTGGGTCGCTTGTGTGTTTTATTAATGTTTGTCAGAATGTTTGTTAGCAGCATATTTCAAAAAGTTATGACCGGATCTTCAAGAAAATTACAGAAACTCTTTATACTGTTAAATGGCACGAATGATTAGATTTTGGTGCTGATACGCGAGGAAAATCATGGTTTCAGAACCCATTTTAATTTCTCGGTATCATGCTTTACTTGGCGGAGGAATGCGCTTTCAGAGTGCTCTTATGCTCATGAGAAAGAAACGTAGCCAAAATGCGTAAAACGATGCAATTATTCATTATCGGAGAGGCTCAAGTAATTTCAGCGCCACGTAACATTGCGCATGAAAGCTCTAATACAAGCAAACCTTCACCAAACTCCTAGAGCGAAATTAGTAGTACTGCGCAGATTACTGGAATTCATTTAGAATATGAATGAGAACAACAGTCACTAATAATACCATAAGATGTGGCAAAAGAATCATAAAACCTAACAGTTAGACGTTTAGAGCTTCTACGGAAAATTTATGTTTTTACAACATTCTCTTAAGAATCCATTCACGTAGTAACAGCTAATAACAGGCGGTCATTTGTTGTGCCAATTGTTTGTAAATTGTGAACCGAAAGCCGAGTTCACATTAGCAACTTTCGTTTTGCTTAAGCCTATCAGTCGTTCAGTGAAAATGTTACTGACAGGCTCGTGGGGCTTCAAATTTGACTGGGCGTGTGAACGGTACGTTAATATTTATTATTGCTACTGCGTAGAACCTTCTCCATATACCAAATTAACAAAAAACCGTAAATTCGCAATGCAAATTGGTTGAAATTACGAGTGTACTTGCATCAACTGCTTACATTTTTATTATAATGCTATTTATGTCGAACTTCATTAAAAACAGTTTTGATACCACTTACTGTCGACAGTCAACGTAACAGCAGTGTGTGAGAATTTATTACGGTAGTACGAATTGTTCAGTCTGTTTATTTTTTATACGTAAAGCCTGCATGCGCTCAATAACACTGCAGAAACAATACCTATACAGTACACAGCTTTAACTAATGAATAAATAAATAGAAATTTTGCACTGCCACTTAAGTGCCATTAGATATCGTGCAGCGCTCATTTACAAAATGAAAACATCGTAGGTTAGGTTCACTTTACAACATGTCTGAACTATGAGATTTTGATATAAGATTTGGATAAAAACAGTGAGAATAGGCTTATAAAAGTGCTTCTTTTGCTTACATAAATTCATAGTTTTCGCAACCTGTTTTAAGACGCCATTATTTTTTGTAAATTTTAGCCAATAGTAGGCCCATTCTGGCATACTAGTCATATAATGTTTACCTAAGTTAGTAGCCGTGACGCCACGGCTGTAGCGTGATGCGCCTTTTACCGTAAATTTGTAGGATATTTGCAACATGTACGCTTCTCTTTCGCTAAAGTGTGTTTATATATGGAAACAACACTGTTTTATGCCCAAATTATGTATAAAAAAGCAATTGATTCATGCATGTCATAAAATGAATTTCACGCGGAATCGCGTCGAAAGTACAACCTGCTGCAGTCTGGAGTCGCCCTCCGTAGCTCAGTCAGTCGTCAGCGTAGCGGCGTCGTTCGTTGGCCGACGGGCTGTGACCACAGTAAAGTAAAGAGAGTAGGGAAACTTCTAAGGGGTAAATTACGGCCACACTTGGCTGATGGGCGTGGTTTACAGGTCTACGTCATCGTTCCCCAACGCTGTGATTGGCCATGGCCACCTGCCAGATCTTCATCGATGATATCGAGGGTTCAGGGTAGATCAGTGAAATTTAAGTATCTAGACAGGGAAGGTAGCGAAACATATCTCAACAATGTTTCACAATGGTATCGATCATATTTTGATACGTTTACATTCCATATCGATTTACGCTGCCTCTACTCTGGCAAGATCTTTTAAACATCAATAAATTTAGAGGGCAATGAATCCACAAATTCTACTGTAATAATTATTGTTTGTATATAATGTATGCGTTGGTAGAACTAATAATAATTTAATAAAACGATTGTTTAATGATCTTCCGGTTTTAAAATATATATATTTTATTGTTTAACCGTTGTAGTCTATCAGCACCAAAACTTTGCATATGTTTGAGCGGTAACTTAATCAAAAGTGAATTTCGGTAACTAGTACGTAATTTCTAAAATTTCTGCACAAAGTAAGCATGATTACTGTAGTCAGTGATAGTCAATTCTCCATATTCTTTTCTTAAATATCTATATTAAAGGCGTCTTTTTGTGGCCACGCTCGTGATCAGAATCACCCTGACCATGATAATCGTTATCACTGAAAAGCACAAGAACGGCCAACGATTTTGTAAACAAACCACAGACGAAAAAGATATTTTTAATGTATTTTTACGGAAAATGGTACAAAATTTATTTCTTATGAACCTTTATTTATTTTGAAACCAATGTTTAACTGAACCAGATCTATTTAAAGCATTTTGAACATACTCAGGCATAAAACTAAGGAAGCTACAATTCCGGAAGTCAGTATTACAAACATTCATTATAATAATGTCCAATTTATCCCTAAATATAAGAAAACATCAAGACCTTGCGCTTCAAATTTTGAATTTTTACTTGTCGAACGGCTGGAATCACTCTTTGATCACGCATGATTAGCCTGCGGAGGAAATCACGCTGCAATCAATTCTCACCACTGATGAATGTTGATTGCTATCAGAATCACGTCAAAAAGCGGTCACAAAAACGTGCGGATCATGCGCAATCAGGCAGAATCATCCGCAAAGTGGACACAAAAAGACGCCTTAAGTTATCGAAGAGATTTTACGCCTGTTTACTAACTTAAATTAGGCATCACGAGGAGCACTATTTTCTTGCCGGCCGTTACTATTGCCCGCTTCTCTGCTATTGGCCCGTTGCTCCAGCATATGGCGTGCTTAGTTTGTGACGCCACGTCTCCGCCGAAATCAACAGACTTTCCCTACTGCCTTTACTTTATTACTGTGGCTGTGACGGCAACGAAAGTTTTTAATGTGAACTCGGCTTAACCCGCGCCTCAGTAGTCATTTGAGCTATGATTGTGACACGGGATGTGACTGGCTGGGTCACCGGTGTTACGCGGTGTAGCACCGGTAACCCAAAAACTGCTGATTGCGACACACCCCTGCAGTCATCGTGGCTCATATGCAGCTCCCTGAAACTGAATTTTCATGCTTAGAAGGTGCGATTAAATGATTTGCACCAGGCTATGCCAGCGTTCCGCTTGATTTTCAACTTTGCCAAATGAAATTCTGGCGTTGCGATGTCTCATGTACTGAGCATGAGTGGCCTAGCCAACTGTCAACGAAAGCACTTCTCAACCTTTCTGGAGATGCAGTGCAATTGGATCCCTAAAATTTTTTCGCGGATGTATAATGCACAGATATTCCAAAGTATTGCAAGTAATAAACTGGAAAGCTACATCCTTCTACTGTTAGTCTAAGCAACAAAGACGTGCTGATGAAAGGAGCTGTACAATAATACTGAAATTATTTCAAACTGTTCTAGATTTTAGTTAAGCAGCCCGCTGGAAGCGTGGCCGTGCTGCAAGCAGTGTGTATTCTCCTATGCGTCTGTGTATCCGCATCTATCATGTGTCATGAAATAATCCGTGATTGACTTAAGGTTGTGATGCATGCATGGGTGGTTGTGCAGTGCTGAAAGTCTGTGCGACTTGTTTATCCGGGTTATGATGCCTGCCCTAGAGCAGTGTCTCCCTTTCAAAATGAATACCCTAATATCCATTTTTCAGCTATCAAATGCCTTACTGAATATGTACCCGGCAATATCGTAAGAAATGTATACATACATAATTGTTGAGAGGTATATTAATTAATTGGATTATGCTACCTTTTCACACACAGAACATCCATTACCCCAAAATTTGTTTTTTTTCCCCGAGATAATTTATCCCAGTGATGGAAAAATTGTTATAGCTCGCTGGGTCTCCGTACGGGATTTATTTTTATAGATGAACATATATATATGCTACAGCTAGGGGGCGCACCTGGGCATCCTCTAATACGCTGGTGCGCCAGTGAGCCCCAGGCCAGTGCCTCCTTTTAGATCCACTGCTCGTGCGGTTTTTTATGCGAAAAAATTTTGAAAATACAATTGCAGAAGAGCCAAAATTCTTCTTGCCGCCGTAAAGTGATGCAGATTTCAGGATGTGGCTGCGGACTGTTAGCTCATTTTCACACCGCCCTTCATATGGATGACGCAGAGGTGAGAAGGATTTCAAGGCAAGAAAGACATGAAAGATCAATCATCCCCTAACCAGCGGGGTCGTCAAAACGGCTCAGTCACTACATTGCTGCGCTGCTGCATGGGGTGACCCTGACCTTTTCTGCGTACGTAGATCATTGTGCGGGGCGGTCAGTGAACTCCAGAATCTCTTTTGAACATATTACCTTGTATGTTTTTGTGACATGCCAATAAATTACAAAATAAACTTACACGTAACAATCTTCAGGACAATTTTTCTTGATCATGGTTATCATATTCTCTGAAGCTCAGTTGCTCACACTCTTGGCCATCGGCTCTTATTTTAGATTTTGACCCGTAAGCGTAATCCAGTCTGAAAGGTTTAGGTAATTATCTAATGTTATCTCACGCCACCCCTGTGGCATACATGCCTGCGATAATCCGATAGGAAAATTGGCTGGTAGCCTACGTAGGTACGTATGGTAACACAGTCTGCTACCATGAAGTGCCCTGTTGTACGCAGGAAGCAAAGAATGCAACGGGAGGACTCAATAGGACCAAAATAAAACTTAGCCGTGACCGCACGTAGCAAATTTACATCACATCGACGAGTCGAAGTACTTGAGTGTGGGACTTCAGGCCTTCGTAGGTTGTTTTCTTGAACATATCACAGTATTTTTACGATTTATTTGATTCAATCTCCTGCTCATGACTGGCCAGCTTCTTGAGCTGCAAAATATCGTAATATA
This sequence comes from Parhyale hawaiensis, assembly GCA_001587735.2. Classification (NCBI taxonomy): domain Eukaryota; kingdom Metazoa; phylum Arthropoda; class Malacostraca; order Amphipoda; family Hyalidae; genus Parhyale; species Parhyale hawaiensis. The sequence goes on from LQNS02278097.1 coordinate 10,330,379, forward strand.
TTGTCGTCAGATACAGAAAGTTCGAGCAACAGGCTAACTGTTACTGTGGTTTTTCTCGGGTACAGAATTGCCTATAATGGTGCTTATTCAGTATATGTTGGTAAGGAATAAATATGTTTTGTACAGAGCACTGTGAACTGAATATGAAGCGTAAATAAGGCTTCAATTAAGAAAAAGAAGTTAAATCAGGTCGCCAAAAGGGACCAAATTAGGCGCTAGTGCCGTGAATGTTTCCACCAGCATGCACTGCGATTTTCTATACATAATTGCTAAATTAGTATATGTTCTTTTAATTTATTTATACGCTTGAGATTAATTTCGTAATTTCAAACGATTTTTCTGGCTTAATTAGTTAAAATACTCCTACGCTGCTCAGCCATAGATTCGTCGATGTTGACGTCACTTTTTGTTGCTAATTTCTCATGAGTCCTCCCGTTACGCTCTTTGCTTCCTGGTTGTACGTGTTAGATGCCGTGTCCACAATTTTCAGTAGACCACTTTTGTTGTTTAAGGGTTGAGTACATACATATTGCTAGAAGTTGTGGAGTTTCAAACATTGATGCCATTGCTTTGTTTGTTTAATTTAGTCCTTATATCACCAGCGAACGAACGAAGTGAGAGCGGTGATAATATTTTTGTTGAAGATTTAAGTATATATGTTTGGCTACGTGTATATTAGTCTGTCCACACAAAACGAGGGTAAAGGAGTTGAGCAATGATCATAATTTTTTTTGCAAAGAGTCAGGTGGATTGACCTTGATGTGAAAAAGGCCAAAACTTCAGAGTAAACTGCCCATAGTGCCGCCAGTACCTTATCTCCGCCCTTCGTCCCGAGCATCCAGCCCACTCTGTCGTCACCGCGCAGCCCGGTCCCGACACATCCGCCACAACCTTTATATAGCAACCAAATTCCACTCTGACGTCAGCCGCTTACTAACCGACAATATAATGGCATCTGAAGAGTACCGTGCAGTCATATCGTCCCTCCATCGGTCTGCCGTGCGAGCTTCACTAGACCGCCTCCCTGTAAATAGGGCTTTGGGCACCGGTCTACCGGAGATCTCGCCTGAAGAGGCTGCGCTCCCATGAGCAGCCCACTCCACCCTATAACAGCAACGTTCTGGGTTTTGCTTTACCCTGATATCTTACCGTCACAGGGTCGGGATGGCAGACTCAGACCCTTGCCCCGAATGCCACAGTGGCCCTCATGACATTGTGAACCACTTGTTCGAATATCCCGCCCATCCTAACACACTCCTTCCTACCTCTCTATGGAATAATCCTTTATTCTGTATTTCACTTGTTATGCTCTCTTCCTTCCTTTTTATACCTTCCGCCACATGCACGACCCCCTCCGGAGCCTTCTTCTGCGTAGCTACTACTACTACTACGATGCGACGTTTACAGTTGAATTTTTTGCTTATTTCACAAGTGTTTTAATGACATTACCTGGTACTCTTCCTGATTTCGGTTGCTTCTCTCCCATTACATGAGGAACCAAGAAAAAGGCACGGATAGAAAATTTCTTCCAACATACAAAAAAAAAAACAAGAAATGTCTCTTAGTAAATTTAGACACAAGATAATGAATAGAAATGTTCGTATTGTAATATTTGTATGCACTAACTTATTTCACAGGTGAAATAACTTGAAAAAATTTATCCTATTAATTTTCAATTTGCTAATATATGTTTGATAAAAATTATTTCAGAAGCTGACCCCAAGAAAGTAAATAGATAATTACATATGGAATACTGGTAAAACGTACTGATAATACGTAATTTTAGTCCCAATTTCATAACTGCTGCATTAAAAGTGCGGCAATTTGTTATTTTAACCGCAAATGAAGTTGGTTAGGGCTAATAACGTTCCACTGTGCAGGCAGAGTTTCCATTGTTTTTGCTTTTTTTCAATTAACAAACGTTACTCCTAAGAAGATGAGCGCAATTGTACTTCCCTATACTGCTTCAAATAGTGACACCAAAAGTGCCCAAACGAGACAAAATGCTCAACACTAGCAATACTCAAAACCAAGCCTCTAGATTCTGGAAGTCATGCTCTTATTGCTGTTCAGCACTTCTATCGTCGTTGTGCAATATTGCTATAGTCAACAACTACGCTATTCTAAGTTTTGATTCTTCTCTGCTCGCTATGCATACTACGAATATTCTGAGTCATCTATTACAATGTAAGCAATGGGAGAAATGTCATCGAGAAATGTTTGGACTTAAAACGTTGCCGTTAGACATCCCTGTGTAATTGCTCGATGTAAAGATTTACTATCAAGACAAGTACAGTATACAGCAAGGCACCTTTATGGTCTCGGCCGTAAATAAGTCCAAGAACTCTGTTGACCCTCACTCTCTTCTGCAAAAACGTTAACTTTAAGGTATAGGCTTCAGACAATTTAGTTCTACAGGTAATCCGAGCCAAATTCTTAAAGCCCACGTCACCATCGTCTGAACTGCTGTATCTACATCGTATCTTCTGTAAACGAGAGGGAAAGAAATATTTAGCAACAAAATACTCAAAGCTTAAGCCATTTCTGTCAAATCATCGCGATTAACCAGCTAAAGCTGGCCGGTAACACATGGTCGCGCCCATTGGTTGAACACCTCTGCTTTAGAACCCCGAATGTCAAACTCACGCAAAGTTTTAGAGTATAAAACTTGTTCCTATAAAATCCTAAATATCAGGTCTAAAAGTAACGCTAACGACGGTGGACTTTAAGGTACGAGAAGGATGCTGTTCTGCCTTTTACGCTTAACATCGGTAGACTGTCAAGTACAAACAAAATTTAATTCTACCTTTAAAGGCTAATGTCGGTAGAATTTAGGGTACACGAAGGACTGTGGAAGAGAAGTTTGCTGTGGCACCGGCACGGCAGGCTGTTGTCCAGTTGGTAGGAGGGCCTGCAGAACAGATGAGAGTTGCGCTTGCGAACCTGCAGTCACGGGATAGCTTGAGCTCTGGACTTGTCCTGGTATTGCTTGTGATAACCCAGGGTGGAAACTCGATGGGTAGAACCCAGGTTGAGTAAAAACGGTTGACGAAGGCTTTGAATAGACATGTTGTGCACCAAAGTTGGATTGGGGCTTCGAATATAATGATCCAGACCCGTGAGGATAAATTTGTCCACCGAACGTGTTTCTGTAGTTTTGTCTAACAACGGAATATTTCTGATCATTCTGGGGTGCCACAAAGCTCATTGGCTGAGGGAACACTGCCTGTTGAAGATCTTGTGCTGATACCGGACGATGGTAAACAGCGTTCCCTTGCTGGATCACACTCGAAGGAAAGACGCCGTAACTTGCTGGAACAACTGCAGAAGGCGGCAGTAAATGTGAAATTGCTGATGGATCGATGGTACCGTGTGCTTGGCGGAAAGGAAGGTCAATTATCCCGAGCCAATCGAGAATGCGCAGGATGAAGATAAGCTGACTCAGACCTGGTATTGACCGAGACCTTCCGCAGTCTCCCTGAGATTCTGTGAGGTATTCGGCGAGAGGCAACTGCAGGGCATTCACAGTAGCATTCACCTCTGTCGCCTTTAGTGAGTCACTCTTGGCCGTGGGTATAAGGACATGCAGTTGCTCTGAAAAAGGATTATTTGAATATCAAAGATTTGTGTTATGTAACTAAATCTATAGTTTTTCAAGGGAAACTTTATTCCGTTCCACAGTCACAAACTTAGCGAACACATGCGAGACTTCGCTACTTACGGGTACGGGTGGCAATGACGTCCACGCAGGAGAGAAGCACCAGCAGATCTTCATCTGCCTGGAGAACGTTGAGCTTGACGGAGCCCAGGACAGATCCTAGTTCTGCAGCAACAAGTTACACTTTAGAGGTACAGCAGAGCTACAACGACATAGCGTTCACCATATAAATGTATTTTTGTTTACTACTTGCTTCTGCAAAAACGGAAGAGTGGTTGTATTGGGAATAGCGTATGTGCTAGTGAGTGTGTTTATCGTGTACCTTCTGTTTGTTCGAACGATGGTGCAAGTCCTAGAAGGAGCTTCTTTCCAGACAAACTCCTTCGGCCATATCTACACTATCTTTCATATTAACCTGGATAGATAATGGGTCGATTCCAGCAAGTACACCGAGAAAATTTTTATGTACGTAGTTGTTTCACAAAGAAGCGTCAGGATGCCCGTAGGTGTTTCATGGCGTAGTTTGGTGTGTCATCGCAGCAGACAGAAAAACATATTTCAGTCACAAAAATGTATACCCGCAAAAATAAAGTGAACAAAAGCTTTGCAGTTTTGTTACACATGCGAAGCGCTACGCGGTTACATACTAACATGCAAATCGCTATTGTTTTTCCTAGTTTCGGCTCTTCAGGTGCATCAATGTTACCTGTTTTTGATGCATCTTGGTGCATCATCGGCTTTGTTACAAAGCCGAAACACATAAGTGCATCAATTCGTGCCAAGTACATCATAAGACCCTATCTGCATCATCATGATGCACTTTATTTTTATGATGCACTTGTGTGTTTCAGTTTTGGGACATAAATGCTTGTAATTTTAATGCATCTAAGTGCATCAAAATTTCGCTCGGTGTATAGCTGTATGTGTTACTATATTTGTCTCTCCGTGAGATGGTTAATACTCTAAAGGTATTTGCGTGTCTGGACTGACTCTAGTTTTCAACAATAAAAGGATTAATGTCATGCAGCCGCAACTGCTGGCTAGTAAATTTACCTATGTCAGCATTTTCTCGTCACAATCGTTGCGACGGCCACGCTTGGATAAAATACTTTCTTACATTTATTTTCATCGCAGATGTTCGGTAAAACACACTGCCAAAAATTTTCTTATTGTTCCTATATATTTCAACGAAAATTTGACGATATAAGTGCATTTTCCTACTACGTCTGCAGCAACATAGTGCCTGTATTGACGTAGTTTGAAGCTGAAATATAATCCAAAACTGTAGTCAGTCAATAAGTTGGCCACTTGAACGGGCTGAGAAAAAAAATAATAAAAACGCCGTGTCTTGCTTAAGGCTTCACCGCGATGTGCGCCACATATGGTGCACAATCATGAATTAAATTACGATTTTAAAATCATATTGATTCCGACGTAGAAATATGTCCTTCCAGGAACCTAACGAAATACAGAGAAAGAAGACGATAGTAACTTTTTTATATCATTTCCTGTACTTTTGAATGGTTAAGTAAGAAATATCAAGTAGATCGGTAGTCCTAAAGGACCATGATACATAAATAAATGATGGTCTCTCGCATGCGTCGGCATCGCAGTCAACGTGTTCATGACGATGGTCGCGTCGTCAGTTGAGATAGAACAGTACTGTTGTGCATGCGAACAAGAGAGAACGAGACTTTTTTAACTGATAAAGAGAAGGACGCCTGACTCTTCAAAGTAATACGGAAAGTAAAAGTCTAACTGATCCATTTTGGGAATTTTGGGCACAAAATTATTCCTGGGCATCACAGAGCCAGCGATTCATTCCCGGAATAACTTAGTTCGTTTTATTGCACCCGCTTCGCTTGTACTTCACGTATAGACAAAAAACGTAGAATAGCAGACAGATGACTCGATCGAATACAGCAAATGTGTAGCAGGAACAGGTTATTGTCTTCAAACTGTAAATAACGTTGTTATCTCGCAGTTGTAGTGCATGGAAGATGATATTGTAGGCATTTTTTCCAATGTTATGAAATTGTTGCGCGAGAGTGTAATAGGTCAAAAATGTTTATACGGTATGAATTCCCCGGCCATTCAAATCTCACCTCCAACAGGCATGGCGGTGAGGGTGATGCTGGCACCAGCGGTGAAGGAGTGAGGCTGGGCTGAGTAAGGGCCGGTGTGGTTGCGCTCTACACCGTTGCTGAAATGTTAAATGAAGATTTTGACTAGGACCTTCCATTTTCGGTCGACTGCGATCTGACCAGAGAGGTAAGATGGACGCAACGTCAAAGTTATTTTAACTGGAAGGTAATGCTGACTCTCCCAAATTAAATTGTTGTTTTAGTTATGAATGATAGCAGTTGGATCGTCCACAATTGGACAGCGGGCAGTTTACAGGTTAATAAATCTGAAATTATGCTACAAATACTATTGGATATGATCGTATATGTGTTGAGAGTAGGCATAATGTAGTAGTTGTGACGTACTATACTTAGGGGAGATCGATGATACTATAATATTCTAGATGTTGTTGTTGTTACGTAGCGGGCGGCTCCGGAGGGGGTCGGGCGTGTGGCGGAAGGTATGAGAAGGAAGGCAGGGAAATAATATTCTAGATGGTTATATTTAACGAGGAAGAAAGTACAGAGAGAAAAAAAATGGTCTTTTACTCGTGTAGCAGCTGAGTTTCTACGACTGAAATTTCGTCTCAGATTTCTGGTGCTGGTGAATGAAGTCTTAGTTTCGTCGAGAACCATAATTATTAAGGCATAGTACCATCTGCAGTACTGCTACAGCCGTACCTATAAATAGTTTGCACCTGAGCCACATACTACAGTAACCTAAAGTTGAAGTAACCAGTGTTTTTAAAATTCATAAGACTTAAAGGGTTTTCATTATTCTCCAGGGAGTTGAATTTCTTGAATTAAAATCGTTACATAGATAAACCAAAGGAACTCTGACATCGTAAAGATGTATTTAATATGGAACAATTTCTTGTTTATGGCTTTAAGCTCGCATAGAGCCTAGAGTTGAGCTAGCTCTGTGAAACTCGCAACTTCATCAGGGTCTACACGTGAGGCAGACCCTCGGAATGGACTTTAGAGTTTGTTTCATCATTAATTACTGACACTTAAGTGTATTCAATTGGCCAAACTTAACGACTTAGCACCTAGTACCATTAATTAGCCCTGATTTGCAAGAGCCATGCGTAGCCATGCCTGGCAAGTATGCTGTACATTACCCTCGTAAATGTTGTTCCTGAACTATTCTAAGTTTTTGCATGCATAGACAACAGTATAGGGATTTACATGTATGCCGACGCTCTGATTATCTGTTCGGGAGGAGCGAGGGCTGTGTTATGCTCGAGGTCAGTGTAGCCCAAACTGGCACTGGGGTTCATATAGATACCCCTGGGGGTAGGCAACATAATTCATGAGGGTACGCAAGCAAACAAGGAACACACACCATCGAAACAAGGTAGCTAATTTTCAAGCATTTGGTAATTAAATCATAATTCTTATTTGTATATTAAGTTTATTTTTAATTAACACGCCTGCTATGCAACCTCTTCATAATAGATATACTATTTGTATGATTATCCCAAATAAAACTGAGTTTGGTCAGCCATGGTG
>LQNS02278097.1:10337685-10352614 GCA_001587735.2 Parhyale hawaiensis
GGGGGGGGGGGGGGGGGAGGGTACGTAACTGTAGAAGGTAATGAAGGGTAAAACAGGCGAAAATGTGAAGACAACACAGCTCTAAGATGTGGGTATTTACTAGGACTTTAGTCTTTAAACTGCCACTGCATCTACTAAATTTAATTAGGAATAGAGCACTCTGAGAGTCCATACCTCCGCCAAGCAAGGTAGCGGTAACGAAAAATTTAAATAGGCTCTGAAACTATGATTTTCTTTATATCAACACCAAAGTCTGATCACTTGTGCCTTTTGATACAGTTAACAGTGCTCGTAATTTTCTTGGAGATCCGTGTATAACTTTTTGAGTTATGCTTCTAACTAATATTTTAACAAACATCAGTCAAACACACAAACGGACAAACTGATCATCACCAAAACTTAATCAATTATGTCTTTCCTGAAATTTTCATGAAGGTCAGTCCATAGTTTTTGAGTTATTGCGCTAACAAACATTTAACAAACATTACTCAAATACACAAACGGAACTACCGATCATCACAAAATTTTAACCAATTACGTCTTTTAACACTACTAAAAATTCCTGAAAGTTTCACAAAGATCCATCCCTAATTTTTTAAGCTATTGCGCTAACAAACATTTTAACAAACAGTAGTTAAACACACAAACGGACTTAGTGATCATCATCAAAATTTAATCAATTATGTCTTTTAACATGGCTAATAATTCCTGAAAATTTCATAAAGATCCATCCATGATATTTTTTGAGTTATTACGCTAACAAACATGAAATCAAACACAGAGACAAACAAACGAACAAACCAACAAATCATCACAAAAATTTGATCATTTACTCTCTGTAATAAACCCAACAACTCTTGTAAATTTCATGAAAATCTGTCCATTACTTTTTAAGTTAGGGCACAAACAAAAAAAAAAAAAAAAATAGGCAGACAAACCAACTAACGGATGTATAGATCTTCACCAAAAGCTAATCATCTGTTCCTCCTAACATACCCAACAATCCCTGTAAATTTGGTCAAAACCGGTCTATAACTTTTCGAGTTATCTTGATGACAGACAGAGAGAAAGACAAAGCCGAAGAAAACATAACCTCATTGGCGGAGGTAATTAAGATAAAGAATGGTGTCAGATGGGCAAATCAATCGATGGCATCCCAGGAGTAGCTGGAAAATGATTAAATTATGATTGATCTGGCGCAATGAACACGAATTTAGAATTTTGAACTCTGTTGTATACCTGTCGTAGTAGATCGCTACTTTTCATGAAAGGAAGGTAACTCCGTATCGAGTGCAGTCAGGATGTTGTCTTCTACAATTTTCGTACTACACAACAATACTTACACGTCGACGTATTCATAGAAGTACGTTGAATTCGGGAAGAACTTGAGTCTCTGGCAGCCTCCTTGGGGGCTGGTTGAGAGCAAGAACGAATAGCCTTCAGTGTTCGCTTGCATCTGTAGAATGAAAGGGTGTGAATCTTGGTACTCTATACAGCATTCACAGTAGCAAAGTTTTAAATTTGATAATTCATTATGAATTGTGAATTACATACAATTATGGCGTCTTCAATTTTCCATAATGATATCGTTTACGCGGCTGGCATCTTCAGTCTTCCGGATCGCCAGAGGTAGGAGCAGCCGTTCGATGCTATAGTGATTCATTCATACTAATTTGTAATTATTAAATGTATATTATAGTAATTATCGCCATTTAGGAAATGGAAAATTTATATTCTACAGAAACTGTGGCTTTAACAACATCAAATGAAGTAAAATAGCAGCAATCTCCGCTGCCAGTTGTAGGATAACACAAGATATATCTTGGATGATAGCTCGCAGTTCAAGAATCTCCCTGATCGGAGTACAACGTTGCGCTGTTATAAAAAACCGGTGTTGTGACAGACCAAGAAATGAAGATTTGGCTGTAATTCTTCATGTTGCTTGTGCAATTGCTTCTCGTAAAATTTACGAAGCATTCCTTTCAATAGATTACTTTACAAATTTTTCAGTTAACGAAGAAAATTTGTTCACTTTTTTTTTGTTGCAACGAAAAAAGTGAGCTGAAATACAGAAACATAATGTGATTTTTTATTACAACACATCAAGTGTTTGAGTCATAAGTTGATCTCATGATTAGCTTCCTTCCCGTTTGCACGCATCGTCCAGCAAATTACTGGCAACAATATTTTGTGACCTCAGGAAATTTAGTGGTGAACATTCGCCCACTCTAAATTCAGGGAGACGAATGCTCAATTCAAAGATAGCTTAGCCCTTATTAAATATTTTTAGAAACTTTATGCAAAAATTGATTTTAGTTTGAAGACTTCTCCACCTTCTAAAATATTCCTAAGACAGTCATTAGCTAAAAAACCTTAATATATATATATATATATATATTGTTTGGAGCAATAAACTATGCTGAATTTTTAGGCAAAAAGTTTTAAATTTACGGACATAGTTTCAAATTATGAACAAAGTTGCTGAATTTCTGGTGAACGTTACTATATCTCGTGGAAACCGCTTCTATATTCGGCAATAGATGAATAAGTTAGCTAAAATTATGAACAGACAGAATCATAGTTTCGGTCCAAACGCTAACTTTCATCGGGTTGAAAAATATACTAATACTCTGAAATAAGGCAACATTTTTGCGTTGGTTTCCATCGCCATAATAAATTTAAAACCGTCCCTGAACATGTGCCATTTGAAAATAAGTCACAGGCATAGGAATGAGAAAGGAATTACACACTACAAATTAACCATCAGTCTGTGAGATTTCGTAGTACTTCTAATGTTAGTCCTCTCTTCCCTTCTGATATAATGGCAATAGCTCATAGAGGGCCGGGCAAGTTTCGGTGTCTCTTTGAGAATGGGCCTGTTGGTTCGTCTACTGCCGCCTATTTACCCTAATACGTACGTTTGTGCAGCGACATTACCTTCACACAAACCTAGTTATGTATCGCTCCGGCTTTGAGTGCCGCATCCATGCATTATGGAAAATAATTATCATGATCTGACGTTGCTCAACCTTTAATTGAGCTCTTGTAGCTCAGGTACCTACTCTTCATTGAGTGACGTAATCATTCCGACAGAATTTTCGCCTAACCCAGAAAATGTTTGATAAAATTGCATTCTGGAGCGGCCAAGACTTATTCTAACGGGACACGCCTACCAAGATATGTACCTAACCAAAGAGGAAGAAGAAAAAAAAACTAGTTGACGCACCTTGAACGAAGCGTATATAGAACCAGTCCACAGTATGGAAAAGTTATGGAGCTTAAGTGCTGAGTAACAGTAACAGCTCTACGCTGTTTTAACAATTCATTTACCTCTGCAATGTAAGCCTCGTCGAAGTCCTGCGTCGTTTGGTATGTCTCGCAGTAGCTCACTTGATCAACCTGCCCGCCCACCACGAGCAACAGGCACAGGCCCACCACCGCCCTCAGGACGGCCTGCATTGTTCGATTGCGCTGTGTTTCTTTACCTGCAAATCCAAAATCATGAAGCGCACTTTTGCCAGTAATTTACACATGCATTGTACATTGATCGTATTCTGTGCATAACAAAAAATCAATTTAATGCAAAACGTCGAAGGGACTCTTGTATCTACCAAAGTGCATTACCAGAAATGAAGTGACTTTGTCGATGAATATTATTATTCGATTCCCTTCATCGAAACGCCAATATGGACAGTAAATCTTGGCAATATCAGCGAAATCGGAAACAATAATTGATTGCGCAAATACCGCTAAGGGTTATCTTGCAGCTTTTGTGGAAAAGAAGTAAAAAATGAAAGTCTGCTGATGGTCCTGATATTTGCCCAGTAGAGAGGAATAAGTATTAGAGTTATAACCGTGGTTGTGTACCCGTTCCCATACGCAAAAGGAAACGCACAATTCTTTGTCGTCTTTTGACGTCAGTTCCGCAAATTGTGCCACTACATCAAGGACGCTTGCAACTGCTGCCACTTACACAACAATTATGATGCGATTCTTTTCTCCCAAGTGCCGATTTCTTTTTTTTTTGCATATTCTCGTAGCACGCTAGATTTCAGTTATCTGTCTCGTTTTGCACATCTGCAACATTTTTAAAATTTCCATAAATGACGATACTTCCAGACGATTTTTGTCGGCGCTGTCATTTGCACAATTATTATCAACCGGTTCTTTTTGTCTACGTACGACTTCTTTGTTTCTGCATATTCTCGTGACTTGGAAGCATTTATTTTAAATTTTTTTTTTATCTCTATTTGTACTTCCCTGGTGTCTTAAATGATGCCGCAACCCGATGATATTTCTTACAGCTGTCATTTCTACAATAATTATTATTGTTCCTTACAATGGGACAGAAAAGTTCATTAAAAAAACATCAATTTCAAAACCTGTCGTGCAAGCACTATAGCGATTCGGCCACACATACATATATTTTGATGATTTCGTCTGAATAAATGGATGTTAAAGTCTGGCTTTGGGCGATGTTCATCTCGGAAAGTCGCTGTAGGTATGTGTCTCAGCTTCTTCTCCTCTTGTGCGGTAGGCAACATCGGGTATCACGACTGTATTGAGGGACGCTGTGAGCTTCATGGATATCAAAACTTACTACCTTTCGGATCGCAATATGCAATGAATGTGTTGTCTATTAATAAGTTAAGAGTGCATGCAGTACGTGGCGTGAGCAACATACATATAGGGCTTTGATCTATATAAGGTTAATTTTTGCGCATCTCAGATCTTGAACGACTGGAACGTATGAAGCTATACAGCCAACTTTAGATTCTAGAGGGTGCACAGAAAGTCCTTCTAATCTGTCTATGTCAAAATTATAACAACCAATATTATAACAGTTTTCTGTATCAGTAAGGAATTCAGTACTCCAAGATACTCACAATATAAGCGTAATTTCCAGCTATATAAATAAATTATTCAAGTTGTGTCCGGGAAGGACCAATTCTGAGATCACACAGCTCTTGAAAATTGACCATGTTGTCAAGATATTACACGAACTTAGCACTTTTGAGGACCGTCCAAAATTAGATTAGATAGGCGACAGTAGACGGACCAACAGATCCATTCCTAGAGAGACATCGAGAGTTACATCCCAGGCCTCTATGAGCGACTGCCATTATGTTTGCAACATATAGATGACAGAGTAAGGAAGAAGAAAAAAGGAAGATCTCAGCCACGAGTTGATCAAAAATGCACGCAAGTGCAATTCATATCCGCTGATCTGCGGAGTTCAAGAGTTTGTTACTCCTGGTGGACGACGTATTCTTAGTTATGGCGGATGTCTCACCCAATGAACGTCGAAACGATTTTTAAACGCGCTGACTGACTCCTCACCAACAACGTTTGAAGGGAGTTTATTGTAAATGCTGACTATGAAATACGGAAAGAACTGCTTTCTTAAGGTTGTTCTTCGAGCTTCATGCTATAGTTTTTGACCGTTGTTTCGCAAGCGATCATTGAGGTCTCTTTCAAAGAGTCTCGTTGTAGGTGAGTCGTTGAAGCCATTCAAATACTTGAATGTTTCTATTAGTTGCCCCCTGAGTAGTCTTTGCTCGAGAAAGATCAGACCCAGACTTTTAGGTGACATTCATACGGCTTGTTTCGCAGCTGAGGTATCAATTTCGTTGCTCTGCATTGGACTCTATCCATGTTAGCGATATCTTTGCACAACTGCGGCAAGCTGCACCATTTCTTGCGGAGAAGTCAATTGGGACCTATGGGTTCGTGAGACCCAAATAATATTTTGGCTGGGAAAGGGGCCCGCCAAAATCCACTTTCAGGGATGAATAAAAAATTTGGACTGAAGAAGAAATACATGAGACAATTTGATGTAGATAATGCATATGTGATGTAGCGTACCATTTTATGCCTTTTACGACAAAGACTGAATAAATTTACACATCAAGAGATATAAAGTAAGTCTACAAATGCGCTGCATGTGACGCAACAGTGACTCTGTGACTATGACAGACTGAATAAAATTACACATGAAAAGAAATATAGTACATTTATAAATGGGAAATTACACAACAAATGAAATATAATACATTTACAAATTCCCTGTGTGGTACGCAACCAGTGTATTTAGTAGTATGAAATTTTGGATGTAAAAAAAAAGAGCAAGTGTAGAAGATAGTAGTTATTAACATTTCTAGTGCGGACAGCAGAGTTTGCTTCCTTCACTTTTAGAATTATAACACAATTCATCTAAAGTATTTTGCGCAATTATTGGGGCTGCTCTAGGTATGACAACACCATCCTGGTGAGCTGATTATATTCAGTCACATTCTGAATTGAAGCGGGAAGAGCATTCCAAAGCATAGCACCAGAAATAGAAAGAGCTTGTTGACCAGCCTTGGTGCTGTTGTAGCGCACTGGGAGATGCTCTCGTCGAAGAGATCGTCCACTGATTTCACTGTTTCGAGTAAACTGCACAACCTCGGCATTTCTAGGAGCGCCATGCAGCGAACGGAAAACGTATTGGGCTTCATCTAGCTTTAATTTCGTGCTAATTCCTGGCCACTGGAGCTTTGCTAACAGTGGGCTGGCATGATCGTGTTTGGTGAATTTTCCATTGAGAACCACTTTTGCTGGAAAATTCTGGTCTTTTTGTACATCTGATATCAGATATTCAGGGGCTTTACCCCAGATCAGACTGCAGTAGTTGAAGTGAGAGAAAACAAGCGAGTGGATAAGAAGGAGACGAGACTTTTGATCCAGGAGATGTTTAATTTTATGGAGCAATATTAGCGTGCCGTTTACGGTATTGCATAATTTGTGAATGTGATAGTCAAACGTTAGATGTCTATCCATCCATACCCCAAGCGATTTGACAACATGACGAGGGGTAATGATAAAGCTGTTGAAGGAAATAGAGATAGGTTGCAGCTGCTTGTAGAGTTGCTAAGTGCCAAATACAATGCAATTCTGAGCATATTAAAAAAAAATTGGCTGCTTTAACAGTGACATAATAAAAAAAAACTATGCCAGATAGTGGTCAGTTTGCATACGCCTCTATAAATAAATTTTGAGAGAGCATTCATTTTTAACCTAGTGTGAGAGAATCACAAACCAGAGATGTATATATTCAACTGTAAATTTACGGGTGTATACGCTTTGGCTAGTAGATACATATTGTCGTTTGTATACATACGATACTGTGTGATTACGTAGTTGCCACAGTCATGGTATGATTTCCCTCCAGGGTGGAGTGGATGTGATGATAGAGTGATTTAAGATGTGATCAAATATTTAATTTGAAAGAGAAGTTTTTGAATTACTCTAATGATAGAAGATTAACATAAGTGACTCTATTTACAGACGTAAAAGTGCACGACACTGTATTGATTGAGAGTATACCGAGTGAGATATTCTCGTTGTTCTGTTTATTAGTTTTATTTTCGCACAGTAGATACTTGATCAGCGTTAATAATGTTAATTTACTGGTGCATTGATTTAAAAGAGTAAAATATCCCAGAAGCACGCTCAAGCGTTCATGATAATTTTTGTAAATGCAAGGGTATTAATTTTGCGTATCTGAGTATTTCATCTCCGGTTTGATAATAAAACCAGCGTTTGTATGTTTTGTTCTTAATTGATCATCATGATCATTATACTGGTGACTTCGATTGATATATGGAGTGACGACGCTACTCATCAGTGCTCACGCCTGGATTGCAAATCATACCGTGATTTTTGTAGGGACAGAATGTAAACATGCAAGTGTGAGCAATTATAGCACAATATAAATAAAGTCGACTAGGACTAATGGAGCTAATATGAACTTAACAGATATGCACGAAAAAGCGAAGAGGAAGAGAAAGGAACTACGCTATAAACAGAATGAGCGCACAGTCTGCTGTGATTTTTGTTTCCTCTTCTTTGTCTCCGAGTTAGTCCTCGCAGACCGTAGTCTGTGCCAGGGATGTGGACCATTGCAGCCAGGATATGGTGGCTTGATCCGGCCTGGGAGGATCGTTTGGGATTCTGGCCTGTTGGTCAGTGTCGCTGTTGCACAAGTTTAGGATCTTCTGTTAACAGTGGTTTTCCGGGGATTTCTCTCTAGTATTGGTTAATGATGCGCAGAGCACTACTATTATACTCTTCTGCTGTCTGTGGGTTTCTGCAGGACTCCAATGTACGTTCTTGAGGAGGTATATGGAAGCAGTGCTTTGGGTTAAGGTGTATGCGGTATATACATAACAGTTCAAGCTTTTATATTGCGCGGCTAGAAATCGGGCGATCTCCTAGAGCTGCAGAAGTCAGAGAAGTTGTTTTGCAGCTTAAGAAACATTCGCTTTAGAAGATTTGCATCAATTGCTTGTGTCAGTTCAGCCAACAGCAAAGGAACGATGCATCGCAATAATGCGATCTTCTTTGAAAAAGCAAGATCACTCCAGCAGTTGGTTGGTTTGGAATAAGTAGTACCTTGCTAGTACTTTAAATACCATTATTTTTACTACTCGCCGTTTGGAGATTATGTATTCTGATAGCTTCTGGTTCATGGATCCAGCGCCTGATTTACTTCAAAGGCGCCCGGGGTAAGCTAAGCTGGAGGACTTCGGCACCATCAAAGTAAAGTTATGGTTGTAATATAAAGTATACAAATACCACATTTAAATCAGCCTATTTTAAAGACCAATTTGAAATCTCTTAAGATGTACTTCTTGTCCTAACTATATTATCATCTAAACATCGTTGTGATCTAGAAGGTTCGAGCACTTTTGAAGCAATCGAATATGCTCACATCCCCCCCCCCTCCCAAAAAAAAGCGAACTCAAAAACCCGGCAAAGATCACATTACCCACTTTGTTGCCCTATTTTTTCAACCCTTGAATAAATTCTGCTAGAGTCCCGCTCTGGTGTAGAAGAAACCCTGCGTTTCGTGTTGGTGTGAGTTTGCTATTCCCAGGTAGTTGGCCCTTGATGACAGCTAACGCTCACAATCCTTGCACCTTGTATAAGGCAAGAGTGACTCATGTACAGAGGAGATTCTCACTTGGTTGAGGGCTTGCTACGCACTGAAAGTAAGCTCCTAAGCAAACCACTAGAAAAATTATGTCTGATGTAATGTCGACCGTGATTAACATATATTTTATAATAGACAGCCATTCAATATGTAGAGTAATTACCTAATTGCAGAGCCAACCCTATTTCATAACAAACAGTCATTATTTGATAGGTTTGTGTGATAAACCTATCAAATAAAGGTTGTTTGTTCGGAAATAGGGTTAGTTCGGCAATTGGGTAGTTACCCCGTATATGTATACTCGTATCTTAATCCGAAGTGGTGTTTTCCTTACTTCTTTCTCAGTTTTTGTAATTTTCATATTTATTTATTTTTTCTAGAGAGTGGGCCTTCTTCGATAGGGAAGTATTGCCTGCAATACCCTCTTGTAAATTTGGCTGCGCTAATTAAAACTATATAATAAACAACTTCATGTGCTTATATGTTCGCACATTCATTTACTTGAATATTTACATGTTTCGTATCCCGCTCATAACAAAATCGACAGACAAAAAATTGGCCAGGTTGCAGATTTTGTAATTATGTTGCCCTTTGATTCCAAACGATATGCTAAAATTAGACTAGGTTTCAAATATATGGCCAAAGTTGGACTTCATTCCCCTGCAACTGAATGCACTGCTTGTTTAGCCAATGTTGAAATCCAAACAGATATTTACAGCTTTTCTTAGCGTTGTCATGGAGTATGTTTTTTATATTACTTTCTCTATACATGGAATCGATATTTGTTCCCAGTTCACGACGCACAAATTAAGTGGATTATCAAAGAAGTTCAGGAGAAGCGACTTGTTACTGTGCATTAGACACAGTTGTTAGTTTCTCTAGCTTACTTTCTTCCCATGACAAAATAAGGGCAAAAATTTCAGTGCACTGTAACGCTATCATTCCGTACATAAGATACGCGTCGGAGAATTTAATTGTATTCAGTGATGCTTTACCACTTGCTAATACAAATTGATATTTTTTGAAGGTCATTTAAGAGAAGGAGGGACAGTGTTGCTCAGATAAATTGAAACAGAGAGAAATCTTTTCTTGTGAGAATTTGAGTTGGCTATTGTGGCGTATCCTTCAGAAGCATATTAGTACGGAAAGTATATATGATCAATGCAACAGTATCATCACAAATGCTCGCTGTCATTTTTGACGGCGAGAGAACTGTAGTGCGCTGAGAGTTTTCCATGCCGTGCGTTTCAAAAAATAGTCTCAAATGTTTCATAGGGCAGAAAAAATGGTTGAATAGTTTAAATTATATTCGGTTACGTAAGATAAGCATATTCCTGGCTAGTGGGTAAATGATTGTCGAGAGCATTTAAAAAAAAAAGTGTGTTAACACTCAAAATTTCGCCCTACATTTTAATTTTTTTTTATCCAAAACCTTGTTTTTACGACAACGACGACAAGCAGAAGAATAACAAATGCCTGCATCGCTTGGACCCAGAGATCTTCTCGGAACTGCACCATTGTGTCCGTTAGCACTCTTTGTGACACACAGACATACACACACACACACAGACACACAGAGTGCGTTCCGTAAAGGAGATGTTATTTTACAACATAGTTATACCTGAAATAGAATGATATTTGTGATTACCATTGCAATGGTTTTGCTTATAAATGCTCTTGCTGCTCAATGGGCGAGCATTCAAGGCTCACCCATGGTGCAAGATAGCAGCTGCCGCAGCCCTTCCGTCAGGTAGCGATGCAAAAAGCTTCGGTATCTTTTCTAAGGTCATTGGCGCGATGCAAAAACTCCATAGTTTTTAACTGTGGTGCTAAGTTTTTTAAGGCAGGGCTAGGACTGTGATCTACGACCACAGTCGCTCAGCCTGCAACCGGTTTTGGTTGCAGGTCCCACCAACTTCTCCAGCCGCCATCTTTCAGAACGCACTTTTTCCATTCAGTGAGGTTAGAGGAACATTTTCATTGCTGAGAATGTTGTAGTTTTCACTTCATAAAATTCAGCGTATGGCATCTGTTTCCCAGATTTATTAGGTGATGCAAAGCTGTGTGCATAACTGGAATAGAAATGTAGCAAATCCAACTATGCACAATCTTACGGATAGTTTATTGTACTTTCAGACATAATTTTCTAAGTTTCTGTGGCATAAAAAAATTAGAAGCGGCACTAGAGTACTGGCCATTTTTACCACCGCCAAGGAGGTTATGTTTTAGCCCAGCTCGTCTGTCACCAAGATAACTCAAAAGTATGGACGTATCTCTACGAAATTTTTTAGGGACCGTAAGGTATGTAAGGAGGAACAGACGATTAGTTTTTGGTGAAGATCGGTTCAACTGTTTGTTTGTCTATCTCTTTTTTTTTTCTCGGTAGCATAACTGAAAAAGTTATGGACTGATCTTTACGAAATTTGCAGGATTGTTGCATTTGTTACTAGGAGCAAATGACGTTTGTTAATGTTTGTCGGTAACATATAAATAAATATAACTCAGAAAGTTATGAACGGATCGTCATGAAATTTGTAGGAATTGTTAGAAATCTTGAAAGACACATATGACCAAATTTTGGCGATGATTGGGTTTTCTACTTGCGCGCTTGACTAATGTTTGTCAAAATGTTTATCATAACAGAGCTAAAAAAGTTACGGACGGACTTTCAAGAAGTTCCAGAAGCTGCTTTTCTATCATTTCTATCAAGAGGCACAAATGATCAAATTTGGGGGATGGTAAAAATAAATTTTATTTTATTACCAATTTGAATTTTTCTTTAAAGTTGCCTTGCTTGGTGGATGTATGCGCTCTCAGAGTGCTCTAGTATGGCAGATAGTATTTTCTAGGCACTAAAGCTTGTCCAAGCTGGAAATACTTACTTCAGTTATTTGAAACGCTGCGAAAATGCCCTTCTGTACTTCGGCGCCTATATTCGCTTCCCTTTTATCAAATGAAAAAAAAAGAAAAAACAGGTTAGCATTCAAGTGACAAGTGGAAATTTATTGATGGTTCGTCACTGACACCGTCCGTTTCATGACCGATGTCACTGCGACATTATCAACTTTAGTAAAGTTCACATCGCAGAGCTAATGAAAGAGCAGACTTCATCAAGTTTGGGCGACATAACATGCAAACTGGCTAGTAGCAGCAAGAAGCTACATAAAAAATGAACTTATTGTTTGGTCTGTGTACAGATGAATGCCGGAAACGCTACAGTATCAACAAACCGAGGAGATGACCCAAAGCACGTATCAACGAATGTGCGCTGATCAAATAATTAGAAGGGTATCGTGTTCACGCGGCACTATGGCGCCGAAACTGCACCTCACGTAAATATCTTAAAATGTGTTGTTAAGCTTAAGAGGCGAGCGAAATTTCTACGAGAGATTTTACATCAACATTATAAAAAATTGGATTCTCCAGATAATTACATTATAGAGAGACAGTGCTCTTCCGAAGCTAAGACCGGAGCAAAAAAATAACCTAATGGACCTACATATGCTTCGTTCCTTTTTGCGATACTTCCCTGAAGATTTTCAGACACATCGTTTTCTTGGTAAATCAGCATAATTTATGAATAGTGAATTTCGAAGCCTTATGCTATGCGGATAGAAATTGGATTTAGGAGCTCCAGGGCTTCATGAAAACAAAATTGCAGAATCTTGCTCCGTTGTACTCGGCGCATACTATACTGGCTATTGGTTGACTATGACTTGGCCACTGACACCCGCAAATACGGAACCCTACCTTGGATCGTACCCGGCCAGGAAGCAAAGAGCGTAACGGGAGGACTCACGAGAAATTAGCATCTAAAAGTGACGTCATCATCGACGAATCTATGGCTGAGCAGCCTAGGAGTATTCTAACTAATTTAAAAAAAAAATCGTCTTAAATTGCGAAATTTATCTCTAACGTATAAATAAATTAAGAGAAAATATACTAATTAAGCAATTATCTACAAAAAATTGCAGTGCATGCTGGTGGAAACTTGTACAGCACTAGCGCCGCATTTGGTCTGTTTTGGCGACCTGGTTTAACTTCTTTTTCTTAATTGAAGCCTTATTTACACTTCAAATTCAGTTCACATTGCTCTTCACAAATCATATTTATTCCTTACCAATCTAAATATAAGCACCCTTAGAGCCAATTCTGTTCGCGAGAGAAACCACAGTAACAGTTAGCCTATTTCTGGAACTTTCTGTACGTGGCGACAACATTTTACGACATTTTGCAGCTCAAGTAGCTGGCCAGTCATGAGCGGGAGATTGAATCAAATAAATCGTAAAAATACTATGATACGTTCAAGAAAACAACATACGAAGGCCTGAGGTTCCACACTCAAATACAGTACTTCGACTCGTCGATGTGATGTAAATTTTCTACATGCGGTCACGGCTATGTTTTATTTTCGTCCTATTGAGTCCTCCCGTTGCATTCTTTGCTTCCTGATCGTACCTGTCGCTGGGAAAACAAGCCATTCGAGCTTACCTTGCGGGAAGAGAACAGAAGGGTCGCCGACCGCCACAAACCACTTGTTTGGTGCAGGTGCCGAGGCAGACTGTAGACTCCGGGTTTGCTCGTCCGCATTTATTGCAGGATTCCTTATAGTCCACTGTCCTTAAGTGTACAATTATTATTCTGGAGCTTTGTAATGCAAAGCAAGAAGCGCCACAGCTCAGTATATTATCATGGCGGAGCTTTACAATATGGAAGCAGTAAATTTCCGAAATGTTATCCGAATGTTGTCATAAATATTGAAGGGAATAACAAGTGCAGCAATCATATTCAGAACCATATTCATAATAGCGTAGACAGGTTGAAAGTTTTCAATGAAAAGTTGTTTCGTTGTTCATACAATATCTGGAAGAAGCAGGGAAACAAATCGGGTTTTGGAGAACTTGTGTTTCATTTCTTTTTTACGAATCTGGGATCACAAGGTATTCTTTTACGCTACACTAAGGTAACATTGATAATAAGGCACTTATCATCACAAGCAAACAGTAATGGTAAGATACAAGTAAGCCATCGTGAAAACAAATAAAATGAAAATATATTCTTTCCCCCTTGTAGACCAGAACAAGCTGAGCATGGAGATCCTCATCTAGATCAAACTATCACGGAGGCAATGTGCTTAATTAAATACAGTTACGTAGTGGACCTCTGAGACTTCTTGACTGAACCTAACAGCGCGATCGCTCTGCTTGTTCACGACCGCATCCACCGTCAAGAAAATGGCAATTCTATTTTTATGGCTCTAGAAGTTGTTAAGTAGACGAGGTCAGCGCTTTCGACTGCGCTCCTGCATGGAACAGTTAATGGGGGCATTTCTTTGCACCTCAAGCTCTTCTCTGCTTCACTCTTGATGGCTTGGGATTATTGTTGAAGGCTTTTCTATCAGTAAATCGGTTGATAACTCAGACTCTACCTGAACAAGGTCCATCTTTGAGGCTTTCATCCTTCCTCACTCTTCTGCGACTCTGCATCCACTAGGCGTTATGCTACTTGTGGTGGCCGAGCGAAAGAGAGCGAATATTTAAATTCTTTGTGCATCCATAATTATGGTAAACATCCACCTTACCGCTATTTACTCTCATGAAAACTACCTGAGAAAGATCAACTTACAGTTAGTTTCACGGAGAAATGGCTTCTTTTTTAAAGTTGATTACAAACATGTAAAAATGAATTGTAAGCGGATATTTCAAGACCCCGAGTAGACACTACGCAATCTACATGCAGACGGCTGGACAGATGCACTGTTTATACATTTCTTTTTATAGATTATGACAAAGAACATTATTATTATTATAATTATTATTAAATCACACCAGACTGGCGACGCAGGAACGGAGAAACTCCATGAGGTTAACAAACCCCCACGCAACCAGTCCAGCGGGTGGAGAAAACAAAAGAATAAAAAAAAAGAAGATCCGAAATCACAGAATAGCTCTGTGT
>LQNS02278097.1:10361016-10383721 GCA_001587735.2 Parhyale hawaiensis
AGATAGGCTACGGAGATGTATGTCTATCCAGTCGCTCCGGAAACATGTGCAAAAGTTGTGGATGCTCGTACATCTTTTTAATTAGTGCCGTGTAATACTTAGTCCACTATTAGGGTTTACTACTGTTTTTATTTCCCTCATGCCAGTTGTTCGTAACTTACTTCTGATATCGTGAGGTTTACTTTTTACCTCTTTATCAAAAATTAATAGATATCGTTTATGAAACATAAGAACTAGGTTGTTGTTAATAGTATCTACTATTTTACATTGTATTGCTACAATTACAACACTAGGTTGAGAGGTTTTCTTGAGTAGCCTAGAAGCACCCGCCACCTTAAAAACAGCTTTCTTGTCTGATGAAAAAATTTAAGGTTGCTTCTCGTTTGCGACTAGGCAACATTTGTGCAGCTTCTAACCGTCTATTGTAGTTGAATTGGAGATTGAAAACGATGTTAAAGTAACGCTTCGATAAGCTGCATATGTTGAGTTTATGATGGCAGGTGTAAGAACTAACATAAAGTTCTATCTACAGCGGGTAACCATTCAGTATGTTGGTGGTTTTTCACAAACATCTTCATCCTACCCTTCCTACATAACATTGATGCAAAGGTCCTACAATAAGAAGAGAAAATGGTTTAGTTTCTCCCCACTCATGTAGCTGGCTGTGATGACGTCACAGGTTGAGCAGCTCCTGATTGGCCGGCGCCACGACTCAGTTGGATGGTGTAAATTTACTTTGCAGTAAGATTGAGAGGTCCCGGATTCTCGATGCTGTGAACTGAGTCCTGCAGATGCCAAACTTGGAATTCCAGAAGTAGTCGAAGTGCACGACAGGCGGGAACCGGCTTCAGGTTGCCGGGCGTAAGAGATCTGCCCAAGTTCATTCCCCGCCTGTTATGTTCTCGCGTGTGTAGTTAATTTTCGGGGCATGTATTGCGGCTGTTTGATTTATGGTCTACAGAGTGTGACCTCTGGGGCGGCAAGGACGAAGCCGATGCTCACAGACAGCAGACCGTTTTTCTTCTGATGAGTGGTACAGTACTAATATATACATTATTTCTGAGCAATACCTAGCATATATATACACAAGCAGAATGATCGCTACAACATACTAAACGAACCTACAGCATTTCTTACTTCTGACAAACATTTTGATAAACATTAATCAAACATACAAACGGACAAATTGATCATTAGGAAAATTTGCTTATTTGTGCCTTTTAACATCCTTCACAATTAATTCCTGCGAATTTTATGAAGATCCGTCAATAAATTTATGAGTTATGACACTGAAAAATATAAAAACAAACTTACTGACAAACAAATGAACAAATATAAGGCAAAAATTTTGTCATTTTCTCCTAGTAATAACCCTAGCAATTCCTGCAAATTTCATAAAATTACTTTACAAGTTTTTGAGTTATGCTACATGGGAAAAAAGACAAACAAACAAAAAACTATTGAACGGATCATCCATCGAAAGTTAATTATTTACTTTTCCTCACATACCTAACAGTCCCTGTAAGTTTCTAAAGATCCGTCCATAATTTTTTTGTTTTCTAGACATAGTGATTTGGTTATGATTCGAGATAATCATAACCTCATTGGCGAAGGTAATTACAGTTCATCCAGTCACGCCCACCACGCTATCTATTGGAGAGAACACAACATCTCCTTGTCACTGCTTGGTTGCAGTTAACTTATCACCTGAACAGACAGACGCGGGGACACAGATGCACGCAACGGTCCCCACGTGCACTTTCCATGTTGCCAGGTTACTCTACAGCAGGTTGTAAAAATGCAAATGTAAAGACAGTTCGCGTAACGCCACCGGCTAGGGTCTGTTAATCGGTTGAATAGTGCTTGATAGTGCAACTCTATCGTCGACACCGCGGAGATTCATAAAAGTTACAGAGCTCATGAAATTCATTTCTGATCGATGTACAGTTAACTTCAGTTCCTGCTGTTACTATCGTACATCCATTTCTGAACGTCAGAAGAAGGTATAGGCGCAGTTCTGTTACAGAACAAACTCCTATGCATAGGTCACTGTTTCATTCCGTAGTTACCAAAACACAGGCTCGTAAATTGGCATGCATTTATAGAGAGAAATAAAATATTGGATAAAGGTATTTGCTGTTTCTATATTCTGAAACTTGGCTGTTGAAACATGTATCAGCTCGAGTGGAAAAACTTGAACAAGCATTATTGTTAGAAGCCAATATCCACAAAAGTATTTTGGCCGTCCTCTGGTATGTTTTGGTATGTCTTGGTGACAAAATTCGCTGTATTATTTCTTCAGCAACATTTAATTTACATTTTGGTCGTTTTATCTAATTCACTTTGACGCCTCTTAAATTTTTGACGGTCTGAATGTGGCTCAGGTTGCATTGAATGGATTGCATACAGCAGGTTTTGGAGTGCCACACACACTTGCTGAGCTGGAGAATAACCACCTGAGCGGATGATACCATCGATCATCTTGCTGTGCTGCACGTACTTAATATCTTACAATCTTTCGTTGTCTTTGAATATTCTTAGTGCTGATGAGATATAAGTTAGATATTTGCACGTACAAGATTTTTGTTTTCAAGAAGTTGCACCGATTCCTTACAATAAAATGTGTGCAGTAAACAAATAATACTTAAACGAATAAAGGGTTATTTTTTATAGATATACTCGTATAGCGCCTGGAAGCTACTTGGACGGCCATAGCCTGCAGATCGAGAGACTCCACCTACGATGTTGGCTCAACAGCATGTATACGTCCGCAAAACTGCGCACAAGTGCCTTTTCCCTTTCTAGTAATAATTGTAAGAACTGCTCTCAATTTGCGAGACCGAAGCTTACAGACTTGGAACTGAGCAGTGCCTATTTGAAACGGTCTGTAACTGTAAAAAAATACCCTGCCCATCCAACAGTTGGGAGCTTTTCCTCTATAGAGCAGTGTTTAGTATTGGGAGTTCATATGAACCTACGGATACGGACCCCTTGTGGTTCACGCAAGGACCCCTACTGGTTCATGACGTTTAAAGCTTCTGTGAAAATATTACATTGACTTTATCCCATGGATGATAAAAATCAAAGTATATTTTAAGGTTATAAGAAGAAAAATATGAATTTAAAAAGCTTGTAATAATATTTTACATAAATTTATTGAAATTGAAAAATTTTAATAATGGCATAGTTACCCCCAAAGGCTTGCGTTCGATCGCAAAATCTTAGGTTTTCTTTTTCAAAAACGGCGAGAACAGCATAAGTTAACCATCATTCAATGGAAATAGTCATTTAGGGCGAGTCAAAATAAATTCAAGACAGTTAGAGGTAAAAACTCGCATTATGTGAATAATGGGCTGAGCAGGGATGTCAGTCATGTCACGTAAGTATGACTTGAGTAATAGTATCGTTCTGTATTAACAACAGCAATAGTCTTTAAACAATCGATACCTACAACACTCATTCAGTAGGTAATATATTTAGTTGATGCCATTTTAATGGCGGGGCCCGTGTGCTTCAGGGCGATTTCAAAGTGGTCCGTAGAAAACTAATTCACAGGGGTCCGTAGAAAACTGAACTTTGGAACCACTGCGAGTCTAGAGCTTTACTTGCAAAAGTTGCCTAACACCAGAGTGTATGAGCAGTGCAGCCTTATTAGCAACGGTGCATCCGTAAGATTCAGGCATTCCGTTAGATGAGCAGAAACTTGCAATAAATGCGGTCCCGGAGAACCTGACCCCCACAGTTGGCTACAGAGCCTGAGGACATCACCGTACCCTCGCAATCGTATTCTTTAATCTCGGCCTTTGGGCAGCATTAGTCTGGTGTCTGCCGATGCATACATAATATGGAGGCTGTTAACTGCATGTGGGTTTCGCGCAGCGCTTATAAGATCCTTGGACATGTTGGAAGCGCCGTGCAGAACAGATGATACTGTGCAGCGCTGGTAACTGTGCAAAGGCACAGTGCAAAGTGACGGCAACTAAGGCTTTTTGATTGGAATATTGATTAGGCGACTAATTATATTCCAATGGTGACCCGAGTGCTGGTGTAGGTAACGTGGGTATGATATGAAGTTCAGGCTTATTACATATATATTAACAGTAGCACAAGAGCTGGAAATGTAAACATTGTCAGTTAGATGGTAGTCTTTTCACATCGAGCGTTCGATTCAGCTCCTGTCCTACCGTTAATAATAATACTAAAGTTCCCCCAACGTAAATAAATTCGCGATGTTCAGGCTGTGTTATCGGAGCTCTCGCTTGAACGTCATTGCTTGCGTCGCGGATTCCCAAGGGAAAGTTCAAAGTATACTATATAATATATATGTATTATAGTAAGAGTTTTTATTCGTTACCTCCTCGCGGAAAATACACAGTGAAAATATAAAAGAACACTGGTTAGGCGTATTGTGGTAAAAAATGAAGAGAATGTAAAATTTAATAAAAAGTTATCAATTTGATTGAATTTAATTTTAGAATCTGAATTTTTGTCCATAGTAAAATAAAGAGGACGCTTCAAGTTGCACAGTTAAATTTTCGTCAAAAAATAAAATCTTTAAGTTTTCTCAACGCGTTTCTCTATTAAAATAGATCTTCAGGAGTATTTAAATTGCGACCGCTCTTTACAGAGGCTAGGCCTACCAGTGTTCTGATGGGTTAGAGCCCAATGACCGCTATTTATAGGCACCCCTCCATCCCTCGATCGCCCGCTTTGTTAAGGCCGCT
Source organism: Parhyale hawaiensis (assembly GCA_001587735.2). Taxonomy (NCBI): domain Eukaryota; kingdom Metazoa; phylum Arthropoda; class Malacostraca; order Amphipoda; family Hyalidae; genus Parhyale; species Parhyale hawaiensis. The sequence goes on from LQNS02278097.1 coordinate 10,365,741, forward strand.
TAGTTAGACCAAGATATTTAGAGCGAGTTAAAATTTCCCTATGAAAAAATTCTCTTTCGCGTTTCTTAATTTAGGGTGATCTGTTGTTACTTTATAGAAAGGTATTATCGAAAATTTGTTTTTCATGCTCTTTGCACGGTTAAAAATATGCTTACTTACAGGTAAACCAGTGTTTTTGTTTATGTGGTCCCTATGTAAGTTAGTGCGTAACCGGAAGTTGTTTGTTTCTCCAATATAAAATTATTTCAAACAGCCGTTGCATTGCAATACGTATATGTAGTTCAATGTGTATAATATATATATAGCTCTTCAACTTTTTGAGTAAAAAATAGGAGGCATTAGTTTTGGTACGGCCCTCATAGTTTTCAATTGGGCTCAACACCAAAAATTCGGCTACTTAACAGCTGTGACTTAGCGCCGGAAGATCATTTCATTGAGAACAATTTTGTCCATCAATTATGATATAATTATTTTTATGTTCACTAATTATTGTGCAAAGTAAGATACTGCGATGTCTGTCGAATAGAACAGCGGGCAGGGCACAGCAAAGAGAACAGAAGTCTGTTGCTGGGATCTTCACCTCGGGAGCGGGTCAGTGCCAGCAGCCTGGCTGGAGCAAAAGAAAAAACTCAGAACTCTGTTTCAGGGTCAAGTAACTTATAGGAGAGCAAGATGGGATTTCGAGGCTGAGCTGGAGTGGAAAGCTTGTTGCACAGTTATACAGTTATACGCTGTTCCTGAGAGCTCTGTCTGCAAAAAACTAATGAATAAAAAAATCGTTTCTGGTTCGAGGAACTCGGCAAGTAGGAGCTTTTTCTGGACTTCTGCACAGCTCTTCGCTATTACTGCCTGTGTTGTGTGCCTTTGCGAAGTATTGCCTTGTAGGCGAACTGTGTAATATTAGCCCATTTGCTATTAGCATCAAAAAGTGTGTTGTTTCTTTCTGAAAGTACTAACTACATTTACGAAGGCAAGTTTTAACATACTTTCATAGGTAGAAATAAATAACACCATTGCTATGCTTGTGAAAACGATTTCTATTAGCAAATAAAGCTAATCGCCAGCAAGACTATAATTGTATGTTCTTAGTATAAAGGTTGAGGAATTGTTAAGCTCCAGCAAGACTACTGGGAGCAGAGAGAGTCCCTGGAATCTCTTTCAATTTGCAATCAACACTTGTTAAATTCGTTTTTAGCGTAAAATCGTTAAATAAGTACAGTGGTAACTCTATACCTCATCGTTTCTATATACGTAGGTAGTTACCACGTCATTGCTATAAAATGTAAGGAAATGAGTGATTAAGCCAATATTGAGCTTCAAGAAACTGGTAAGACTTTCTCAGCAGTAGACGCCAGCTCTCAGCTCTCATTGCAGCTCATAAAACTGGAACACGAGAGGCTCAGGAGCAATTTAAGGCGACCTGTAAAGGAAATAACAGATTGCCGTCAGTCAAAAATCAGGGAGGACCGTAGTCAGAGCTGACCTTCAGATATTTCCTTCAAGCTGGAGAAGCGCCAACACCTCACTTGTTTGAAAAAAAAAAAAATAAATAAAAAAATAAGTGCCGACAGTGCTAAACTCCTTGTGGGCCTTCTTTAAAAGATGGCACTCGAGAAAATGAGATTGCTTTTCTGAAGAAAAGCTGGTCATTGTGAAGGCAAAAATTCCGTCATCACAATAACAGACTGTTGGGGAAGCAAGCAGAAGACATTGAACAATGTACTGTACATAAAAAATGCTTAGTGTTTTCAACTGACGGCCTCTGCCATTTTGTGTGGCCGACTACCTTACCACCCGAGTCCGAAATTATCGTCGGCATCACCGGTAGTTATCGACACCATTAAACGGCCAAACGACGAAAATCGCCATTAATAATAGGCTTTGTTTCCTCAGGATATGCCCGCTTTTCTCGGCTATAACACGGCTCCGTGTTGCCGAAAACATGACTTGCACACACCGCGAAAATAACGCAGCGTTGAGCGCCAGGCGTTGGTATTCGAACTTGTGGTGGGGCACTAGGTGCCTCCGCCAGCTCAATCCTGAAGTCCGTAACTCAACTGCTCGCGCTCCGGCGGCACCTGTCTCAGTGAGGTTTAGGTTGCGTATAGAATGTAAGACCACTGCGACTTGTCCTTTGTTTGCTTGTACCATAGAAGTAAAACACCTTCTCTTGTGTACCATGTAACCTTTCAATGAGTTCTTGTAATGTTTTTATGAATGCTAAATGAAGTTAAATGTCATATATAAATAGTGCGCTTACTTTTAAGTCCAAAGTATGATTATGCTTCTTCCTTTGTTATTTAATACTACCGTGACGCTTTTATGAGTATGAGATAGGGGAAAATTAGGGTATCCCTATGTTAACATAGAGAGGCATCAATAGGAGAAGGAATCAAACTTAAATCTAAGCTACCACTGCTGAAAGGTCTTTGGTAGAAGATTCACTGCCTGAATTGGAACATTTTTCACATGTCAAGGTACTGGTTTGCATGCACATAAGGACAATACATCCTCATAAGGACAATTCATTAGTCTGTGGAATTTCCACACGGTTCTTTTGCATTACATAAGGAAAATTTGAGTACCCTGGATGTCCACACGGGGCTGATGTTGTTACTGCTCGGGCTCAAGCCCTTACTTTTTCGAATCGTGGTCCCCTCAGTTATCTATGCATTTTCATGTCGCAACATCTTTCTGTTAGCTTGAGACAGAAGCCTGAATGTACATTTTTTTGTGTTTTGCCCTTATCAGTTTGACTTGATCTTTGAGTTTTCATAGTAGAAAATAATCTGTTGGCATTGATGTACTGTACCTCCGTGGTGAATGTGTTATATATTGTGAGGAGTACTGTCACTGTGGACTCTCAGGGTATTGACCTTTTAGCCAAGCCTTCAGGAAATCTTTCCGTTGTGGCTACCTTTTATTGGTTCCACATAACGGTTTTGGTGTAAGTTTTCTTCTTTCCGACCTTACCAGCCAGAACTGTGCGTTAAGTCGAGTGTAGGGACGCTTTTGTGCGTTGGGTTTCACATTTCTGTCGACGTGTTGCAAGTCCCTTCTTTTTCCTTCTCGTCGAATCGTAGTGTGCGATTAGGATGGGAAGCTAAAATTGAGGAGAGTACTGATCATAATGATAATGTTCCAGTGACGGTAACAATTTCTAAGGGTTCCTTTATATTGCAGAATTATTTCATTTTTTCCTATGGTAACCTTTGTTGACGCTTCGATTGTTGACGTAGCTTCGTAAGCACTAAGCAAGAATAGGAAATGATTCCTTACTGGACGTTGTGTTGCTATATCAGCACCTTTTTCCAGCTGTAAGAGAACACGTGTCGTTTGAGGCTGTGGGTAAGTGCTCCTTACACTGCTACTCCCTGCCTCCGTTAAATTTTCCTTTTCTTTCTTGATTCGCTTCAGTGCGCGAGAGAAACGCGTGCACGAGCTGCTGATATTGTCACACACGTTTAGCTATTTTTTTCCTTTTCATATTGTCATGTCATTTAGTGTCGCCTGGAAGACTTGCGCTATCAATTATCTTATTTTAAAGTACTGTGATGCTATTCCTTGCGAGTCGGTCCTGAAACGTTGCTATCAGGTCTTCTTTCAAGTTATCGAGCGCCAGTATTCATTGTCAATGAGTTAATTAGGTTTCTAGGAGTATTAATTGCTTTATCTGTACTACGAGCATATCGCCTCACCAATCCTTGCGAGTCAAGCTAGTTAGGTTTCCTTTGTTGGGAGGTGCAATCTCCTTCCGTATGACACAGAGTTGGTTTTACGTAATTCTGTCGTCGCGTGTATGTGAAGTAAAGTAAATCTCATATCTCCTTATATGGTTAATTGATAGCAGTGACACCAAATTTTATCCACGTTACAGTTTAGGGAGCTCATTATGCGCGTTGATAGTGAAGACCGTATCGTTATCAGTATTTTGTTGACAAGAAGTCATCCGATATAGAGGAACAGGGTAGTTAGGTACAGTTTCCCTTATACTCAAGATATTACTGTAGCGCTTTTGTTTCTTCAACAGAGGGAGGGTTTCGCTTGCTTGCTTTCTTCTCCTGTTAGAGGGCAGCTACAGCCATGGAGGATAAGCACATAAGACTTGTCGACCATGTTAAAAACGACTGGCATTGTGCCCGTGTCTGGCGTTCTAAGTGGATAGTGCGTCTCCGTAGGCCTACTTCATTTTCGGGCCATTAACTGTCCACTGTGGTGGTATGAGACGCTCGTTTAGTTCCGTGAACAGCAATAGTGACAGGTTGTAATTTCTTACTGCAGCGTGAGTTTGTTCTTGTATGCTCTGCTTAGTCCTACTGACGCCTTCCTTACTAGTTGTGATACCTACTTGAATAAATGCTGATTGTAACGTGTCTCTTCCCTGGGATAACGCTCATGGATTTCACCAGCCGGGGAAGTTCATGTTCATATGAAGCTATCTTAGGTTAATTGTGTTGGCGCTCTCCCAGTGAGAGGAACAACATTAGTAGCGAAGTGGGGTATAGTTATGAAGCCCACATTTTACCCATATGGAAAACGCCATTTTTTGCCCACGGCGGGCAAGCCCTAATGAACCCCAGGGGGTTATAGCATGAGACAGCCCAATTGTGCATGGGTACCCCATTAGGAGCCCACATTATGCCCACGATATCCACCAGTTGCCCATATCTTCCCACCTGGCACCCATGTGGGGCCCACTAGTCATTGTTGCTCGGGCGGTAGCATACCTACTCACAACAAATATCAGGGCCTACGTAGAGGCTAAACTTGAATTTAGCTGCTGGACGGCACCTCGGCAGCCTTAAATTTTGCCTGGGATGTGTTGTGCTGCTTTTTGATGCGAATATTTTGCTCTGTGAGCGCAAGATGCATAACTTGAAAAAAAAAAACACAAAGAAAGGTAAAAGAGCGTCGTGTGTAGTGAACCGTCTGTCCAAGAAAGGATAGTAGAAATATAAAGGGTTGTTGTATCTTTATTCACTAACTCGGTGACTATTAAAAGTCTTCTTCATCCAATGTTGATAGCCGCATTGGTGCAACGCCATCGAAAAATGGATAGAATCCAACGCAGAACAACAAAATTAATACCACAGCTGTGAAACATGGCATGCGATTGTCACTGTCGAGCACAGAAAACTCAGGAGCCAACTAAAAGAAACACTCAGGCACTTGAATGGCTTCAACGACGTGCAGCTTTCAACGAGACTCCGCTGCGGAACAGAGGCTAAAACTAAATATAAAAATCGAAGAACTACTCTAAGCCAAGATTTATTACCGTAGATTATAGTGAATATATGGAATCGACTCCCCTCCGAAGTTGTCGGTGCAGAGTCAGTCAATGCGTTCAAAAATCGTCTGGAGAAACACTGGAGCAATACCGTTCACAGCTACGAACTCCTCTTCTAGGCCAAAGCTTCATAGGCCATCCTAATCCATTATTCAGTACAGCTGCCCTCGCACGGCGCTAGAACTAGTATAACTATGCTAGTCCGAGTTCTGGTTTTCACAGGCATAAGTCACACTGTATTTATTGCACTCTGATGAAGTGCAAGCACTAGGACCCACTGCTAGAAAATGCTTGTACTTACAATGGTTCTATTAAAATTCCAAATGCAATTGCTTGGTGTTGAAATATACTGCAGAAGGAAGTACATATATAGCATTGTATCTTCACGGTCTCAGTTGTTTCTGAGTCCAGAAACCTTGTAAGACCTCTCGTCACTTGAAGAGCTATTCATGAAACCTAGAGCGTCCACAAAAGTGACATTCACACAATAGTAAATATTCATTAGAAACACTAAATTTCAGTTCTACTTTTTTACAGTTGAAGTCGATGAAGTTTAAGCTGAACGAAAGATAAGTTTCTGATTTTGCGGTTAACGTCGGTAGAGTCTGGGGTACACAAAAGCCTGTGGAAGAGAATTTTGCTGAGCCACCGTCACGGCAGGCCGTTGTCCAGTTGGTAAGAGGGCCTGCAGAACAGACGAGAGTTGTGCTTGCGAACTTGCAGCCACGGGATAGCCTGAACTCTGAACTTGCTTGGGTAGCACTTGTGAATACCCAGGGTAAAAGCTCGAAGGGTTATACCCAGCTTGACTAAAACTGACTGTTGAAGGATTTGGATAGACTGGCTGCGTGCCCACGTTGGATTGAGGTCTGGAATAATCTGATTCAGGCACGTGACGATATATCTGCCCGCCGAAAGCTGCTCCGTAATTTTGGTTGACAACGGGATATCCTTGTGGATAATTCTGGGGTGCTGCAAAACTTGATGACTGAGGGAACACTGCCTGTTGAAGAGCTTGTGTTGATACCGGACGCTGGAAAACAGGGTACCTTTGCTGGATCAGACTCGGAAGAGGGGCACCATAACTTGCGGGAACAACTGCAGATGGTGGCAACAAATGTGAAATTGCTGATGGATCGATGGTCCCGTCTGCTTGTCGGGAAAAAATTGATACAAGCCATCGGAGAATGCGCAGAAAGAAGAAAATGTCACCGATATCTTGGCGAGACCTTCCGCAGGCTCCCTGAGATTCTGTCAGGTATTCGGCGAGAGGCAACTGCAGGGCATTCACAGTAGCGTTCACTTCCGCTGCCTTCAGAGTGTCACTCTTGGCCGTGGGGATCAGGACATGCAGTTGTTCTGAAAAGGGATTATATGAACATGAAACATTTCTTATAAATAATTACAACCACAGTTTTTCAAGGGAAACTTCATTCTGTTTGATAGTCAGAAACTTAGCAAACAAACGCGTGACTTCGTTACTTACGGGTACGGGTGGCAATGACGTCCACGCAGGAGAGAAGCACCAGCAGATCTTCATCTGCCTGGAGAACGTTGAGCTTGACGGAGCCCAGCAGCGATCCCAGTTCTGTAGTATCAAGTTATGCTTTAGAGGTGCAGCTGAGTACCAGCAATATGATATTGCGCCATACAAATACTAATTTTTATTAAGACTAGTCAATGCTGGCGTTGACTTAAACTAAGGCAACCTGACAGAAGGTGTCATCGATTGGTGTGGCGATAGAGAGTTTGCCTAACCTCACGCGTTTTAGCTCGAATCGAACTTCAGTAAAAACTTAAGTTTCCAAACTTTAAAACAATTTTAGGCATTCAACCCAAATTGATTATCCTTATGGCGGGTGTTATCTTACTTATTCTTCTTAAAATAGATTTCAGATGTCTCTATAGCGAAATAAAGCTGTCAGTAACATCTGCAACACGATGGAAAATTACGAAAGCCTTTGTTAGGTCAGTGTCTCCTCGTTACGCAATTTTAGCCATTGCCAGGTTGAATTTCTGAAACATTTGCCTTCCGCACAATCATAAAAAATATTCGCTAATATACACTGCTAACGATTTCTTGCATTTCCGATAGTATTTCATTTAACTTGACCAAATCTAAATATTTTTTATTCGTGCAGAAACCAAACAACTTGCAATAGTTATTGCATCATGCAGACTGAGTTATGCTAAAATATTTAACTAAAACATGATTATCACCCTCGAACAGAATGAGAGAGATGATAATGTTTTCCTTGATGATTTAAGTATATATATTTGTATGTACATTTGTCTGTCCACCCAATACGTGGTGGAAGGAGTTGAGCAATCTTCACAATTTTTTTTGCAGGGAATTTGGTAGAGAACGGGGCGTTCTAATGATTTCCTATGTTATTATTGAAGCGCTAATCTCTGGGAAGGAATGGGGCTGTGCCATAACCTCGTTCATCAAAAATGACTTCGTTGAATTTGTCCCTACCACGGGTGATGGTCTTACACCACTGAGGCGTTTTAGTGTAAAACAGTGATCGATCACTGGATGCCGAACGAGCATTCTCTCTTTGTTATTTAATTGAGATTTAACTAACAGTGAGGTGTTAGGGAACATGAAAGAAATCGACCTATTTTTACAGATATGCAGGAGTGGAAGTATTCAAAGTAATATGAAAAGTTACTTTTTATTGATCTAGTATTATAAAGTGAATGTGCCCAGCAGTAAAACTAAAACACTAAAGGAAAAAAGAAGAAAAAGAAAGCATTTACATAGACGCTCAGCCGTGTTTGTCGTAAATATAAAAGTTGCATTTTGCCAGGTTACATGCGTTTTTTGTTGTCTAATGTCGAATATGCGGAATTCCAATCCCACTAGGACATATACGCAGCATTGCCATACTACTTTCTTTGCCACTTAAAGTAAGATAGCGTACCAAGTTAAAATTTTTCGAGTCTGTCGAACAACGTGTTAGCAAGGCCTCCCAAACGCAGATGAAATATACTTTAACAAACGATCTACAGTGCTCAAAAATCTTCGCTTGAGATTTTATAGCCACTTTGCATCTTAAGAAACATGCGAGCAGCCAATTGCTTGTTCTAATAAATTGTTCTTAGGGTTGTTATCCGAGGATGCGTGACTCGTGCCCTGGATTTAGAGGTCTGACTGCTTACGTTCGAAAGGGTGTTGTTGTCTATAGGCAGAATGAACATGAGTGTCCATTTTGTGAGCTGAGGGTGCTTCGAGTCTGTGGCTCATTGAGGAACTTTTATTTGTTTTCAGTGTATCGCAGGAAGTCTGCTGATCATAGGGTCTTTGATTATTTCTTAGATGCAATGGTTAGGATTCAGTCATCGGGTAGGCGTTCTGCTTTTGTCTTTATGAACGATTTTAATTGTCACCATGTGTAATGGTTAGGCTCTAGGAGCACTGATTGCCATGGCCATGCAGCCTTCGATTTTGCGACTGCCTCTTGTTGTAAGCAGTTTGTTGAGGGTCCCCCCTTTGATGGGAGGTGTTCTTGACCTTCTGATGACCGATGTTCCTGATTTGGTTGGAGTGTCACTTGTCACTGTCGTCTCTCATTGGTTTCTCAGACCATGGTGCCCTCTCTGCGACTCTGCAAGTCCATCAGCAGGTCCCCAGAGTCACTGTTAGGCGTGAAATATTTTTGAAGTAAAGAGGAATTGGGACGCCGTCTCTGGTACCAACCTTGCGCTACCTTGGGGTGTTGTGAGAGAGTCTCCTGATCCTGGGTCAACTTTGGATCGGTTTTTCTATGACATGGTGCGTGCCTATGTCCCTTACCGCTTCATGACGGTCAGGACAGGCGATGAACACTGTTTTGATGATACCTGTTAGAGGGCGCACCAATTGAAACGGGAGGCATATATCCGTTGGTGTACTAGCCGGTCTGCTGTTGACTTTCAGCGTTTCAGGGAACAGCAGCGTCGGGCTGGTGCTACTTATGAGGAAGCTGAGAGTGAGCATAATTTGAGGCAAAGGGAGTTGTTAGCTTCGTCTGTCAGCGCACATAAATGGTGGTTCACCTTGAGGAGCGCTGTGCTTGGTGTGAGATATTATGTTCTCCCCTTTAATTGTTGCTGAATGTGATCTTGCTGCGAACCCTGCTGCCAAGGCGGGACTTTTGTAGCTCTACTCTGATGGGAAGCAGAGCCAGGACCGGGTGCGCATTCCTTTAGCCTGTGATCCAGAGCCGAAGTTCCCCGGTTTTGCTTTCAGATCTTCTGAAGTGCACCGCCTTCTTCTTGACCTGCACCGATATGGGGCACTGATCCATCGGGTATGTTTCCTCTCTTTCTTCGGAAGGTGGCTGGTGTGCTCGCAGCCTAGCCTGCTTCTGTGTTCTGTCGGATGTTACGACTGGGCTATTTTCCACAATGCTGGTGTGTCGGTCATGTGACGCCTGTGCCGAACGGCTCTGTCTCATCTCGAACCTCCGACTATAGACCCATCTCGATCACACCTGTTTTGTCGAAAGTTTACTAGAGGTTGGCTGCGTCGAGGCTGTGTCACTTTCTTGAGAAGCAGGGTGATGTACATAGAGCTGTTCTGTGATCTCGGCTTTTCTCTTTCTTTTTTCTTCACTCGCTGGGCTGGCTGCGCGGGGGTTTGTCAACCTCACTAAGTTTCTCCTTTCCATCGTCGCCAGTGTAGTGGAATTCAATAATAATAATAAAAGTCTTATCTTAGGCCCCTATACTGCAAAATTATTCGTGAAACCTTCCATGCATACCGAGAGGTATTAGTTCATCATCGCCAGGACTGAACCCTATAAGTAGCTGCTCATCCACTTACCTTGATGCAAAACATGGGAAAAAATATGAGCAGTGAAGTTAGGAGTTGGTTTGAACTAGCGACCGTTATATTGCAATAACGACACTGTGCCACAAAGCTTGCACACTGCTTGCAATAAGTCCGTATGACGTTCAGGACTTCTGGACACACTTTGCTTCTTCAACTGCTTTGTTACAATGTAGCGTAGAAACTGAAGACTCTAAAAATTCTACAAAGTTTTAATATAATCTGGCATGTTAGAATCGAATCGTAAATGTTGCTGCCATATTGCCTTTACGATACTTTTAGGCGTCCTTCAACGAATTTTGTTTTTAGACTAATTAGTCAAGTGAGAGCGTATAAAGTTAAAGTTGAAATGAATTCGCTGGTCATTCAAATCTCACCTCCAACAGGCATGGCGGTGAGGGTGATGCTGGCACCAGCGGTGAAGGAGTGAGGCTGGGCTGAGTAGGGGCCGGTGTGGTTGCGCTCCACACCGTTGCTGAAATGTTCAATGGGGATTGAGGACATGGACAGTGCAGCTGCAGTCGACCACAAAGTACTAGAGAGGTAAGGTGGACCCACAGCCTTTCTGAGCCAACCAATCACAGGGCGCCGTTCTTTTTGGCCAATGGCAAGTTGTAGTCTCTGATGTCACACATACACACAGGCACGCATACAGGTGGGTAAAATAAGGGCATTAATGATTCCTTTTATTACTAGTGTAGTTCATAATGTGTGTATTTTTAGCATGAATGGCAAAGTCTCATTATTTCTAGAGTATGGTAGTGAAAATGCAGAGGCCTCAAGTAGTTCTAAAGAGAAACCACAAATTCACCGGTGAGCACGCGCATACCTCCGCAAAGCTATGCAGTGTAACTGTAAAACTCAAATTTGTCCCGAATCCAGGATTTGTTTTTGATCATCACCAAAATTTGATCAACTGTTTTTCTCAACATTCCTAGCAGCTCTTGTAAATTTCTTGAAGATCCGTTCACAACTTTTTTGTGTAATGTTGCTCGAAAAAAGGTGAAATGTAGAGACATACATAAAAAACGGAAAAATATAAAAACTGACAAACATAAAAAACGGACAAACATAAAAAAAACGAACAAACTTAAAAAACGGACAAAAATAAAAATAGACAAACATAAAAAACAGACTAACAGATATGCACAAAAAATTTGGTCATTTGCTGCTCGTAACTTCCCAAATATTTCTTGCAATTTTTTTTTTATTATTTTTTCATAAAATTTTGAGTAATGTAGCCATGAAAAAAATAAGAAGATAAACGAACAGAGGTTGAATGGATCTCTACCAATAATTAAACATCTATTCCTCCTAATATGCGTATCGATCCCTGTAAATTTGATCAAGATCCGTCTGCAAATTATCAAGTTATCCTTGTGATAGACAGACAAGTAGCCTGACAAACTCCGACTAAATCATAACCTCTCTGATGAAGGTAGTTAACAATTTTGATACTGACGGGACGTATAAGTCCCGCATCAAAGCTTTGATAATTAACCCTATCCGTTACCAATCTTTTTCAGCCGCTTGAGCATCTAGACGGTGCAAAAATTTCTACCGCCCGCTAAAAATGCTTATTACTTTATCATATCAGTTTTTTTTCTCCATAGTCTCAAATAAAATTCATTCGACTATTGTTTCGCCTATTTAAATTAAAAAAATAATGCCTCAGAGTAGATTAAAAGTCAATTAAATTTGAATATCAGAAAATATCTCTGTACAGTACAGGGTGAATATTCCGGCAGCACATCTGCCGCAATTTTCATACTTTCACAAGCTGAACGTGCAATCGCTTCTATTTTTCATTTCTAACCTTGTTACTGTCTTTTAGTGATAATTTTGGAAGTTTTTTGTATAAAAAAAATCTACACGGAAATTTTATCATCTAATTTTCTGAAATATTTATATTTATCCATATTTTTGGCCGTAATGTGCGGTAATTTAGAATTTTATTGACAGTCATGATCAATTAGGAAAAGTCACGGAATTTTGGGTGCTGAATATCACTGGGAGCAGAACTGTGAACAAAAAAAAAAAAAACGGTTGGGCGGTACAATTCTGCACCGTCTAGTAGCAGATAGGGTTAAAGCCAGTGCGTTGTTTCTCGCTGTAGAAATCTTATAACATATTTGACAACCCGTCTGAAGTGAGTGCTAGTATTTTATCTACGACTGAACTAAACTGTTGCTGAGCTCAAGTGACTACAATGATCGTGTCTCCAATGAGCTTCTTTGAGAACTTCATATAAGAACAAAATTTCCGTAGCGAAAGAGTTAAGCCGAAAAATGGCTTCATATGAACAGAAACAATCCAACGCTCCTGGCACTGGTCTGTATCCGTTTGGAGGTTTTAAGTCAGGAGAATTGAACACAACTTCATAATTTTGAACTCTGTAGTAATAATAAGTCACCAATTTTAGAGAAGGGCAAGTAACTCAGCATTGAGATCAACAAGACACTGTGTCTTCAACTGCAGTACGACACAACAATACTCACGCATCGACGTATTCATAGAAGTAAGTTGAATTTGGGAAGAACTTGAGTCTCTGGCAGCCTCCTTGGGGGCTGGTTGAGAGCAAGAACGAATAGCCTTCAGCGTTTGCTTGCAGCTGTAGAATGAATGAAAACTTATCCACCTTTGTATTTAGCAGTAATTTTTTTGTAAATAACAAAGTGGCAACCCACTCTGAACCAGTAAGAGTAATTTTGTTTGATGTTATAATATAGATTTGGTGATTCATCCCTTCGAATTTTTTAACGTTGTGGTAAAAGTAGGTAAAATTTGATATTAACAAAATTGACACAGATGTAGGTAGGAACGTCTACTACATCAAAACAAACTAAAATAGTAGCAGTCTTTTCTACCAGACGTACAATGATACGAAATATCTAGGAGAGATACACATCTAAATCATTTGGCTTTAGTCCTAAGTTGCAACGTGAGTATATCCTTGTACAATACCACCTGTTTTTTGATTCATAACAGTCATTACGTCAAACAAAGGGATACCCATGAAAAATCATCTTAAGTGTCTTATTAAAATCTTTATCATTGTTTATAGAGTTTCTGTGCAATAAACAACTAAATTCTTTGAGTTTTTCGTCATCATTACAGAATTCAAGGTTTGTTATCTGAAACACATAAAATTGAATAATTACCTTAATTATAACTCGTCAAAGTGTAATCAGTGAATATAAATAACCTGTTCATTTCATTAGTATCTACTCGCGCTTTTGCTTACAATATCCAGTAAAATGATAACCCCTGCTCCCAGTTTAGTTTCAGAAATACTAATGCTCTAGAACAATACAATCATGTAACATTTATTTTCATAAATTTTACATGAACATTAATGTCACACCTACGCTTGAAACATTTTTCTATCCTTAAAAAAATTAAAATACTGTCACTGGTTAACAATGACATCGGGAATAAAGTCCTTAGTTGTACATATCAGTATACTGTAGTGTACTCAATTATACTATGTTCAATCTGTGGACAAACTTTCGGCCTATAACAATTTCAGTCATCAAGAAATTGCAAGAATTTGTCTCTGTTTATGAACAATAAGTAAAGCTCTTGGGATTATATAATGTTTCAAGAAATTGCAAGAATTTGTCTCTGTTTCTGAACAATAAGTAAAGCTCTTGGGATTATATAATGTTTCAAGAAATTGCAAGAATTTGTCTCTGTTTATGAACCATAAAAAATAGTAAAAGAAGTTTGGTGAGGAAAATACCAGTCTATGACATTTCAAAACAATACATACGCATATACTTTAATTAATCGCTGCTACTGCGCCTTCTGAACACGTATTAAAATCATGTCGCCCAGCCTGTGAGCATCACATCCAACTTAGCGACTAATCACTATGACGCGTCGTTACTTTACCATTAACCCGTTATATTTTGCTTAGTTAGTCTCTTCAATGAGAGGGTCAAACTGTTTTCAGTCATAATACATAGATGGACTCATCTACGAGTACATTCCGTTAGTCAGGAAATTATTCGCCCCTTTTTTCTCTAATATTCAATGCTTTTGTTAATACCGCTAAACTCGGTATTCGTACAGTTCTAAATTGTTCATGTTTCGATAGGTACGAGAAAAGAAATGCAAAGCGCAAGTTTCTGAAGAATAAGTTATATGGAAAAACATAACAAATAAATTTTGAAAAAGGCATGGAGACAAAGTTAGTCAAACAGTAGGAACATTTGAATATAATAATAATAATAACAACAATAATGGAAAACACGGCCTTTCGTTTAAATAATTGATAGGAGTTGTTTCAGATAATTTTTGATGAAATTAGGGTAAATTTTTGCCTGATATTCTGGTATTCTGCTACACGTTCGTAGCCTGATGGCTTATCTTCACTTTCATTCGCGTCTAAATTTTCGATTGGATTCAAAACAGGACTCGTTGGAGGCCACTGTAAAAGGCGAATCGTCAGTCCAGACCAAGTGCCGATAACTTTATATTTTCAGCCTAATTCGTGATNTAGCCTGATGGCTTATCTTCACTTTCATTCGCGTCTAAATTTTCGATTGGATTCAAAACAGGACTCGTTGGAGGCCACTGTAAAAGGCGAATCGTCAGTCCAGACCAAGTGCCGATAACTTTATATTTTCAGCCTAATTCGTGATTTTATTATCAGTCTCACTGCTATATGGCAATAGCTCATAGAGGGCTGGGGCGTAAGTTCCGGTGTCTACTTGGGAATGAGCCTGTTGGTCCGTCTACTGCCGCCTATCTAATCAAATCTACCCGGATATAAATGTCGAAAGCTGTAAGACGAGAAACCAACCAAAACATCAGAGCTCATTATTCGCACCTAACTGAATGAGCTCTTTCGTCTTTCCCATCGTGGCGTTGACGCTTGACTGACGAGGTATAACACATTTTCAAGAACTTGCGTTCTTCTAGTAGTTTCTGGTATGTTTTTTTTTTTCTAAGAATCTTCTCGAACACTCAACACAATAAGTAAAATCATATAACTTCCATACTGTTATATAATATATCTTCGAGTTTACGACGATTTTTTCGACTGTGAATGAAATTTTTTGTCTCCTTACCTAATTGAAAATTTCCCTATTGTATATATGCCTTATAACCTATTCTTCTGAAAATTTAGTTTTATATTCTCTTCAGGCAATTATGGACATATATACAACAAAAAACGGTTAGAGAGTACGTTTTCAACTATTCGTGAATATATAGAATTTTTTTCGTTGTTCAATTATTTTCGTCGCCATCGCAGTATATGTAACCAGTTCACTGCAGAGTAAGCGAATGCGTAATTAGTTCCTATGAAGAGTTGAAAAGTTGAAAACTCAGTTACCTGCGTAATGTAAGTCTCGTCGAAAGCCTGCGTCGTTTGGTATGTCTCGCAGTAGCTCACTTGCTCAACCTGCCCACTCACCACCAGCAGCAGGCACAGGCCCACCACCGCCTTCAGGACGGCCTGCATTGTTCGACTGCGCAGTGTTTCTTTACCTGAAATATCCATATCATCAAGAAACATGTCTCACCGTATAGGAAAATACAAGCCCAAAGTATACGTTTAACAGTGGTTCAAAATCTGCATTTTACACAGATCATATATTGTACAAAACTGTATATCAAGTTAATGGAAATAGTTGAAGGGACTTCATGCATCTAGAGAACGTCATTATAGTAGGCACCGCATTGCTGAAAAATTACTTCGGTCGAAGGATCGGTAAAATTTTGGGTATAATTAAATACAAAATCAATTAATACCCTTTATTAAGTACGTAGACGCACGGGGACGTAGCAAAATTGCATGAAACATATAGCTTATCACTAGGGTTAAATAAGGGACCGAAAATGGTTATAGTATCAATGCATTCACGCTACACTGCATTGCGACCCATTGTTTGGACCCTGTTTGGTAACAATTTGCGCTGCCATCGGTTTTACATGTTGGACAGTTTGTAGGCAGGGACATTACGGTCGATTTTTGCCGATTTTTGCTATTCTGATTTGTGGATTGAAAGCGCACTTCCTTCTGACTTTTGTGCAGTCAGAATACTTATGAGCGAATACCATACAATAATGTGTACGTAGTGCAGCAGCATCACACAATGTGACGAAAACGACAGTAAAGACCATTCCGCTTATATAAATGAACGGTAATATAGGGCTTGCGCTTATGTTCATTGATGAATGTGGTTGCACGATGCATGGAAGAAATTTCAACTTTTTCTCCTTCTCCTCTTGTGTTGGGAGGAACATGGAGCCATGTGTCGTGAAGGACGCTAAGAGGATTATGGATAGCAAAGTGTAATACATTTTGGAACACATTTGGAAGTTTGAACCAAAGGAACGTGTTGTCTTTATGTTGACAGGAGTTTGATATGAAGCAGGAACAATAATTATGAAAAGCTCAGTTTCGCATAAAAAAGGGGAATTGTGCATTACTCTGGCCATGTACTACTCATAATCTCGTGAAACTGCAGCCACTTCACAATAGAATATATTGTTAACAAATTAACTCCTTGATACAAATCTTTCATCACCTTTCAAACGGTGTTGAGAAAGGAACGTGTATCGACATTGGGTGTATGGTCTCCTGTAGAAATCACCAAAAGTCAAATCTGACATTTGACGAGCATGAAGTCGGGCGTTTTACTTCAGTATGGATGACTTAGGTAACGTGCTGAGAGTTTTTATTGAACGTTAAAAAAGAAAAACAATAGGAGCATCATTTATTCCAATGCGGAGCAATGCCGACTCTGATGTTGATCACTCAGTTGCCACTGCAATGTAACCCCCTGGAAGGACGAGGTCGCTTGGAATGTCTCGCAAAAACTCATTTGAGTAACCTGCTCCTTCACCGAATAATGTTAGTTGGAGAAAGAGAGAAAAAAAAACAAACTGAAATATTTTATCTACCGAAAACAGACGTCTTTTGAAAACTTCAAGTCTGTTTATGTACTTTGGCTAACAAAGCAGGTACACGTAATATTATTTATCAAGTAAATTGAGTATTTTCAGGAGTGTCCCCCAACAGTTGAAAATTCCTTTTTAAAATTTCAAAGTGTTTTCTGCTCTCAAATTTCTCTTCTTTACTATGGCTACAGGAACCAGACGAACAACAACTACTTTTATCCCTCCGCACCCTACACTTCTTCCCGGCACAGCGCCCCCTAGCTGTGTCATATATTACACTAATTATTTCACACATAACGTAAACGCGCTTCACAAATCATCATATTATGCGGAATGTTTTAATTGGCAAGTTACTAGGCTTATTGTGCTCATTTACCATGTTGTTCATGAGCGATAGATGAACATTAAACGATCATTTATTGCGCATGACAGGTACAGCTCATTGCTAGGGGCGCAAAATATTTGTTACAACTTGTCTAAGGTCAACGGCCGGGTGCAAAAACTCCATAGGCCTTTAACTGTCGTGCTGAGGTTTTTAGGAAGCGCTCTGACTGCAATCTACGATCCCAACCTCCGCTGAGTTTGCGACCGGTTTGAGGTGGCACTAAGGCCGAGGTCACACATGACTTCGCACGAACAACTTCAAGCGAGGGTGGGCACCTCACTCGTCGTTCTGAAATACAGTACGTTACCTTTGATTATGCAAATCGAATTTTTTTACTTAATTTTTCAAGATGGGTTCCTAACTCTGAAATATCAATATTAACTGAATGTATGGCTAGTTGCCAATATAAACACCACTTGTAAAATAAATATTTAGCCATTGGTTAAGTTTATCATACAATTTACTTATTTACGAGTTTGTTACTGTTACCTCAGATTATGCAACAAGCTAATAAAAACGTCATAAAGAGGAAATAAATACAAGTGAACAGGAATATTGTTATTAAACGTCCAAAACCAAGA
>LQNS02278097.1:10385012-10397640 GCA_001587735.2 Parhyale hawaiensis
AAAACAGGATTGAAAACTCCAACAACTCATTAATAAAAGCCATCCGTAATGGCCCTGGCTACAAACGGTCTAATATGTATATACGATGGCAGCGCCTCCTGTTGCCTGACGGAGGCCAAGCAATAGGGCGTAATGGTGTCTAATATGTAAGATCACTGCGACATGTTCTGTGTGTAAGCTAGAAATAAGAAACATTCTCCTGTGTACCATATTTTATTCCAATTTTGTAATGTCGATGAGTACTTAATAAAGATTATTATTATTATTTTCATCCCTGGAAATTATTCAAGTTTTAACATTACAAAATGGATTGTGCAATGCCATTAAAAAAAGAAAAGAATTACAACTCTTGGATATAATTAACTTATAATTAACTTGAATATAAATGCTCAGTACCCGACACTTCTCTAGCGCGAGTCTGCAGATTACATTTTAATATATATTTTTTTAAAGAGTTGATGCATAGCAAGATTACTAAAGTAGGGTCCATTATTTCTCTGTTTTCCAGAAATATGGCTTGCAAAACTAAAAACATTTTCGTGGAAAGAGTGAAATATCTCTTCGTCGAATATACATAATTTCTGTATAATTTCTATTTGCAAAATTGGATAACAGTAATAATTAATCATGACAACAGTTTCTCGAATTTTCAGTGAATTTTCTTCAAAGATAGCGTTACACTGGCTTTTGTAGGATACTTTAGGAAAAACCTTCGATTTGGAAGATACATTGATCACGATCATTTCTCGGTTATGGCTTGCTTTGAGACCGGTTGTGAAATGCGGTTTCGATCTAAGCACGAGCTTTTACGTCGGGTAATATAAAATACTGTTTTGTCGTCCAAAGTAATATTTTTTTTCTGAGAATGGTTTTGTTGTATTACATGTAAATCATGGGAAATCCATTGTCCACCATTTTAAGTCTTCAATATTTTGTGAAGGCTGGAAATTGTACTGGCATTTGTTGCATTGAATTACTGGGATGATTTTCTATAGGCTAATTTTGAAATAGCTTCTATTGCATAATAATGAGCGTTTTCATCAATGTTCTGAACGTAAAGGACCCTAGAAATTGAAATCTGCAGACGAATATTTGAAAACAACTACATATTGTCAGTTTCAGAAAGCTTAGCATATTGTTCCCATATACAACTCAACAAAACAGAGTCTTGCAACTGCAGCCATGATGTAGTTGTGGTCCTTCATTTTTATTTATAGCGAATACAGGGTCTCAGCTGCTCGTCGTGAGCATTACTTTATCGAAGGTTGAATTAATTCAAGGTATTTAAAATGGCAAACTATTATAGCTAAAATAGTGATGGAGACACGACATGTGTTGCAATACAAATTTGATTCAAACTAATAACTGAGAGACTTTTAAGGGAATATTGAAGTAAGTACAGTAAAAAAAATTACTTGCTATCTAACCAAATACGCACGATGCCAAACTGCTACTTTGTAGTTCGACACCTTCTGTCCAATTCCCATCCTAAAGCGAAAAAAACTCCCTATACGCATTGACACGCAAGTGTAAATTTATTCATGGTTCGTTAGGAGCATCGTGACTTGCATAATCAATGTAACTTCCTTAATGGCAATTTTCGTGGCATTCACCCCGCGAAGTTAATACCATATAGAGCAAGCTCTTAAACTTTGAGCAGCACGGTATGTGTGTGTGCAATTGCAATTTCTGAATTGTAAGGGAAAAAGTTCCTCTTGATATGGTCTGACAGCGTTTTCTACTAAACGTATTTTTTGGCCTGTGTGATGATGAATGCATGCAACATAAGCAAGAAACACTCAATAGACCTTGTGTTCGTTTTATACGAATGCGTTATACGTGAGTTCACTCTTATTACGTAGAATGGGCAATTATCTATAGTCACCATTGGTCTTTTTGTGCGAGAAAATTCGCTCTTACGGGCGTTACGAGTGGTGCTTAGAAGACAATGCCGCTATACGGTATCTTGGTTTTTCTTGTTTGAAGGGTTTTCTCATATAGTTTGTTATAATATACCATTACTGTTGTGTTTCCGCTGTGCTGTAGCGCAGCATTATTATGAAAAAGTGCCAGATTTACCATTTAGGGGGTAGCAAGTGGGCCATGTAATGTAACCTCCATTTTATAATACAGAAAGGTTCCATATATGTGCATTCACCTTATGCGAGGTTTCCGCAAATAACAAGCACCGGGTGTATGTATAAAGAAGGCTTAATTACACTGTAATTTAATCAGGGTTATTCTAAATCAGTAAACGGATACCGGTCTAATAAGTATAACGGCTACGTTAACACTGCATACCTTAGGTAAGCTTAGGTGGTGAGGACTTGGACGGTGATGTCCAAACACTCATTTGAACTACAAGCGCCCTGAAAGGTCCTATGTTCTGAGGTTAAAATTAATTCCATCTTGTAGACAACTCTATTGAAAAATTAGTATACTCATGCAGTTGAAAAGGATGAAAGAAAATACGGCGAATATAAACATCACTCCGTTTTGTGACACGTCTTGGACAGGTTTCGTGCACGCTTGTTTACTTACTATTTAATATGATTTATATATATATGTATAGTAATAAAATAGTGTGAAAAAAGTTAATAATCCATATTACATACACCACAAACTTCTGGCGCAATACTGTGACCAGCCTCTTGCTTGTTACCATAAAACTTGTAACTTGGTCAGATCTAAGCCAGTCATTCAACCTCCACTACCAGCTCTTACTTTATCTGCGTCAAATTGTTGCATGGAAGAAGCTCATATACGATAAAGCAAAAAAAAAAAAAAAAAATACAGCAATAAGCTGGCTATTGTAAGGCACAAAAGGTCGTTGGTACTTGGAACGGACGCCCGCTGTTGACATGAAGGAAATTGTCGTGGTTCCAAATCCATAATTTAATTCAATAGTATAACAAGGATACGCGTCATGTTGCTAATTGCTCACAACCATTATTAGAACAAGAGTAGGGTAGCGGTTCTTCTGTTGTGTTCCGTAACTTTAACAAAAAGTGCTTGAAGCAAGTTGTTCTCATAGTGTACTATCAATTTGTTGCTACAAATATCACTCGATGTCGGACATCCTCAGGTACACACAAAGAAATATCTGTAACCGTAAAAGAATCTTTTGGTTTTGAAAATAAATCTTCTCAGATTCCTGTGTAGATTTCCCTTATTAAAGAAACCTATAAGCTATCGGGTATATAAATTTCTCTGTGTGTTCGGAGCTGTACCTTGGGTCACATCTGCCACACCGGAAAACAAGCTAATCAAGCGTACCTTGCAGCCAGAGAAGGAAAGGGTCGCCGATCGCCAGAAGCCACTTGGTTGACGCAGGTCCGGAGCCAGACTGTACAGTCCGGTTTTGCCCCTCCACATTTAAGGTGGGATTTCTTACAGCGCTCTGCCCCTATAGGTAGATTTTTAGTCTCTATCTCTGCGACACAAGATAAATGGTACCGCGTTGCAAAGTTTGTTCACCTTGAGCTACGTATTAAGAATATACGACTTTTAAGAACTATGATAATTGAATTGAGGGAACATGCATTATGTAAGTGCTAGCAAGGTACTAAAAATCACATTATTAATATATTTGGGGGAATGAACGAGTTACCGCAATTGTCAAATAAGCATTTTAATATCTGAATACTTTCCAGAACAGGCCTACGGTATATTTATTATCGTAATGTCTTTTAATAATGGACATGCGTAAAAATTAATAAACTAAACACCGAGTGGAATTCATGATCCAATCTATTCAAAGTGCCCATCAACTTTAAGGCGAGTAGGCAGGTAGCTTAATTGGTACTTGCAACTAAGTCAAGACAAATATGTGCAAGAAAATCTATTCCTGAAGTACTAAAAGTTGATGAACAAAGTTACTTCCCCTCCATGCACGAGTTTTTTCTTCTTGAATACGCTCTTGTAAGTGTTCTTTCAACAACAAAGACTACGCAACGTACGGGCACCTCGACATAATGATATCCACCACGCGGCGTTATATTAGGTGTCGGAGACAAGAAGTACATAATAATCCCAGTATCTTTCAACAATCAAACAATACAATGAAGACCAATGTTCATTTATCTGTTTATCTTTTATTTGTTCATCAGTCCATTTTCTTTTACTCTCGAAAGAAACAGATAGACGAAAATTAGGCCAAGCTGGAGACACTCGCCATCCTGTCACACTTTGTTGAAAACAATGGGTGAAAACCGTACCAGGTCGTATATGTAGATGATGGAAGAAAATATGGTAAACTCATAGTTCAGTGCACTTCTTGTTTTGCAACGATGAAATCAAATCAGTAAAATGCACACAACATCTCTTAGCACTCACATAAGTCCTGATTTTTACTTTCTTGCTACATTCGAACTTCCCCTGCTGAGTTCACTAGCAAATTGAATAGATGATCAATGGAGCGAAGGGCAGTGTCTTCTTCAGGGCACAGTAGAAGTGTGAAACGGACGAAAGACATGAATACTTCATTGCAACAATTTCTTTTTTCCAATTGAATTTTTCCTTCTATGATACAGCTTTCTGCTAGTGAAAAGAGATAAAAAAAGACTAATCTGACACCAAGGTGTATATGACACGGCCCGGAAAGTTATATTATAATTGATGCTTAACGGCCTGTTAAAAAAGAATGTTATCCATGTACAGGAAAAGTTTGGACTGATCGCAGACTTCAGGCCAGGAGAGCTATCTCTTATGTTCCCCAAGTTGACATTTGTAGTACGTCTTACGTGAGCAAATTCGTAACGAAAAACCGTGATCATTCAAATGCGTCATCACAAGTTCTTTGCCGTTAGTTTTGAAGGCCGAATACTATAGTTTTTTCTAACGTTCCTCGTAAGCAAAAAAATACAATTTAATTTATTTTAACAGGGGCTGAGAATGCTCTGAAGAAAATCTATGAATTTACGAAAGTGAAGGTGATATGCATCTTCTATGACTAAATCATAAACAATGGAATGTGTTAATGACCATTCTTCCCTAAAGGTAATCCTTTACCATTTATCGAATGTCTATGAGTACATAATAAATAGCATGCACTAGATAGTACCGGACAAAGGGAATGGAATTTCTAATTGGGCTGGCCATCGTTTCTGACAGCCACATCCACTAGTAAAAAACATATATAGTAATAGTGTATCTTGCCTTGAAAAACAACGGCGAGGAATTCCTGACATTTCTCCATAGCCACACTTTCGTTAATACCACTGCAACTTAAAGGAACGTACGAGATGAGTGCTCGGCTTCACACTTGCTGGGCAGCAAACCTCTCATTTTCTCTGACGTAGAGAAAAATTAATTACTGTTTGCAGGTAGTCAGTCAGCACTTACAATATTAATTTCGACTGTGTATCATGGATACGCCAGGATATTACATAATTTATAAAGGTTAGCATTTTTTTGGGGGGGGGGTGTCAATGAAAAGCTGTTCTGTCGACAAATGAATTCAAATCAACAGAATATAATAAACACCGTCGTGTGTTTATATTACCTCTGCCATGAAGGTTATGCTTTGATTGATTGTCTCAAAGTCAGAACCAGAAAATGCTGCTTGAGCCTAAAATACAGGATTGAAAACGCTAAAATCTCATTAATAAAAGTCATCCGTACTGGCCATGGCTACAAACGATCTAATATCTACAATGGCAGCGCATACTGTTGCTTGACGGAGGCCAAGCAATGGGGCGTATTGATGTCTAGAATGAAAGTCCGCTATGTCATGTCCTTTGTTTGCAACCTAGAAATAAGATACATCCTCTTGTGTACCATATAGCATTTCAGTATCTTAATGTCTCCATGAGTATTAAATGAAGTTTATTATTATTATACTGTAGTGTTGATACAAAGGTCATACAACAAGAAGAGAAAAATGGTTGAGTTTCTCTACACTCATATAGCATGGCTGTGATGACGTCACAGGCTGAACAGCTCCTGATTGGCGGGCGCCACGGAACGTTTGCGCCGTGTAACTTGCTGTAAGAGAGGTCTCGGATTCTCGATGCTGTGAACGGTGCCCTGCAGATGCCAAACTTGGAATTCCAGAAGTAGTCGAAGTGCACGACAAACGGGAACCGGCTTCAGGTTGCCGGGCGTAAGAAATCTGCTCAAGTTCATTCCCCCGCAAGTCNGTGTAAATTGCTGTAAGATAGAGAGGTCTCGGATTCTCGATGCTGTGAACGGTGCCCTGCAGATGCC
Organism: Parhyale hawaiensis; assembly: GCA_001587735.2. Taxonomy (NCBI): domain Eukaryota; kingdom Metazoa; phylum Arthropoda; class Malacostraca; order Amphipoda; family Hyalidae; genus Parhyale; species Parhyale hawaiensis. The sequence goes on from LQNS02278097.1 coordinate 10,391,220, forward strand.
AAACTTGGAATTCCAGAAGTAGTCGAAGTGCACGACAAACGGGAACCGGCTTCAGGTTGCCGGGCGTAAGAAATCTGCCCAAGTTCATTCCCCCGCAAGTCTTGTTCTCGGTTGTGTAGTTAATTATCAGGACATTTTATGCAGCTGTCTGATTTATGGTCTACAGAGTGTGACCACTGGACACAAGGACGAATCTATTGCTGTCTGACAGATAGTTTTTCTTCTGATGAGTGGTACAGTATTGATATATGCATTGTTACTGAGCAATACTTGCCAAACATAAATAAGCAGAATGATCGCTACGAGACACTAAACTAAACTACAGGACTCTGAGAGAGCATACCTCTGCCCAGCAAGATAATGTTAACGGAAAATTCAAATTGGTGCTGAAATTACGATTTTTTCTCGAGCATCACCAAAGTTTGATCAACTGTGCCTCTTGACACCAATAACAGCATCGGTAAGTTACTGGAATATCGGTCCGTAACTTTTTGAGTTTTTTTTTGACAATTATTATTCAGACACACAAACGGACAAACCGATAATCAGCAGAAATTGGCCATTGGTGCCCTTAAACATTTCTAGCAATTCCTGCAGGTTTTATAAAGATCCATTGACAACTTTTTCAGTTTCCTGTTTTCCTCCTGATAAACATTAGTCAAACACACCAACGGACCAACAGATCATTAATTATCAAAACTTGGTGGTTATTTGTGCCTTTTAGCATGTTTCAAAATTTCTGCGAATTTTTTGAAGATCCGTTCATAACTTTATAAGCTATGTTACTGACGAACATAATAACAAACTTGGGGACAAACAAACGGACAGATAGATCAACAGAAAAATTTTCTTAAAAACTATACTAAGGCAAAAATAAAGTAATACATAGAAGTCGACTAATATAAAGTTTTGGGGATGAAAAATTCCATCTTCAGAAAAAATGATAAAAAACCTAAGCTATAAACCCATAAATAGAAATTTCTTTATTTTATAATCGATAAGGGGAGCGTGGATGTTGTCGGGGGAAGTCTAAAACGTAAATGAACGGAGCTGCGTGCAGTGGCTGGATGTCAGCTCCTGTACAGTCAGCAGAATTCAGGCTAAGTATGGACAGTATGGAGCGGTATAGCCGAGGTCATAATCTTGAAGCTAGGTTTGGATCTATGTATGTGGAAGGACTCTAATGTTGTGAGCTCGATGGGATTGGAAGAGTCTATGATGGAAAAATCATTCCTGCTGATGAAATGGTTGTTTTGCTCAGCATGTAGGCGAGGGGCTGAATGTGAGGGTTTCGCAAGTGGTAAGCCGGTACGACTGGATATACCTAAATGTTGGTCAATACGGGCCTTGAAGTGTTGTCCAGTGCTGCTCACGTATGAGGTACAGCAGGCATCGGTAAATGTAGATAACAAGTGGTGGGGTGGGTTTGTCTTTACATTTGAAGTAGGACCCTATGGTAAATGTGTTATTATGTGAAAATTTGAAGTTGATATGCGGGTAGGCTTCAGAGAGGAACGTTTTCAAAGTGTTTCAATGCAATAAAAACTTTACTATTTCGAGCATAGTATCTGTCTTCTTCCTACCTTACGTTTTCAAACGAAGTTGACTTCTCCGGACATTCTTTAAAAATAACGGCTATCCGCACCATTTTCTGGACCGCTACTTTAAATTGTTCATAGACAAACTGTTTGATCCCCGCATTAGAAAACCCTGGGTTAGTAAATTGGACTTCTTTCACTCGGTTCCGCACTACAACAAAGCATCTGTTAGCACAGTAAACACTTTGAAAACGTTCCTCTCTGAAGCCTACCCGCATATCAACTTCAAATTTTCATACAATTACACATTTACCATAGGGTCCTACTTCAAATGTAAAGACAAACCCCCCCACACCACTTTTGTCCAGTGTTATCTACATTTACCGATGCCAGGCCTGCAGTGCCTCATACGTGGGTAGCACTGGACAACACTTCAAAGCCCGTTTTGACCAACATTTAGGTATATCCAGTCGTACCGGCTTACCACTTGCGAAACCCTCACATTCAGCCCCTCACCTACATGCTGAGCAAAACAACCATCCATCAGCAGGAATGATTTTTCCGCCATAGACTGTTAAAATTCCATCGAGCTCACAACATTAGAGTCCCTCCACATACATAGAACCAAACCTAGCCTCAACATTATGACCTCGGCTATACCGCTCCATACTGCCCATACTTAGACTGAATTCTGTTGACTGTACAGGAGCTGACATCCAGCCACTGCACGCAGCTCCGTTCTTTTGCGTTTTAGACTTCCCCCGACAACATCCACACTCCCCTTATCAATTAGAAAACAAAAAAATTCTTATCCATAGGTTTAGCTTAGGTTTTTTTTCTGAAGATGGGATTTGTCATCCCGAAACGTTAAAATTTATATCCGTCGACTACTATGCAGAAATTTGGCTATTTAATCCTAGCAATAACCCTAGTAATTCTTGCAAATTTCATTAAAATCTCTATAGGTTTTTGAGTTTAGTTACAGGGAAAAAAGAGGCAGACAAACAAACAAAAAACGGTTGAACGGATCATTCAACAGAAATTAATCATCTGCTCCTCATAACATACCTAACAGTCCCTGTACATGTCGTAAAAATCTGTCCATTTTATTTTTTGAGTTATCTTGATGACGAACAGACAGACAAACAAACAGACGGACAAAGGGACAAACTCGACAAAACATAAGCTAGTGGGCGAAGGTAAGTACAGTCCGTTCAGCCACTCCCAGCTACCATGCCATCTATTGGAGAGATCACAACCTCTCCATGTCGCTGCCCGCCTGCAGCTAATTTATCACCCGAACAGATAGATGCGGATACACAAATGCCCGCAACAGACCCCACGTGTGCTTCCCATATAGCCAGGTTACACTGCAACAGGTCGTAAAAATGCAACTGTGCCGACACTATTGGTATTGCCACCGGCCGGGGAATGTTAATTGGTTGAATATTGCTTGACCTTGCATCTCTGTCGTCGACACCGCGGAGACTGATCATATTACAGAGTTCAAGGAATTCATTACTGATGCCCAGTTAAATTCAGTTCATGTTTTTGCTATCCTATATCCATTTCTGAACGTGAGATCAAGGTAGGCGCAGTTGTACTACAGAACAAACTCCATGTAGTAGGCCAGTGTTTTATGCATGCAATTATTGAAGTGCAGTGCTGCCTGATGAGCGACAAGTCTCTTTCTCCGCCCAGTTACTAAAACGTACGCTTATATTTTGGCATAGACTGTGTATATAGAGATTTAGAAATACAAGAATTGGTAGAGCTATTTGTAGTTTCTGTAGTCTGAAAACGTTGCTGTTGACACACTTACTGTATAATTAGCTCAAGTGGAAAAACTTGTTGAACAAGGGCTATCAAGTATCCACAAACGTGTTTTATTATTCCTTCAATAACATTCAATTTTTCACTACAATTTACATTTCAGTCGTTTTAGCTAATTCACTTTGCGACCTTTCAAATTTGTGAATTGCTGAATGTAGCCCAGGTTGAACTGATTGGATTACATACTGCAGGAGTTTGAATGAAGCACATTTACTTAAAAGGACAATGAACTAGCTAGCTCATACCATTGGTGAACTTGCTATGCTGCACGTACTTTATATCTTACAATCTTTCATTGCCATTGAATTATCTTCGTGCTTAGAAAATTTAATTTAGCTATTTCCACCTACTTGTTTTTTCTCTCAAAAAGCGGCAATATTCACACCAGCAGAGAAAAATTTGACAATTTTTCATGAGGTGCGATTCGTAAAAGCCCTGGCTACAAACCGTCAATCATCTACAGACGATGGCAACGCATACCGTTACCAGCAGACAGACAGGGATCAAGCAATCAGCTGCAACACATCCTGGTATATAATGTTAACCGTACCCTATTTTTATCTTACTCTTGTGAAAAGCTGCCCCTCACATTTTCTGCACGTGATGTTTTGATGCCTTTCATGAGTATTCAATAAATATTGATTAATCTCAGCACCCAAGTAAAACAGTGCACAGCATTAGTGCAAGAGTACAGGGCGCCAGTACAACAGCGCACAATGTCATTATAAGTATGCTGGACGTTCATTAACCTTGTACAAGCACTTTAGTGCTGTTATTGTTTTGATGCCTCAGCGAATGGAAAAAACTGTTTAGGTCGAAAGTATAANCTCATTGACGGTAAACAGCTCAATGCGACACGGATTTTGGAGACTGAGTTACCCCCGAGGTCACACTGCGTAACCCGGGGTTACCCAGCGCGCTGAATGCGACAGGCCTCAGTCCGTTCAGCAACTCCCAGCTACCATGCCATCTATTGGAGAGATCACAACCTCTCCATGTCGCTGCCCGCCTGCAGCTAATTTATCACCCGAACAGATAGATGCGGACACACAAATGCCCGCAACAGACCCCACGTGTGCTTCCCATGCAGCCAGGTTATACTGCAACAGGTCGTAAAAATGCAACTGTTCAGACACTATTGGTATTGCCACCGGCCGGGGAATGTTAATTGGTTGAATATTGCTTGACCTTGCATCTCTGTCGTCGACACCGCGGAGACTCATCAAATTACAGAGTTCAAGGAATTCATTACTGATGCCCAGTCAACTTCTGTTCATGTTTTTGCTATCCTATATCCATTTCTGAACGTCAGATCAACGTAGGCGCAGTTGTATTACAGAACAAACTCCATGTAGTAGGCCAGTGTTTTATGCATACAATTATTGAAGTGCAGTGCTGCCTGATGAGCGACAAGTCTCTTTCTCAGCACAGTTACCAAAACGTACGCTTATAGTTTGGCATAGACTGTGTGTAGAGATTTAGAAATACAGGAACTGGTACAGGTATTTGTAGTTTCTATATTCTGAAAATGTGGCTGTTGAAACACTTACAATTAGCTCAAGTAGAAGAACTTGTTGAACAAGGGCCATTGGTAGAAACCAATATCCACAAACGTGTTTCATTATTCCTTTAATAACATTCAATTTTTCACTATAATTCTGCTCAGCTAATTCACTTTGCGATCTTTTAAATTTGTGAATTGCTGAATGTTACCCAGATTGAACTGATTGGATTACATGCAGCAGGACTTGGAATGAAACACATTTACTTAATAGGATAATGAACTAGCTAGCTCATACCATCGGTCAACTTGCTATGTTGCGCGTACTTAATATCATACAATCTTTCATTGCCATTGAATTATCTAACTACTTAGGAGATTTAATTTAGCTATTTCCACCTACTTGTTTTTTTCTCTCAGTAAGCGGCACCGATTCCTTACAACATGCTGTAGTAACCAAATAATACTGAAACGAATAATGTACTGCCTTTTATAGATTTACTCGTATTGTGCTTGGAATCTACTAGCTTGGACTGCCTTAGCTCTCCTGCAGATCTAGAGACTCAATGTATGTACAATATCAGCTCAACAGCTAGTATACGTCAGCAAAAACTGTGCACAATGCGCCTCTTCCCTTTATAGTAATTTCAACAGTTGCTCTCAATTTGCGAGAGCGAAGCTTACAGACTTTGAACTGAGTAGTGCACAATTGAAACGGTCTGTAACCGAGAAAATATACCCTGTACATCGATGAACTGACTCATCTGAATGGGGTAGAACTTACGTAAAAAGCTGCTCTAATCAAAATTACAGAGTCATTGAATTTTATGATAACCAGGATAGAGAGAAAGAAATACGGAAGCTCCACGCAGTCGCTCGATAACTTGCTCGTCTGGTCACTGTTCCTAAGAAATCAAGTGTCAGCTGTTTCAAATGCTCTTTTACCTCCTGCGTAATAACTCGCTCTTGTGGAACATTATGCAGATATCCCTTGAATGCCTTTGTGTAGCTAATAGATATCTATTTCGTAAGCTCATTAATGTACTGAAGTTTGCTAGAGCAAATGCGATATTTGTTCAATTTACTGCGCGCTCAATATTCAAACCAGAAGAGAAAAATTTGACAATTTTTCATGAGGTGCGATTCGTAAAAACCCTGGCTACAAACTGTCAATCATCTACAGACGATGGCAACGCATACCGTTACCAGCAGACAGACAGGGATCAAGCAATCAGCTGCAACACATCCTGGTATATAATGTTAACCTCACCCTATTTTTTATCTTACTCTTGTGAAAAGCTGCCCCTAACATTTTCTGCACGTGATGTTTTGATGCCTTTCATGAGTATTCAATAAATATTGATTAATCTCAGCACCCAAGTCAACAGTGCACAGCATTAGTTCAAGAGTACAGGGCGCCAGTACAACAGCGCACAATGTCATTATAAGTATGCTGGACGTTCATTAACCTTGTACAAGCACTTTAGTGCTGTTATTGTTTTGATGCCTCAGCGAATGGAAAAAACTGTTTAGGTCGAAAGTATAATAG
>LQNS02278097.1:10399550-10412611 GCA_001587735.2 Parhyale hawaiensis
GGTGGTAGTGGTTATGGTGACGGTAGTGTTTGGCCCGTTACTGCAGCAGGTGAGGGTGCAGGCCCAGGAGGTGCAGGTCGGGCGCTGCAGCACTTACCAAACTGCCCCGTCCTTTAATGAAGCTTACATCGCTAAGGTAAGAACAATGAGAAGCGCTTGTTTATCCTTAATGCCTTCACATATCTTGCTCTGTGTTTCTGCAGCAGAGTTGATAATTTTAGGCATATAATTCTATCATTGTTGCACGTTTTACCCACGATCTAGACTATTCCGCTATTAAATGTTTGGTATTCTTCTAGCGCAGTAATTTTTGTTTTAATCTGTGTTTCCAGTTGCGACAAAAAAGTAAATTGAAAAAAAAAAATGTATAGATAGCGTGTGTGAGTTCGTAATTTCTTCAAATGTAGCAGGAATTCGTCGATTTTGGGATATTCGTCCTCGATCGCCGAATTGAAGTCCACGACCACCGATTTAAATAAATTTAAACTAAGAATGAGCTGCTGTTCATAATTTCGTTTTTTGCCTTTCATTTATGACTCAAGAATTGAAAATGTTGAAATAAGCGTTGGAATTCTTTCTTTTGTTGCGGGAGCAACAAATTTTCGAAAACGTCCAGCACCTTAATGCTATACAGCGACGATAACCCAACCATATTATTCCGTTAAAGGTACTAAGATTCAAATTAAATATTCACATTCACTGTAAGGAAGTCAATTTTATAAGTGGTGAGCACATGCAGTGATTTCTTATTATTGTAAATGTGTTTCAAGCCGCGCAGGCCGTGAAGTACCTACTTAATTTCGCGATCAGTCCACCGTACCAAGTACACAAACTCATATGCACTCTACTTCATAGAATACTACTTATTATCAGAAGCAGTGAACACACTGCGTGGTATTTCTAGCTGTAAAAGTTACGGGGGTCCAGCGCATGTAGTACCGAGGTTCAGATAGACAACCGCAGTTGGTTTATTCGTATCCCGCCATGACTACTTTAGGCTTACCATTGCACTCCTGCAGTACATACACACAGTATATCATGTCGACTACTTCAGACGGTACATATACACCATTATGTGTGCTTCACTTCTGTACTTGCACGTCATCCGAACAGCTAGAATTATACGCCACCTCAGAATAAATACACAAAACACTTGTTGAGGCGGCCAAAATTTATGCTCCCTGGGGAACAGTTAATATAAAAATTCCTAAGAGATTTTTTGGGCCTTCTAGCTTCTTGACGGTCAAGAATATTGTATGGGCTACACCAACTGTGCTCCTGTGTGCGACGCATGCGGCACTTAGACCAATATTACCAATATATTATCTGTTTATTACTTCTACTATGCAGGCAATGTATTTTCCGGGCACGTCTGTTTGTTACTCTGTCTGTTAGTAACGTAATTGAAAAAAGTAATGGATGAATTTTCACTACATTTACTGAATCTGTTATGTAGGTTACGAGAAAGAGGTGAGTGAAGTATGGTGATCGATGATTCAGCAGCAGATGAGTAAAGTATGGTGATCGATGACCCGGCAATCCCTTTGTCTCTCTGTCGATCGGTCATTCTGTCTTTTCGTATTGCGTGGCTTGGCGGAGGTATGCATTTTTGGAGTGCAGACCTCTTATTCAATGAAATGTCGTCTCAAGTAGTAAGCAACGGATGCTTTGCCTCCTCCACCCAAACACAGTTCATGCAATCTTCAATAATAAAATGTATAAGCAATGTTTATATTCAGGGACGTTCTTAATGTTTTCCATTCACAACTAACACACTCACCGCTTCCATATTCTGTGCAGCTACAACAGAATGAAGAAGGCTACTCTTTTCTCTTGTCGACGGGAGTTTCATCTGGTTGCCAGAAGATTAAATTCTACCCAAATGCAACGTTCTTCTTCGAATACGTTGACGTGTAAGTCCTCAATTTTCGCCACACTTTGACGTGTGGCTGAGTCGAGCGATATCTGTCACGACCGCTGCAATAGGGCAACGCCAGTAGGGCAACGCCAGTAGGAGGTGTATCGGCTGTACCTCGTTCATGTGGTAACGTTTGTTTACCATTTTCCTAACTATGTCATTTACTTCACCAGGGGTTACAGGCTCGAAGATAAAAAAACTCTTCAATGTTTGGGCTAGGAAGATCATAGATCATACAGTTACAGGTCACTGTATCATAGTGATATTGTAGCATCAGCAGCGTCACTTTATATGCAGGGAATACAAAAGGAATTCTATGCTCCGTTCTCAGTTCCTAACCTCGAAAAGCTGCACATCACGTTTGGAATATGTGATGCATTGATATCTCTCGTGAGCACTTAACGATTTTTTTTTCATTTTCTGTGCTTAAAATTATATTTGTTATCTTTGTTAATGGTCACGGAAATCTACGAATCGGAAGAGTTAACACAAATGTGGGGAAGATATACAACTCCTCAGTCACTGCGTTTTTCAAAATTAGTACTACATCCTATGAGGTGGATAGATAATTATACAAAACAGTGTACGGCTTTAAAGTGACAGTAAGTGTCTTTAAGAATTTTTTTTTTAGTTTTGCTGGTAACTAACATTGGCATTTAATTTATACCTATTTAAAAAATTTCCTTGGACGGTTAAAATATGAACTAACAATTAGTAGCATTCATTTTATTGTAGAATTTTCATTCACGTTGCATTATGTTTTGTATACTTATATATGTCGCATGTAAAACACTTAAATTGAAAGATAAAAGTATTAAACTAAGACAAATTTCAAATAATAAATTTGCCGACCATTTTCAAAAATAAGATGAAACGTTTCGGGAATACGGTACTTCCCATCACCAGAGGGCTAAATTTAAACCTATCAGCTATGAATAAAGGAACAGTTTTTTATTTCAGTTATGGAGAGAGGACAGGAGCGACGGCATAGGTCCAATCGGAGAGGAGTTTAAAACGTGAATGAATTAAGCTACTTGGGAGGTACCGGATGTCTGTGCTAGTACAGTCAGCTGATAAGGGGCTAATTTTGAACTGTGTCAAGCGGTACAGCCGATGTTATAATGTTGAGACTCGGTCTTTTTCTGTGGATGTGGAGTAGTTCTGATGTTGTGAGCTCGATTGGCTTTGAAAAGTCTATGATGGAGTAATTTTTTACCGATGGGATGGTTGTTTTGCTCAGCATGTAGGCGGGGAGCAGAATGTGGTAGTTTTGCAAGTGGTAAACTCGTTCGACTATATACACTTCAAAGGACGTATTGACCAACATTACTAAATGTTGGTCAATACGTCCTTTGAAGTGTTGTCCAGTGCTACCGATGTACGAGGCACTGCAACCCTGTCAATGGAAATGGTAGATAACACCGGACAAAAGTGGTGTGGGAGGTTTGTCATTCAATTTGATGTAGAGCCCTATGGAAAAAGTGTTTTTGTATGAAAACTTGAAGTTGATAGGTGGGTAGGCTTCAGAGAGGAACGCTTTCAAAGTGTTTGCTGTACTAATAGATGCTTTGTTGTAGTACGGAAGCGAGTGAAAGATGTCCAATTTACGGACCGTGGCTTCGGACCACGGTTTGCAAGTTTTCTTAAGCAGCTCGAAATTAATTAGCTAGAGTGTATGTCCTTCCACTCCCGACTCAAATATTTTCAATTTAATTGGGGTTGAGCGACTGAATTTACTAGTCTCATACATCACTCTCTTCTTTTCCAGGAATTTCTTTCCATCTTTTGCTGTAGATATGGTTATAATCATTATCTTACTCTATAATCCAATTGCTCTTCATCCTAATATGGAGTGGTACCATGGTTTTCAAAAATTCAGAAATGCTGGAAATCGTACGGTATCCTACTGAGGTATCAAAGTGATTGATGATTATCTTAGTTACATAAATAAGCAAACATTACCATTACTTCATAGACGCATGGCTTACTTCGGTGACTGTGCTGATAATCAGAGGTGGGCGTAGCGCCGCTACAAATTATATAGCGGTAGCGCTGCTATATTTTTAAGCTTGTAGCGGTAGCGCCGCAACAAATTTGCTGCAGCGCTAGCATATGTAGCGCTGCTACTTTTTAGCGCTATTTCACTGCCGTTACTTTGCTTTTATACAAACAAAATTACAGAAATGCTAAAATATCAGTTTATGTTAACATGTCTCGATCAGGTAAGAATAGGGCTAATTTTTACCCTTTCGTCCACTAGGGTTGATGCATATGAGGTGTGTTTATTTATTTATCGCAGCCATTTTTTTTGGAAGATGCTTACTTTTCGAGATGTTAGACTTTGAAGTTCTATTTTCGGTCAAGAATTTTCAGCGTTTTGATGCCGTAGGCTATATGGGTGGATGGATACATTTAGAGACGTTTTTCACGAATGACATTTTGCTCACAAATGCTTGGTTTTCGAGATGTTTCACTCTGAAATTCCCACTATTTTCCTATGGGAGAAAATGCCCGGTCATGGCACTGTGGTTAGGGAGCCTTTTTAAGAGGTTTTGTTAGGTTAGGTTAGGTCAGGTTAACACAGTTTAGTTTATCGTGGAGCCACCGGGTATTTTCTCCTATAGGAAAGCAATGGTAGCTTTGGAGTCAAATATCTCGAAAGCAGAGCGTTTGTGAACGGAGTCTTATTCGTGGGAAAATGTCTTAAAATGCGTCCTATTACCTGTGTAGTGTGTATGGTATCGAAATGTTGAGGATTCTCGACCGAATTTTTCATCACCATTAGATGGGGAACTTAAGCACTCCGAGAGTGCATACCTCCGCCAAGTAATTCAACGGTAACGAAAAATTAAAATTGGCTCTGAAACCATGAGTTTCTTCGTATCAACACCTGAGCCTTATAATTTGTACCCTTTAATAGTATTAAGAGTTTCTGCAATTTTTTGAAGACTTGTTCATAATTTATTAAGTAATGCTAACAAACATTATAACAAAAAAAGTCAAACATACAAACGAACAAACCGATCTGCACCAAAATTTAATCATCTATGTCTTTTAACATTGCTAACAACTTCTGTAAATATCGTAAAGATCCATACAACAATTTTTAGTTATGCTGCTAACAAATATGGCAAACATAAATCAAACATTGAAACGAGCCAATCAATCTGCACCAAAATTTAATCATTTATGTACTTTAAAATTATCAACAATTCCTGTGTGTTTCATAAGGATCCATTCTAAACTTTGTGAGTTATTGCACTCACAAGCATAGAATTAAACACATCAACAAACACATGAATGAACAAACAGACATCACAAAAATTTGGTAAGTTACTCTTCTTGATACACCTAACAGCAAACATAAAAATCCGACCATAACTTTTTGAGTTATGGCATTGAGAAACGTGAGGCAGACAAACAAGTAAACGAACAAACAAACAGAAGGACTGATCGTCACCAAAAGTAAATCATTTATTTCTCCTAACATACCTAACAATCATTGTAAATTTCGTCTAAATCTATCCATAACTTTTTTGTGTTATCTTGGTGACAGATAGAGAGACAGAATGACAGACAGACCCGACGAAAACATAACCTCTTTGGCGGAGGTAAGAATAAACTTCAGAGTGAAATACATCGAAAAGTGGGCGTTTCCCCAAAGGACAGTTGTAACTTTTGGATTCTGGACGTGTCAACCTGTAGGGAAACACATTTCATATGTATCAATTTGACTGGGCGAAAGGATGAATGATTATATACCCATGATGATAAATAATAATGTAAGAGAGAAATTAATAAATTAAAGTTAGAGTAATAATAATAAAGCAATAAGACTTAACACTTAAGTGACGTTAAGTCATACCGACTCATAATTCAGAAGTCTTCTAATGGACGCGTTTAGAACGAGTACCATACATGTTCCGTTTGGTGATGCATTTCTGGCTAATCGACTACCCCACAGTGCTGTACATTGTACACAGGAAGGAGTGGAGTACAGCTCAGTTTCGCTTGCAGAGCCGTATAATATGGTTGGCCTTGTGAGGTAACGTTTCTCACGTTTCTGCTCGCTTTAAATTGCCATTTAACATATATCATTTATTATCTCGTATACAGGGTACAATGGATACATCTATCGAGGTTTTCTTTTTGCCTTAATTCTAGAATTTTGAAGACTCAATCGTGTGAAGAGCAGGAGAAGCAGTCCGTGATGAGAGTCAATTTAGGATCCCTCATCGTGCATCGCCTGGCCTCTCGGTGCTGGAGTGCTCCACGCAGTGTAAATCCGTAGCGTGTCGTCCGGGGAATCGAACCCGGGCCTCTGTTGATGCGATACCGAACCGTTGCCAAAGTAATGGCTAAATTTATTCCAAGAACATCACCAAGTGAAGTAACTCTGATGGAAGTTGAAACTAATGCAGTTGAAATACTGAAGTAGAACTTCAAAGTGAATCAGGTACTCAAAGTGTTAAACAGTGCAATCCGTGGCCATTTATATCCAAATATTACGAGTTCATGAAGCTCAAAGAAAACAACGTAGTTTTTCGCGCTCAATTTTCATTCCAGAATTCCCAGCAAACGATAATTTTGTCGTGTTTTGGTGGCTGAACGTGCTAAGCAAGTTGATTTCTGGACTCCAGATAATTCGTTGTTAGCATGTTGTGAGACAACGTGCTGACAACATTCACAGCTACCTGACATTGTCAGCTCAGCTCCAGATAACGTTGTTAAAACGTCATACCACAATGTGCTGAGCACGTTCTTAGCACGTCGAATCATAACGTGCTAGGGACGTATCCAGCAACGTATTAAAGTACCGCCCGGCCCAAAGTGCCAAGCACGTGCCGAGCACGTTGTTAGCACGTTGTGATACGACGTGCTAACAACGTTATCTGGAGTCCACAAGTCAATGTGCTTAGCACGTTGAGACACAGCTCACAATGTTGATTCTACGCCGTGTGTTGTAGCGGTGTTCCTACTTCTGTCCTTCTCCGCATACCAACACAAGACTCTTCTGAATCTCTGTTTGTCTCCAATCTTGCCTGTCGGAAAAGTACACATACTGATGTAAATAAGGTGATTTTCCAAGACAACAACAACAACGTTGATATTGGAATTACATCGCATATTTAAAAATGTAGCCTAAAAGTAGCGCCGCTACAGTGTACTCTAGCGGTAGTGCCGCTACTTTTCAAATTTTGTAGCGGTAGCGCCGCCACATTTTTACTCAAGGGCGCCCACCTCTAGTAATATTACAGGGAAATGCATCACGTGTGTATGACTGAGCGCGAAATTTTTGAATTCATTGCTGCTCCCTAAAATATTTTGTTTAATATTAATATGAAATGTAATTTTAAAAAATCTTATGCATGAATCACGATTACACAGCCGCGTTCATTCCCGATAGTGAAAGTTGCGCTAAAGTAGATCCTGGACACTTTCAATGACATTTTATTATTAAATAAAAAATGCCACGTAGATGACCGTGTTTTAGTATCTGCAGTCTTTTAACTCCATTAATTAAAAGTTGCTACGCTGCCATCTCTTTAAGATGATGATACATGGCGAAAGGGGCTATAATCGAAGATTTTGCGGTACATGGCTCCATTCAACCTTCCTTCTGTATCAGGAGGGTTTTCAAATACTATTTGAAAAAAAAAACAGCCCAACATCAACAGGTTTACTCTCTCTTCCGTGATTGACAGCTTGGGGCAGTCTGCTTTAGTTTGCAAGCCCCGCTTTTTTTCTCCAAACCTTGGGAATAAGAGACTAATAAATGTTTAGACAAAATAAAAAAAATAGTAATATTCTCTCTCCACCCTTCAGTTGATAATTAATTTCAATTTCCTCGAGTAAGTTGCAATAAAATATTGGCCTGATGCCCAGGCATCACCAATGTCATTATTTGCAATAGGCTGTCATGATAAAGGGAAAATAATGTGGTAATATGTATTTTCTGGCACTTCGGAATTCGATAGGTAGTTCCATTTCGGTACCTGCAGTGGATCTTATCTCTCGAGCATGTAAGACACTTTCAGAATTCCTCCAGAAATTATACAAGCGATTAATATTTTTATTTCGTTATGAACGTAACTCAAGTTGGTAACAAGTTAACTTTGCTTATGTATATGTACACTTATTAGAAACGGTATGCAGGGAGATCTGGGTCATGCTTGCATATGTAAGAATATTTCTTATCATCGTAGCTCAAACACAGTGCAGTCAATTTTCAAGCACTATTTCGCATTTAAAAGGTAGTGTGAGAGCATTGAGTCATTGTCAACTTATAGAATAATGAGAATTATTCTTTCAGAAGGGGAACACTGAGGAATACCACCGGCCGCTACACGGCTCAGCCCCACTCGTTTACTACCGGTGGGACTATCACTCTGTTCTCTGTGCCCTCGGCAGGTATGAATGAGCTCCATAGCAGCTTTTATTCCACCCACTTCTAAGATTAAGAGAAACTTGGGGGCAGGGATCTTTAATGAAGTAGATCACGATAGTTACTATGAACTGGTCGGCAAAGAACATGTAATTACTAAGCATAGTGGATGCAAACTCTCCATTAACTTAGTCCTAGCACAGATTTTGCTAAGCACTGCGGTTTTTTTTGTCACTGAAACCATTTGCTAGCGTATTAATTCTATGGATTACTCAGATTAATGCATTTCTCTTCGTACGAAATGGTCAAATTGATAACTGAGGCTATTAAACTAAAAACATTACATTTAAAACACAAAACAAACTTTCTCGGCCACACGCAAACTGAAACATGCAGGCCATTTATTGATAGACACTACTTTAAAATATTTATTTGTAATTCGATCTAGCTATCGATTTAAGAGGAGAGGAAAGAAACTTAAATAATTTTCAAATTACATTGAGAAAGAAAAATAGTGTATCACTATTGATGGGCCATGCGATCCTTTACGTACAAACGTGCAGATAATCTATTAAAAGATAGGATACGATACGGCTTAACTTAGAAAATGATTTCATTTTTCAGAAAATTATTTCATTTTTTTATTTAGAGTAATAACCGTTTTGCCAAAAACACTGCTCACCCGATAGAACACGAATCACATAACCAGTAACGTTACTAACAATTGGTTACACAGGGTTTTTAGCATCATATATTGAGATTGCCATCGGCTTGACATACGACATTAGGCAGATCGTAAATATATAAGACACTATATGATGCATGAATCCGTTGGAGTTAGACACCTACAGAGTTCAAGTTCGGTCTTTAATTTCACTAACATTCGGAAGGTTACACCGTGCTACGCTCTTCAAAGATACCTTATGGATTTGATGCTCTTGGCGGTTGTTTAACTAGCTCTGTTTTACTAAATATTCAGGTAGCATTTCTACTAGAAACACTAAGTTTTCCATTGATTTTAAGTCGAGTCTGAATGTTTAGAAGTTTGTAACAAGATTTTCTCACCTTGGTGTCCGAACACAAAAGGCCTTTATGGCACATATTTCTGAAGATATAAATACACTTTCCATGGAACTCTATTATGCCTCTTATAACCTGGTATTAACTGATACCAGTACTAAGGTTTCAAAGATCCTTGAACAAAGTTCTAAACGATCGGGATGCAAGCAGGCTAGAATACCAGGCAAACTTCAATTTTATCTACTTTCTTTTCTTATTCCAGCTGAAGGTCTACTTAAATTTTATTGGAATAGATGAAGAACTTTTAAGGTTTCTAAATCTATACAGTGTACCTATCTGACTTTCAAGACAGCATGTGCGTTTACGAAACATCCTTCAAACATTTTTTACAAATAGGCTGTTCAGAGAAAAAGTTGATGACTATATATAGCTACAAGATCCTTTCCGTTTCCTATCTTGTCAACGGTTGTAGCAATAATTGTGAGTGGTATGGTAAAAAAAAAGCATACTGGGAACATTGCTTCCAAGGGAATGCCGAACACTAAGGAACATCAGGTTTTTATCGTAGATGTGGTAAGATGCTTGACGAAATTGAATTGACTCTGGATATATGATGGTGAATGCATTCATGTCAAACGGATTTCACTATACCTATAAATGTATAGGTAACTTTTCTTGTACTTACGGATCGGTGCAATGTTCACACATTGTGCTTGTGACAACGAATATTTCATTGGCCTTGTGGTTACTTCGGTTCTAACCACATGCTCGTCTCAAGTTCCGGAGATGAGAATTTTTTTCGGTTTGTTAGCAGTTTGATAAATAGTGTTGCTGCTCTACTGAAAAAACTTTTCATCTTTCATAAAAAGTTCTCCAGATGGCTGGAATTTATGCTAGAAATCACGCTGATGTATTTTTCTCTTATTATACTTGGCATAAAAAAAAATCATTTTATGATGTAGCTGAAGAAGATTCTTTTTTTTTTTTGCTTATATCCCACTAGATTGTGATAGATTAGAGAGAAGCTTGCTAGACCCTTGACTCTTCGGTATCGGTTCAAGTTATTTCCGTAACTATGATACAATATCTAACCATAGGATCACGACACTGAAGTTGATTTTTTATATTTTAATTATTTCCTTATCAGTTAACTGAAATCCTTGGAGTGGCTGCGAGACACAAAAGCTAGACCCTAAGCAGTGCATTTTTTTCTGAGCCTCATGTCCAGTGAAGGGTGCGTGTAACTTTTTAGGGAGGGAGTGTCCCCCACGATCCTCCCCTGGCTACTCCACTGCAAGGAATTATGGATATTATTATCAACCGAAAGGATGGTGTTAATATACGGTATCGAGTCCCAGTGTTGAAGAATAAGTGTGGCGTTGCCATGCTAAAATATGAACGTTTCACTGGTCTGTCTGAAAAGCCTTGCAAAGTCGTGAAAGTTTCACGGGTCCAGCTAGTTTAAATTGTTTCCTTATCAATTAACTGAGATCCTTAATACGATAAATTCAGTTCACTAGCTGCACCTGTGGAAATTCTACGGTTATAGAATATTTTCAATTACCTTATTTAACCTGAGATAGCGCTCATATCTAAATATACCAGCCAGGCTATCCTCATGCAGTCCATCTACCTTACGTCTCGTCTAACTTTTCCTAGTATTTCGATTTCATCACTGAATCACGCAATTGTTCAGTGACCAATGAATACGCACTTGTGTTTTGATAAAGACATAGAAATACGACGGTATATATTGCAATATTCTCTTACAGTAAGCAATTGCACGCCTTTTCTAAGCTGTTATTCCCACAGTTTACAAATAATTTAGCCCTCCATAAGGTTAAACTTTCCAATTTTTTTGTCGGTGTTTCATTTTTTCTCACTACTTCGGAACCTGTGGATACTGATCAGTAGCCATTATTTTTCTACTTTGTTGATTGTGACAGCTACATAGTAGCTAAAAGAAAACAGATTCGATCAATTTCTCCACTCGCAACAGGGTCATCTTCAGGATTCAAGATGCCGTTGTGTTTGCTCAGGCATCACACAGTAGACTGTAGAGGCGGATGTTGTCGCGGCAGCGTAATCGCTTCAAAAAAAGACTTCAGAGCATAAAAAGCCCAACACTACCCTTTCTATTTATCCGTGCCGTATCATGGCTACGCAACTGGCCTTATTAGAAATGTCATCCGCTGACAGCAAAGCGAATAGAATATTACGGAAAAATGAAACGCCGTTGGTAGATATGTCACGGATGAAATGATTCACATTTGAATTCAGGTCTCTAATTTCCCCTCTTATCTATTTGGGAAGAGCGTGACACAAAAGGTAGGTAGGCAGGTACGTACGAAGGTAGGTACTAGCGTATTAATATATAGACTAACTGGACCCGTGAAACTTTCACGGTCTACCGGGCTTTTATTCTTATATATATATCCTCCTGACCCAGTAGTCCCTGCATATATGTATATCAATGCATTTCTGTGTAATCTCCACCTGAAAAGCCCCGCCAAGCCGTGAAAGTTTCACGGTCTACCGGGCTTTCCACACTTTGGGCTCCTGGTGTCCGTTGAGGGTTAAGCCTAGGAGAAATCCGTGTTAATGATAAAACGGAAATTTAATGCCTTTTCAATATCACCAAAACCATGTTCTTACGTCTGATAGTATTCAAGCAATAAGCAAAAAACTGACAAAAACATGGGGAAATGGGCTTTTTTTTGTGGCGAAGCTACCAACTTTGAGGAGCCTTCCCCGCTAAGAATTGGGACGAAACCCAAAGTGTGATACCCGAAAAGAAAGATCTCGATGTGAGCTTTCCAATGGTGCAAACAAATCTGGGATTACCGTCCGTTGCTCGGACACACAGACAGCTCTTTTATTTTACTATAGAACTAGTGGCCCGGGCCGTCATCATAAATGACGGTAGAAAATTAGCACATTAGAAACAATATTGCTATCTCCTGTGATTATTACTGTTCAGAAGGCTTCTTTAATGAAAATTCAGTATTCTGCCCTAAAAATTAAATATATATATAATATGAGGCGTAGGTAAGTGATATCTCCCGTAGCAACTCAGAAAAATGAACATGTCCAGACACGATCATGCAGGCAGGATCAGGTCCCTCAGCTTGAGCGCCCAAGTGCGACCCCCGTATCCAAGATACCTTTTTCGTCACCTTAATTTTCTCTCCCGTATAGCAACTCAGAACAATGAACATGTCCAGACACGATCATGCCGGCCAGCTCAGGTGCTTCACTTGGAGTGCCCAAGTGCGACCTCCGTATCCAAGATATACCGTCTCCTGCACCTGAATTACTTCCTATCTTATTCCCATAGAGCGTGACAGGATAGATATAAATATAGGTATAAATAAATAAATAAATAAAAACACGACGTGAATTATTATATAGTACTGATAGATTGAAGATCGATTGCTGTAGCCCCTTTTGGAAAGAAATTGAATGCCTTGGAATCTTTTTCTTCGGTATTACATAGAGGAAAAGATCTATACCTAAAAGGTCAGGCGCAATTAAAAAGACCTTTCCTAGTGGCCGAGAGATTACTGACGCCCGCCGTATCATAGATACCCAGGTTTCCAAAGCCAACAAATCTCGAATTTTCTTCAATTTGTTTGTGAAGAGCGTGACAAAAAAGGTAGGTACGTACGTAGGTAGGTACTGACATATTAATGTATATGTTGTGCGCGTTTGCTGGATTTGCGCGATCGATCGATCGCG
>LQNS02278097.1:10423134-10444789 GCA_001587735.2 Parhyale hawaiensis
TGGTCCTCGAGAATGCACTGTTGATAACACTAGAGTTACAATAGAAATTACATTCGTGCAACGGTGTCCTATCATATGCATCGTTGTCATCCATTAAATAGTAACAAAAAGTGAGCCTATTTATTGATAGAGAACATCACAGTTTTTCGAGGAAACCTTATTTGAGATTCATGGCTAAAAATATAGCAAACACATGCGGGACTTCGCTACTTACGGGTACGGGTGGCAATGACGTCAACGCAGGAGAGAAGCACCAGCAGATCTTCATCTGCCTGGAGAACGTTGAGCTTGACGGAGCCCAGCAGCGATCCCAGTTCTGCAGTAACAAGTTATAGTGTAGAGGTGCTGCTGAGCACCAGCAATACAGCATCGCACCGTACAATGTTTATTTAAATAAACCCGTTAATGTAAAGATAATGTATGTCCGACTGACACAACGATCATGACTTAGGCAAAGCTCGTTAGCTTTAGCTTACTCCGAACTTTAATCGAAAACGGAAGTTCCCCAACTATAAACAGAAATTTAGGTATTCAATGGAAAGCTGTTACCTTTAAGACTTCCGAAAGCTAAACTCTTCTCAGCAAAATCTAGTTTTCGGAAGTGTCAAACGACATCGCGCGGCGACTTACACCTGCAACACTACAGAAAAGTGCAAAACCGATGCACGTATCTGATGCTCATAGAAAAGTAAGAGCTCTTTGGCTGAACTTACTTGTCGCTATGTCAATCATTGCAACCCTCATAAAATATTTGCCTGCCAGAAGCATCATAGAAAATATTTGGTAACATACACTATTTACAAACAGCTTGTTGTGTATCCAAGAGTATTTTCATTTAAATATGCTAGATTTAGTTATTACGCATGCACTAACCTCAACTTGCAATAGTTACTGCATCATACAGACCGAAAGCCGCTAAAATATTTTGTTAAAACGTAAAATAAAATAATGGTCACTGGTTGGTTAACGAGGATTCTCTCCTAGTCACTGGATATAATTCTCGTATTGTGTACTCGAGGGAAGGAGACGTACTTTCACAGAGATGAAATAGCGGAATTCTACAAGGTACTATGAAAAGTCATAATTTGATTGATCTAATATTATGGAGTGATAGAGCCCGGTCGAAGAAAAAAATTTGTCTGGACACTCATCGCCATTTTCCTACTAAACATTAAGAAGACACTGAGCCAGGCTGCTGGCTTCTGGATTTTTGTAAGTTGAAATACATGGAATATCGATTCCGAAGGACATACATAGTGTTGCTATCCTCATTTCTTTGCGTCTAAGCGAAGGACAACGTATTCGAGTAAGATCTTCCGAGTTTGGTGGGAGACTTAAATGCTCTTTAATATTAGCAAAGCTTCCTAAATGCAAATGAAATAGATTTCAACAAGCAAATCTACAGTACGCAATAATCACCCAAGTGATACGATAGCCTCTTTGCATCTTACGGAACATGCATAGAGCTCATTGCTCGTTCTGTTAATTATCACCCGCGAACAAAGTGCGAGAGGTGATAATGATTTCGTTGAAGATTTAAGTATATCTATTTGTATATATATATATTTATATGTTTGTCTGTCCACCCAATAAGTGATTGAAGGAGTTGAGCTATGTTCATGATTTTTGCAGGAAGTCTGATGGGTTGCCCTCGATGTGACCTCATGCCAAAAATCTGGGAATAGCTGGCCATAAAAAATGACAGCGTTGAAATTTGTTCCCCCCCCCAAAAAAAAAAAAAAACAGGTAGTAAAACGCGTTTTACGATCAAGAAGTGGACGTCCCGTTGAAACCAAATTTATTTTCCTTGAAATGAGACCAAACCGGCGTAAATCGAAGGTGTTTTAAATAGTTTTCAGGCTTATTTTCAGGCTATTTGAACAACCCGGGACGATAGACCTACCAGATTCTTGGTACCCATAACGAGATGCCAGCCATCTAATGGTCCGTATAGAGAAATTGTTGGCCATGTAATAGTTCATATTGGGTTATATATATTTGTATACAGTATATATATTTGTATATTTGTCTGTCCACCCAATAAGCGGTAGAAGGAGTTGAGCTATGTTCATGATTTTTGCAGGGAGTCTGATGGGTTGCACTCGACGTGACCCCTGCCAAAAAAACTGGGAATAGCTGGCCATGAAAAATGACGGCAATAAAATTTGCTTTCCACCCAGAAACAGGTAGAAGGAGTTGAGCTACGTTCATGATTCTGGCCATAAAAAATGACGGCAGTGTAATTTGCTCTCACCGCGGATGATGGTCATAACGCCACGAGGCATTCTAGTTTGTTCTTAGGGTAATTATTCGAAACACGAAAGTTCGTCTGTCTTAGCCCCGTATATTTGGAATTTATTCGAGACAACATTCATGCACACTGACAGGTGTTGGTTCATCAACAGCAGCGCAAGAAAAGTGAGCTCGATTTAGCAGCTTGTCTACTTACTATGTTGCAAATTCAAGGGTAAATAAGAGAAGTGATATTGACACACGAACTGAGGACCGCTGTACTGCAATATATCGACATTATATGTAGCACAAAGCCAGCGCTTTATTTAGAATAATTCCTTTTGTTTTGCACACAGTCTTCTTCCTCAGCTTCTTTGCTTTGGTTTAATTTACAGACTATTGACCCGAAAATTGTTATTTATATTAAGATACCCTAGACTGGCGACGTGAGAAGGGAGGAAACTCATAAGGTTTTCAAATCCAAATGCAGCCAGCCCAGTAATAGAAAAAAGAATAGAGGATTAGAGGTCAGAGAATAATTTTGTTTACAGTTTGTTTAAAGCTGTCAATACCGGCACGATCATAGGGAGAGCCATCAAGACTATTCAAAACATCCACATATGATGGGAAAACGAACGAGAATACTGGCTAGTACGGCATCGGACTGGTTCTCGGATAAATTTAAAATTCAACGATTTCAACATAGGCTCGAGTGGCATATGTTACTCTCATCTTCCACTTGTAACTCTTGAATGGTGCCCGTAAACGAATTTTCCTTGTGACGAATGCTGCACGCAAGCGTGTGAAATGTCACATTAATTTTATCTGCATTCGCGCTTGATTCAAATCTCCCCTCCAACTTTATTATTATAGATTTTAGTTTAACCTCCATAGCTGCAACTCACGCGTTTCAACAGAGAAACTACTTGTGCAGTATTCAAATACCGCATATTGGGTAGGCGTGGTGGCGACGTGCGCTACTACGGGCAGGGAAACAAGGCGCAAAGTATAGAAGGAGACACTCAAGTGGTCGGCCCCTTTTGTGTCCTTCCACACGAGAGAGACTAGCGATATCCCGCGTACCAGGTCGGCTATCCCGATCGACAGCCCACCTCACGGTACAGAAAGAGGAAAGTAGAAAATCAACCTAACTTTACAAAACTAACCTCGTCAGCAGGAACTGCGGTAAGCTGCCACATCTCTTGCAGATAAGGCACTCGGGAACCTTGGTTGCGTGATGTCTAAATATATTGTGGCAGGGCTACTCACCTCCAACAGGCATGGCGGTGAGGGTGATGCTGGCACCAGCGGTAAAGGAGTGAGGCTGGGCTGAGTAGGGGCCGGTGTGGTTGCGCTCCACACCGTTGCTGAAATGTTAAATGGGGATTGAGGGCTTGGACAGTGCAGCTGCAGTCGACCACAAAGTCACTAGAGAGGTAAGGTGGAAGTAACGACTCGTTTGACTTAGCAAATATCACAAGACGCACTTCTTTTGGTCAACGACGAGTTGTAAACGCTGTGACGTCACGCCCACACGCTGGCACTCATTCATGCGGTTCAAGTAAAGGGCCCTGATGAATTAGTTTATAGCAAGTGTTGGCTAAAATTTGGCTTCTCTTTGGCATGAACTGCAAAGACTTGTTATTTTTACAGTATGATAGTTAAAAAACAGGCCTCAATAAAAATTTTATAAGAATCTACAGAATCACTCCGAGAGCGCGCGCACCCCTCCACGAAACAGCGCAATGTGACTGAAAAATTCCAGCTGGTCCTTCCTCCAGAGTTATCATCACCAAAATTTGATTAACTTTTTCTAGCAGTTCCTGCAAATTTTTTGAAGGTCCGCTTATAGCTTTTTTGATTAATGTTGCCTAGAGAAAAAAGGTAGACTAAGAAACAAAGGTTGAGCAAATCATAACCAAAAGTTAATCATCTATTCCTCCTAAAACACACTCACACACTCAACAATCCCTGTAAATTTCATGAAGATTCGTCCATAATACTTTGAACTATCTTTGTGATGGATAAACATAAAAATAAACAAACAGACATAAAAAATCTCCGAAAAAAGCATAACCTCCTCTGCCAAGGTACTTAATCTTTAGACTTAATTCTTATCCGCAGAGACAATAGAATGCCCTTGGCGTTGGTATGAATCCTGGTATGGCGAATGGAACACGAGTTTAGAACATTGAACTTTGCTTTAAACAACTCACCATTCTTAAAGAAGGGCATGTTGGTTAACTTAGCATTAAGATCAGCAAGACATTGTTGTCTTCGATTTCAGTGCATCCCACCAATACTCACGCATCGATATATTCATAGCGGTAAGTTGAATTTGGGAAGAACTTCAGTTTTTGACAGCCACCTTCAGGGTTGGTTGAGAGCAAGAACGAGAAGCCTTCAGCTTTTGCTTGCATCTGTAGAATGAATGAAAACCTCACAACCTCTGTACTTAGTTGTAATTTTTCTTACAAATAACAAAATCGTCACTTCACTCTGAAATCGTAATACTAATTTTATTTTATGTGAATGTGATTTATCCTTTAGGATATTTTAACATTGCTCTAAAGTTTGGTAGAATTTAACATTTGTAAAACACACAGACACTCTGCATTTACTATATCTCAACAATATACAATAGCAGCAATCTTCTCTACCAGATGTACGATGATAGAAGACGGCTTCGGGATTTAGCGCAACTTATGAAAGTGGAGGCTGTAGTAGAACATTGCTCTCCTATAGATACTGTATGTACTATATGTAGACCTTTAGACCTTTATTGTTTCTAAAAATATCACAATACAATTTAAAATATTACAATGGGATGAAACTGTCATGATGAAAACAAGCCCTGCAAAAGTACAATTACTTATTGGGCACATGTCAACTATTAATCAATATAGTGTTCTAAACAATGTTCTCTGAATTTTACCTTGAATATCTGGTGTGACACTGGTTCAAGCAGACTTACTGGAAGTTCATTATATATCTTAATACATTGGAAGACTGTGGAACGTTTTTCTAATTCGAGTTGAATCTTATTTCTTGTATCATAGTAACCAGTAGGAAGCAACGGGAGGAAATAAGCTTCAAAACACTCTATTCCACCGCTTATAGGCCCACGCATAAACTTCATTAAAAATGCCTATATACATCTCTAAATTTCAATAATTTCAACTGACGGTACATGCTATTCGTATGCACCATTGGTACATTATTACAATCTCTCTTTACATCAAGTATGATCATTAGTGCATTATTCATTATCGTTGTTATTGGCTTGACTGTACTCTCAGGTGCGCCACCCCAAATTATGATAGCGTATGTAATTTGCGAATAAAGTAGCAAATAGTTCAAACCTAGAGACAGCATACAGAGTACCTCTAGCTTAATTCAATTTTTTGCAAACGAGAGACATGTGAGGTGAAAAGCTAAGCCGATGATCAATTATAACACCTAGATATTTAAACGACTCAACCCATTCTAGTTGCTCTTCATTGAGATATACATCAGGTAAAAACAGCATTTTTTGGGAACTAAAAACTATGAATATTGTCCTACTTGCATTAGGTGTGAGTTTATTAGAAGTCAACCACTGAAGTAAAAGATCAATAAATGCACGTAACTTCTCGACGGCTACATTGAAATTATAGTTATGTAGATAAGAAACGGTGTTATCAGCAAACTTCTGCGTAGAAATCCCATCAAAAATTACATCATAAATGTATATATTGAATAATAATGGTTCTAGGACCGACCCTTGGTGCACGCCTATTTCAACGTCGGCTGTACGTGACTGTGCATCACCAGTTACTACATACTGCTTACGGCTTTTGGCTACTTTTAAAATGTCTGGATAAATCCCGTAAACAATACATTTGTTAAAAATGACACAAAGATATATCGCAATAAGAGGTAAAATTATAAGTAGATGTCTAGGTTGAATTTCATTTTTATGGTATTTCTTTTTCTGCATTGCACTGACTGTTGCACTTATTTTATCACTGTTAGCTGGATCAAAATCACGTTCGTTTTGCATACGAGGTCCCGGAATATGGGTTTGCACAACATTATCAGGAAAATTTTCAATCAAGTTATTTGCAGCTGATGAAAAATAATCATTAAAATGACTTGGTAATTCTACGCCCATCAAAACATTCCCATTGACTTGCATTTCAAGGACCGACAGTGAAGTATTGCGGGAAAGTAGACTATTTATTACTTTCTATGCCATGCGAGGATCACCAGAAGCTTAATTTATTTCCTTGAGACAGAATACTCGTTTCTGCATTCTTATTACGGCATTAAAAAATGTTCCGGACAGTTGTATATGATCGTTTCAGTATAATATTATTACGATATAATCGCCAGAGCTTATGTTACTTTTTTACTAACATTCTTATATCCTTTGTGATCCACCTTACAATAACAGGCTTCGGTTTACTTCGCATCAAAGGAAAAGACTTACACTATATTTTGTACAGTTTTCTGAGCAAAGTTTCAAGTTCAACAGATGGATCACCAGCACATGCTGTGGGTACAGTCATATGCGCTACATCAGCTACAAGTTTATTGATACCAAAGTCATCCGAAAAATATCTATGGCTACGATGCTCTTCACATGGTCATGCACCAACAGAAATTGCATAAATTGGTAAATGGTCGGTGATATCAACCAACATCAATTACACCTGCGCTTACTGTTTGATTGATGTTGAATTGCTCCAAATATGGTCAAGTAAGTTGTGCTTTGTCACATCATTGTCTGGCGATAATCTGGTTGGTAAGTCAATCAACGGGAAGAACCCAGAGCCAGTAAGACTATTTGCGTAATCTCGAATAGTTGTATGATTTAAAGGGTTTAAAAAATTATTGATAAAATCACCACATAGTACGGTATGCCCCTCTCTAGGAATACTGGATAAGAATTTATTTTCTAAGTTTTCACTAAGCACATTTACAGATGAGGACGATATACAGTAAAGACAAGAAAGAATCAGCTTACTTTGCTTCTAACTTAACGACAAAGTAAGAACTTTGAAGTTGCCATTTACCGCTGAAAATTCGCAAATTTTGTGTACATTCCACTTATCTTTAATATACATTAAAATTCCTCCTCCGTTTCTGTTACGGTACATGTCATGTT
Organism: Parhyale hawaiensis; assembly: GCA_001587735.2. Classification (NCBI taxonomy): domain Eukaryota; kingdom Metazoa; phylum Arthropoda; class Malacostraca; order Amphipoda; family Hyalidae; genus Parhyale; species Parhyale hawaiensis. The sequence goes on from LQNS02278097.1 coordinate 10,430,516, forward strand.
TGTGATAGTCATCCAAGTGAAAAACTGCATCCTTTTCTATTGTTAACCACGTTTCAGTGAGTGCAATGATATCACACCTGGAATTAGTGGAGGAATGGAAAGTTTGTTAGAGACTAAAGTTTCGGTGCATACTTCTTATGTTCAAAAAAATTATGGAAATATCGTTAGGTTGGATGTTTCCTTTTGAAAATTCATTCAGTGAAATGTTCTTGCAATTAGACAGTGGCAAATCCGCAATCTCGTCATCTCTGATGTTATATCTAGGGCGCATCACGTGTATTACTAACTACTTTGGTTATTAAGAGGTGATGAGGGTACCAGTTTTACAATATCATCTTCAGAATAGAGATAGCTATAGCTCTAGTTGCGTTATTCATTAGCACAAATGCCGCGTCATTGTAAGAGTACAAATTTATCCCAGCGCTGGAAGTCTTCATTTGTCGCAGTTTGTACAGAAATTTAGTTCTTAATTAAGCCAGGTACTCATAAACATAAATTTAAGGGGGGAGGGGTTCACGCTTAATAAAGGTTAAGAATCTGTTCCTTACTACATTTGACGTAACGGTGACTTTTAAGTGCTGAGGAACAAAAAAATGAAGAACTGCCTATAATTTTATATGCTTCTATTCCAATGTTTTTCAAGTTCACGAAATATTTTTCGAAAAAGATTATTGACAGATTTTCTGTGTTACAAGTGAAAATCTTTCATTTTTTTCCCAGGAGCTTATGTATGTCAGCTGCAACACACGCACAAAAAATCAAATTATTGTATTAATTCCATCAAGTCACCATGTAATCTGCGTAGATCTCACGTGTATCCCCTCGAGATATGTTACCTGCAATATCCGCTGAAATAGTAGTAATAAAATTTTCTGAAGCGAGAAAATACAGTGACTCAAATATTAGTGCACTCTCAGTTAAGGTTCAGAAAGACCGATGCTCAATATCAAGACAGCTGAGGCCTAAAAATTCTATTTACATAAATTTATTGTAGCTTTAATACCTCTTCGTGTGAAAGATTTTTGTAACTTTTAAAAATCTTTCATCACTGTCACTAGATATTAAAACATTGGGAACAATATCCTCTGTTATATTGATCAATATACTGTACTAAATTATCAACTGTCGCTCATCGAGTTGAGGAAAAACTAGTAAATATCATCTAAAATAACTGAAGCCTTTTGGGTTATCGAATGTTACGAGAAATAATCAGAAATTGTCTCTGTATGTGAACCAAAAGAACACACATCTCAATATGGGAATAACTTATGAAGATTTTACTGCTCGTTTTGTAAATTCTCTTGTGGACCGCGCCAACAAATATTGCTCTGAAAATAATGTGGAGGATGAACAACAACAAATAAGGGTGATTTTGAAGGTGAATGGCTACCCCATTACATTCGTTAATCAAGTTAATAATCAGAGCAACAGAGTAAGATCTAATAATCTGTACCAGCTGAAATGTATCTCTGCACCATACATCCGAGGAGCTACGGAGAGAGTCCACCAAATTCTCAAACGGCACAACATCCAACTTCCCAGTAATAATAATAATAATAATATTAATAATAATAATAATAATAACATCTATTTCTCATCTGGAGACTGTGTCCAACAAGGTTAGGACACAGTATCCTGAGGTTTTCATGCTTAGTACTTACATAAGAATCATCCTAAAAAGTAACATAAGAGACAATTGGCATTAAATTTGCAGTGAATCTACTAGATCAAGGCCCGCATCTAAATAAGAAGTGCTAGTAAACCTACAAACACGTTTAACGGAAAGTTACATAGCAGCGAACAGTAATGTAACATCCAATCGAAACATAACGTTATGTATTAAATAAACTGTAACGACTGTAACAGCGTAAAATGTTTGACAAGATGTACAAGCTTCATCAGTAAATACGTACTCATGTTATAAACAATGGACACCAAATGAATTTTGATCAACCGAAAATTCTTACGAACGAAAAGAACCTAAAGTCTCGACTTTTCTTAGAAGCGTATCACTCTCCTAGCAATAACAGGTACATCCAGTTTCCAGAGGCTTACCTCCGGATTCTTCAAAAACTAAGGAAATGATTTCTTTAGAGTTTTATTTTACTTGGGTATATAAGATACTGATGCTAGATAGTTCAAGCGTTTTCAGATTTCATTTCCTGACGACGATCAGTGTTAAACTGTTCGAAGGCTTGGGCAATAAAACTAAAACAATTTTCTAAATCATCCTTCCAAACATCAGTATACGTAGCTAGTTCCAATTGGAAGTAATTCACTATGGCGTTTGAAAACTAAAGTACCTGTGCTATGTAACCTTCGTCGAAAGCCTGCGTCGTTTGGTATGTCTCGCAGTTGCTCACTTGATCAACTTGCCCGCCCACCACCAGCAGCAGGCACAGGCCCACCATCGCCCTCAGGACGGCCTGCATTGTTTGACTGCGCTGTTTCTTAAACTGAAAAACTGGATAAAAAAGAGTAAAAATCTGAGCATTAGCCTCCGGTAGCGGAGCCAGGAATACGCTTGCGCCAGTCCTGGTTAGTGGCAGTGCTCGGTTCACATACGAAAATAGTTGTTCAGTACGCCCCTAAATCCAACTCGGTCTAATTTATTCAGCATGATGTCCTTGTTACCTGTGTCAAATGCTTAGAAAAGTCAAGGAAATGTGTGATAGTGAAAAGACTCTTGTCTAAAGGGGTCTGCCCACTAACAACTTTCGTCGCCGCTACGAGCCTATCGACGTCGGAATAGTTGCTCTCGACGATACGGTGTTGGTCCCAGCGCCGATTTCGTTGTTCCTATCAGCAACGCTCCTTGCCCGACTTTTGTTGCCACTACGAGCTACAGCAACACGCGATGGCGATTAAATCTGTTTTTTCATCGAGAATTTTATTGAAATTACTACATAGTGGACCCGTGCGTGAAAAATTCACGCAATAACCTATACGTTTGCCTAATGCCTCTAGGCCGGTGCGGAATCTCCTCTTCTCATAGTTGCTTCTTAATTTTCTTGGATGCTGCATCTTGAAGATCTTTCGACCATCATCAGAGGCCTACCAACGCTTCATGTTAAATTTCAGCTACTGTGTGGTGTGTTTTCGCCAATTGTGGGATTTGTATTTACTACGAAGACTGCTACGCTGATGTGCCAGCCTTTNCGTGCAGTAATTGGAGTTAATGCAGCAGACTGTAGTTGAAAATTGACAAAACATTTGCTTGATTGGAAATTTCATTTATACGTTTGGAACAGCCGGTATCATAGTTACATCTTCCTATGATGACCTCTCTAAATTTCACAAGATTTCAAGAACTAAATTTAACAACAACTTTGACCCTCCCACCTGATGAGCTGGAGAACAGCGAAACGCGCGTCGTGGGTATCAAAATTTCTTCAATTGCTTTTAATCGATCTATATATATATTTATAAACACACAACGGTTATTCTTAGTATTAGATTTAAAGGCACATTAATTTTCAACACTTGACAACTATTTTATGAGTTATTTAATGAATAGCAAATGAGTTTTTTTTTCAGGTATTTCATCGTATTGCGCGCCGACAGTGAAATTTTTGGTGTTGCCTGTGTTCGGCTATCAAGCTGTGCTGCTGGAAGGGCTGGGAACTGACCGCACTTAGAAACGCGGCGGTTTTCGCGGCCCTCCGCACAGCGATTTACCGTTGCTCTGATACGATTGTTGGAAAAATCTATGGGCTGTTTGCATTTCCACAGTTTTCAACCGACTTTAATGGTTGTAGTTCGGTCGGCAACTGCCTCTTCGAAAATTTAAATTGACATATTTGCCATTAGCTTTTGTATGGATGCTATTACGCTAAATATCAGTTTTAGGAGTTATGTGTCTGAACCAAGCATGATATGATGAAGTAATTTTCCTTAATTGCTCTCTGGAAATGAGGCTTGAGGTGAGCCGCCTCCTTCAATAATTCTCAAGTGCTGATATAGATAGGCTAACTAGGGTCTACCTTTGCTTAGGTATTTCTCGTGTGATGATGCTTCCATCAAGGCTCAAGTGATGATGTGCAAAAATAAGCTACAAACCGCGGTGCACAGCAGCCTAATATCATAGGCAAGGCCTATTTAATTAGCTGTTTACTTCACATGTAACAAGAAATTTCTGCTTTAGCTTATAAATTAGACTAAGTTACAGGAAAATATGCCAACTGAGGGCTTTGCTGAGCTCAAAAAATTGTCTGAAAAAAATAAGCGCTTTTCTGTAACTTTACAGGAGGTAAGCAGCTGTATGCTAGCTAGCCATATTTGTTGATTATCATTAATTAACTAGGCTAGGTATCAAATGCATAAGCTAGGTAGAGCTTTACCCTCAACTTAAAAAATAATAATAATCGGCGATTGTTTACGTTGTCTAGAAGGGGCTAGGATTTTTAGGATGTTTACTCTTATGTAGCGGTATTGTCTTAGACAATTTTACACTTGAAGGAAAAGATCCATTCATAATTGACGAGTTAAACAAATCGCAAATAAGTGGAACGACTATAGAAGCAATTTTCTTGTAAATGAAAACAGGGATGACATTGATACGAAATGGGTTATTATCAAAAGTTACTATTATCTCTTCAACCTCATCTATAGTTACAGGAGTAGGCGAAAAACAAGCAAGTATCGGATCAGGCATATAGTGCATCGATCTGTGATAGTCGGTGGTGTGTCAGCGTCAAGTCGTTCAGCAATTGCTGCAAAGTGGTCACAAAAACCATTAGCAACATCAAGGAGTTCAAGGATCTCTGTACCATGATCGTCCCAGAGTGATTGTCGTGGATTTGTTATTGTTTTTAGTAAGAATCGAATTTGTGACTTTCAACGTGCCTCTATTATAATTTTTACAGTTATTGAATTTGCCAGCAAAATGTTCTTTTGTTTTTATATTTTATTTAATCTGTATAAGTTATTATTGTATTGGGTGTAGGTATCAAAAGGAATTCTATTCTGCTTGTACTGTTTGAAAAGACAGTGCTCATAATCTGCCTGGCGTTTGATTTGATTATTTGCTTTTCTTTTATAATACTTTAGAGCGTTTTGGACAATCACGGCTGTAGATATTCCAAAGATTATCAATAAATCATATACATTTCTCATCTATGGTGCTATTGTTGCAATTATGAAGTAATTGAAGTATTCCGTACACATACCTATTGGCTACATTATTACAAAGCTTATCAATATTTCTGTCAGAATGGTTACGTAAGGTCCCTGTGACACGTGTGTTCTGTTTAAAATATTGAGAATTGCAAAGACAGGACAGTGATCTGTGACCTCTGACGCAATTGCCCCTGAAAATACAACATTAAATTTATTGTACCATATATATGATCTAAACTAGTTTGAGAATTTTCAGTTATACGAGTTGCTACTTTAATTAATGGATGATAGTTGAGCGATAAAAGGTTGTAAAAAATAACGAATTTTGTTCCTTTTGATGTAGGTCCGCGTTGATGTCACCTGCTGTCAGTACTATATAATGATTCACGTCGTGTTTTTATTTATTATTTACAACTATATTTAGAACTTTCCTGTCATGCACTTGGGCGCTTTAGCTGAGGGACCTGAGCCTGCCTGCATGACCGTGTCTGGACATGTTCATTGTTCTGAGTTGCTACGGGAGATATCACTTACCTATGTCTCATAATATATATATCAATTGTTTTAGGCAGAATGCTGAATTTTCATTAAAGAAGCCTTCTGAACAGTAATAAACACAGGAGACAGCGAGCGTTTTCCTGAGGTGCTAATTTTCTTCCGTCATTTATTATGACGGCCCGGGCCACTAGTCATGCAGATTTATTCCTGAAATTTCTTAAGACTCTCTGCATATAATCTGAGAATGCAGGCAGAGAAGCACTAGGTGGTCGGTAGACTCCTAATAAAATTATGTTTTGATTTTTGTTATTAATATCTGGTGATAGTTCCACTCAAATAGTTGAAGAGGCTCATGCATCCGCAAAAATTTCATAAGCAAATTACAAGGCATCCTATCGCCAAGTTGCTCCTTCCATTAAATCAACAAAATTCTGTGTTAAAAAATGCAAAAATGTGTACGCTTTGCGCCAGTTTCACAAAACTAAATCCGATATGCATTACCACTTCATCGAGTTGACTGAACGATAACGTCTGGCTTTGGTTGATGTTGAATGATGAATAGCGGTGTATGTGTACAGAAACTTTCGATTTCTTTTCAGTTTTTTATAAATGTTCTAAATAGCGTTTACGTAAAGTTTGCCATTTGATGATCATATACTCTGGCAGCTTACATCCACTGGGATGACTACGGTATTGTGCTGAAAGCTTTTAAAGGCATTTTCCGCGAAATAAGGGCTTCACTTGTTACTGGGTAACACGAAGTACTATGACTATGCTGAGTGTTCATTTGCCTCTGCAACGCAAGCCTCATCGAAGGTCGAGATCGCTTAGCATGTCTCGTAAAAACTCACCTGTGCAACCTGCGCCTTCTAAGAATAATGTCAGTCTCTATAAAAACGGACTCAACTTCATTGTCGTGCAGAAAACTGACATCTGAAAAATTAATATCTGTGCTTTAGGCTAACAACAGTATTCACCCGTATTATACAGCCTATCAGATAAATGGATTGTTCTTAGTATTTTTAGAAAGTGCGCAAAAATGCACAACTTCCACCTTAAAAGTCAAAATTTTCTGTGATTCCGAAAGTTTTCTGCTGATCGACGACGACAAGAACCAGACGAGCAACAGCTGTCGCTATTGCCCCGCACCCAGCAGTTCTTCCCGGAACTGCACCCATCGCGTCATATATGTATAACGCTAACTCTTGTACACATAGAATGACGTCCGCAAAAGAAACACATAATATTATGTGAAGTCTTTCAACTGACGTCGTTTTACCATTATTGTACTAAAGCTGATCATGTAATTAATGAGGCATGAATGAACGTTCACTAAAGCAGCAGCATTGTGATAGCGCCACAAAAAAAAAAAAAAATCTTCATGGTTTCTAAAGTCAAAGTCGCGGTGCAAAAGCTCCCTCGGCCTTAACTGTCATGCTTAGGATTTTAGGGAAGCGCTTTGACTGTTATCTGCGACCCAGGCCACTGAGCTTGCAACCGGTTTGAGGTGACTTCATTACAGATAAGGTACAACCCAGGGCACCGACTTCTACAGCCGCCGCCCATCCAAAATGAACTCGGCGAAGCTGCATTAGCATTCTTATCTTGGAAAGTTATTAAGGTCTCAACATGTTCCTTAATGGAGTGTGTATAATTATTAATAAGCCAAGTAAATAATTAAAATTCCGGGCAGAACATGAATAGAAGTTCTCAAAGCCCGACTGTCCGCTAGCGAGAGCTGCTGTCTACGTTCTGGCATTCTAGCCGGTACCTAAAGACTTAATGCATAGCAAAATTACTATAGTATAGTTCTGATTCTATCTAAGTTTTCCCTGGAACTCTGACGTGTGTAACTTTTCGAAAATATCTGATTTAGTAAAAATGTCTCATATTAGTAGCTGTTCATCTTGACGGTAGTTTCCCTTATTTTTATTGACCTTTCGCTTAAAAAAAATAGTTTTTGAAGACAAACTTGAGTAAGAGCATTCCCCTGTGTATTAATTGCTCTAGAACTAGTTGTGAACTGCAATTTCAAGTTAACAGGTTCTGAATCCGGGCTTTAAAAAACTCATATAGTCTGAATGATAAATTTTACCCAAAATATATCCTTATGCTTCCTGGAAAGCAAAGATATACAGATAGTCAATTTTTAGTTTCGTTAGGCATCATTCAAATTCATTGCGCGGCGATTCCGTTGCTCATGGTTTTGATATCGTTCTCTCTAGTTTATGAAAGACTGAAAATAATCCTGCATTTGTTTTTGTGAGTTGCGGAGATATTCCTCAATGGTGCATTCTGATTTAATTTCTATTGCAGCTGTAAGAGCTGAGCTCTTCCATCGGTTAACTTACCTTCTATGAACCAGGAGGATCATAGAGATTAAAACCTCTAGATGAAACTTTAGAAAATCATCATTTTTACTTTAAAAAATTTTAAGACATTGGTCCCATTGAAAACACAAAATAACAATTTCTTACAGATGGTGCAGCTGAAGTACTTTTTGCTGGTAAAGCTCATTAACTGTTTTGAGTGCTCGTCACCAGCATGTTTTTAAAAACAAACAATCAAAGCTATCAATATTTAAAATTGTTAATTAGTATTTCTCACTGAGTGCTCAAGACATTACGACACAAATTTATTTCAAGGCAATCATTGAGAGACTTGAAGTAAGTACAGTAAAAAGGACATTACTTTTTCTATAACCTACAGTAATATTTTCCATACCGAAATCACAGATAACGTTCTAGTTCCGTAGTTTCGTATGGTCAGGGCAACACAGCGTCGTGACAGCAATAAGTCTCGTTACCCATTACTTTGTTTAACACTGGAGGCATTGTATGGTTGCCGTATGATTTTTTAATGGGTATGTATTAAATTTCGCAGGATTTGAAGGAGTAGAAATAAAAACGGTGTGATATTTTATTTAGAAAAATTTATCATCCTGTAGTTCCTTCATTTATAAGTGTGATACCTTAATCAAAATTGAGGAATTTCCTTTATTCGTGTCGAGTAGCCATCCGTCTCTATTTGTTGAACTTGTCAAAGTATCTTGATTAGGTCCTTGGCTCTATAATGCTCCAACTGATGGAGCCGTTTCGTAGCTGGTGTGGGCGGTTATCACCCGCGAGCGAAGTGAGAGAGGTGATAATGTGTTGAATATATTTGCTTGTATATTTATCTGTCCACCCAAAGAGAGTGAGAAGAAGTTGAGCAATGTTCATAATTTACTGCACGGAGCCAGGGGGGCTTGACGTAGATGTAAAAAATGATAAACTAGGGTTAGCGGGCCATCAACATTGACGGCGTTGAATTTTGTTATCTCTCCACCCAAAAATAGGCAGGAGTTGAGTTATGATAATATTTTTCTCTTGAGCAGTCAGTTGGGTTCTCTGAGATATGAAAAATACCGAAAAACAAGAGTTGGCTGGCTATTAAGAACGACGGCGTTGAATTTGCCCCATCACGGGTGATGGTCTTATACCCTGGGGCGTTCTAGTTCAACAATCCGTTTATTGTTGAAGTCTTTTAAATATTAAAGTTTCTCGTCATATTATCAGGTGACTATGACACGTACTGTAGTTAGTCTTTTGTTTTTTAGAATTACCTTACTGGTTGCAGAGAACTACAATGTTTCAAACTTGTATCACCTGTTCGTACATCGGCGGTTGTTGTACCCCTCAGTGTCTGCTGAAATTATAAAGTTAACAGCTATTCTAATAATATTTTTTATACATCATTGCTACGTCATTCCGGTGGTATTGCTACTTCATACCCCTGGTAGCTGTGGGCATTGCGCGCTGCACAGTTGTGTCGAGATACCCGGGATCGACCCACACCAGGCGCAGTCTTTCTCAAGGCATTCGGTGCGCTGAATCAGCGGGGTACCTGCCCTTGGGTAAGGGGGTGGCTGGTTGTTGAACTTTCCGTTTCGGCGCCATAGTTCTTAGCGACCAGTCGTCGACTGCAGCTGCACTTAATCCTCTGGGGCCAGTTGGTCTATATCTGCGGCAAGAACCAGTGCGAGTGGATTTCCCAGTGGAGGGTGCAGTCAAAGTTGACTTTACCTTTAAGCTGACTTTCCACATAGGACTTTCATTGATGCTATGCCCAACTCGACTAAACCGATTACGTGGTCCTGATCATGACGTCTATGAATATTGTTCTTAAGCAGGAGAGGTAGTTAAAAGTTTGTAATTAACGCTTGCTATGGTGTAAAAATTACTGAAGCGGTGGAGATCTTTTCGACACTGAAAATTTTCGTAAATGGAACCTGTGACCTAGCAACGTATCTTATTAGTTGAGTTGGCTCCAAGCTGCTAACGCCAACGAAAGAAGTTTGTGCGTAGTCGGCATGATAGTGTGTGCTAAGTCAGAAAAGCTGCAGGTTCAAAGTATAACGTCAGGGTAAAACAGCCTTTACATCTTCAGCCATGCACGCTCCAAAAAACATTCCTTCGTAGTTCCACATTTTCTGTCACTTCCCAAATACCATGCGCTGCCAATGGTTGCCGATACGTGTATGTGTACTTACAGCTGTTAGGTTGCAAAAAAAAAACTAGCTAAGTAAGGTCTGACATTGTTCTTCACTGCAGGCATTTTTATCCTGCGTAGTCATAAATGCGTGGAATGCCACGGTGAATAACATAGGTAGAGTCAACCAAACGGAAGTTAACACTCTAACTTATTTGATTCTATTCTACGTCACAGAATATATGCAAATCTAATAACTGTTTAAGCTATATCCGCACTGTGTACGATACGTGGGCTGCATATGTAAATACGAATTGTAAGATCTTCGAATGTGGTACTCGCTTTTATAAATGAAATTTCCCGAACAGTTGCAAAGTCCAATGTTCCAAGGTTAAAATGAATTGTATTTTATAGACATTGCTATCCAAAGCTGGGACACTCATGCAGTCGATGAGGATGAAACAATATATACTCAACATAATTACATAATATTTATAATACTCTCTTCTCTGACACCGCCTCTCATATACTGTATTATACCCGCTTGTTTAATTTATACTGAACTTGACTTTTATAAAGCAAGAAAATAACGTGCAAATAATTTCGCAATCAATACCATGAACATCAGTGTCTATGCTATGACCAGGCTCCTGCTAGTTAGCTTAAACCTTTAAAACTTTCAGTTTGGAGAGATCTTAGCCATTGATTCAACCTATAGCACTAGCTCCTACACTGTTTCAGAGCGTAACGTGGAACCGACTATAGACGAGAAAAAATATAGGGTAATAAGATGACAGTTACAGATAGAAGATTGTCGGTGATTGGAAGAGAGACTTTAGTTCCGCTTACACAAAAAGTTTAATACCGTGTTTTTTAATCCGTAATTCAAGTGACTAGTTATAGGATGTGCTTTCTAGTGCTAGTTAATCACAAGCATTGTCAGTTCAAGAGTCTGGCAGTAATTTCTTTCCTACTTTCCATAAATTTAACAACAATTTCTTGAAGAATCTTATTCTATTCTACGGCATTTTACTCATATACCCAATACTCTCTATTTGTACCAACAATATAACTCAGCATCTGACATCCTCAGGTACCCGCAAAAAAATCTCTGTAACTGCTAATATTTAGATTATGAAAATATATACCTAGCCAGACTTCTGAGTTGATTTGTCTTTTTAAAGGTAAATACCTACGAGCTTAACGTTGTACATACTCCTCTGTGTGGAACTAAAGTCCTAACCTCTGTGTGGACCTACCGTCCGACTCCTTTGTGTGGACCTAGCGTTCGAGCCGTATACTTTGGATCGCATGCGTTACCGGGGAAAACAAGCTAATCGACCTTACCTAATAGACAGAGAAGGAAAGGGTCACCGATCGCCAGAAGCCACTTGGTTGGCGCAGATGCAAAGCAAGACTGTTGAGTCCGGTTTGACTTCTCCGCATTTAAGCCAGGTTCCTTATAGCTCCCTGCCGCTTTGCAGCTAAATTAATATTCTGTAACTCAGGAGCACGAGATAAGGAGTGCCGCATTGCAAAGTTTGTTCACCTTTCAGTTTTAGAGTACAAAAATATCAAACACTTGGTGAGATTTTTTAAAATAGCTATGGGAATTGAATTGGAGGGAATGTTGCAAAAATATTAATTACTATGAAAACCACATCTTTATATCTTTCGTTAACTATATGGCGTTGCCGCATTTATTTAGTTAGAGCTTTCGACCTCGAAATGCTTTCTAGATGTGGTGTAAATTTGATATTCCTAAATTTACTGTAACGAACAAATATAGTTGATGATAAAATGGACTCCGAGTAGAGTCCATAGTTCAGACCATTCAAAGTAGATATCAACTTCAAATGCGCAGGCAGGTAGTTCTTACGAGTAAATGGTACTGGCCAACAAACGCTACAGGCAGTGGTACGTTCACGATGATCTATTAGTGATATACTAGAAGAAGATCGATGTGCAAAGTTCGTTCCTTCTCGGAGACTACTTTTCTTCTCTTAAGGCCGAGTACACACGTCAAATCAACGTGTTCAATCACGTAAACAAATACGAGCTGTGCGTCAACTTTTTTTGTCACTATCTACACGCCGAAGTGTCCTTCATTCAAATGAATGACCTCTCGAGTTCAGTTCAAGTGTGGGACCATGTCGTAGAGACCCTCCAGTTACGGACGAATACCATCCTTTTATTGCGACAACATTCTACCAGTGTCTGTGCCTGACTGTATTAAAATAGATTGTACTGTCCCAAAGGTCGCATGTGCTTCACTCCGCTCCTGGCAGCACATTAAGTATCGTTTCTTTACATTTTTGTCTATATTGTAGTCTTTTTAAAACTATATTTGTATCGCATAATCCCATGGCCTGATTTTGATAGGAACAGACTAATTATAAAATTTTATAGCCTGTTAAGCCTAAAATAGAGAACTCAGTCCACATCAATCAGCTAGGCTATCGAACAAAGATGGCGTCCGTGTTCTTACAACATTTTCAGGCTTTCTATGGTTATATTGGATAATAGAGATTCTGATCATTAATTAAAGTCAGCATGAAAATCGTACGTGTCGATTTGCTCATGATCTCTGGACGCTGTAGAGGATAAATTCAGCATTTGTAGGTTCTGTTCAGTGTACTTGCATGACGCAGCATGTTGAAAACGTTTGCTGCAGCTGCTTCAATAAAATCAACGCACCGCAACAATCAATTTGAACAAACGCGTTACGATGGATACGTGTGAATTCGGCCAAAAACTCTCTTTTGAATCTTCGTCCAAGAATAATAGTATGAGAGAAGCATCATAGATGCGTACAGTACATCCGCCCTCAGTATCATAGCTACCTCTGAGACAGAGGCTATATCATATTTTCATTTTCTTTTCGCTATTTTTCTGTTTGTTGCTAATAAAAATGGAATTTTATTCATTATTTGCGGTAGTTGGGACTGCTTTAATAGAAGAGCTTTGTATTTAGGAACGAAAGTGAAAGAGCTATGCGTTCTCCAGGGCTAGAAGTATAAACGATGGACCGGAAATAATGCACGTTCTTCCCATCGGATAGTCATGTTCATGCATCGGAGTGAACGGCATCCAACATTACCGGATAATTAATCAGAAAATTCTGTTTGGGTTGGCCATCATTTCTGACGACCGGGTCCGCTGGTATACACCGCAGACGAAGGAAGGAAGACACAGACGCACAACTTATAAGCGCACCTCATATCGACCTTTCGAGACGGCTGTGACGTCATCATTGCTTCCTGGTGATGTTGGAAATATTAAAGTAACTTTGGTGTAATGGATTCGAACATACTATTTAATGCGAGCAACTAATCGACCAACTGTGATGTCATTTTTGTTGCTAATATTATTTTATAAAACATACTGAAGAAATTCTCGTTTTTACACGACTGGATCTCCCACCTTATGATCTTCCTCTGGGGACTGGCTACGGGGTGCAAAAGAATATAGTAAACTGCTTGCTTGTCCTCCTGTGTTTTTTTCAGTGTAGTCCCATAGAGTAATTACAGCGATACACCTCAACTTCTTTGGTGGTCAGCGGTCGCGCCGCTACTGAGCAGTTATCCTTGCCACTACCGAAGCTGCTAGCGAGGAATTTTGAGAAAACCTATAGGTCTAATTTTGAAAAAAACGTCAACCTGTATGGGAGAGTAACACAGGAATTTGGGCTTTTGGGGACATATAGGTTAATGAACCTAATATTAGCGTTTTTACAGGTATAACGTTTTGCTCCCAAATGCATAGATTTTGAGTTATTTGACTTTGAAGTACCCATTGTTTTCATATGGGAGAAAATACCTGGCGACCTAAACTCACTTAGACTGACCTAAATTGATGTAGCTTAGCTTAGGTACAAATTTTCTCACAGCGTAATGTTAGTTAGGTTTACCCAGCTAACCACCAATGAGCTTTCGAGGTTAGGCCGAGAACCTTGTAGGTTAGAAGGCAAGGCCTGGTTCTCCTAATATACCTCAACGATTATACTTTCCGTAGGAATAACCTACGCAAGGTATAAACTTCCAATAAGAATAACAAACGAGGGTAGTAGGGGGACATGGGGTCTACAGCACACTAGTGTGCCCTAGACCCCACGTCCTTTCACAGGACGTGGGGTCTAGGGCACACTTGTGCCGTAGACCCCACGTCCCGGCAAGTGTGCCGTAGACC
>LQNS02278097.1:10478625-10490175 GCA_001587735.2 Parhyale hawaiensis
AGCGAATGAAAGAAGTCTAATTTAGGGACAGAGGGTTTGCTGATGCCGTGATCAAACAGTTTGTTTAGGAACAATTTGCAGTGGTGGTCCAATAGATGGTGCGGGTAACCGTTATTTTTAAAAAAGGTACGGAGAAAGTTAACTTCTTTTGAGAAGGTAAGATAGGATTTTATTTTGGTTTTTGAAAATGGGAGAAGTATCCCGAAACGTCAAATTTTAATTAGTTCGTGTCGACTTTTTCAATTTTACAGTAAATAAATATTTAAATGTCTCTCGGTACTAAAATTCAGCGAATTCACACACTAGGCATTTGTTAACGGTGAGACTTCACGATGTTTCGTTCATCTTAACACGGTCTTGACAGAAAAGGTTCGAATGTGAACCGCGCATAACAGTTAACCCATTTCTTTCATGAATTGTTCTGCCTCTGTTGTCGGAATAACATCATGTGAAGTGTAATAGTTGATATATGATTTGGCGTGAGAGAATAGGTTCAGATAACATTTTTAAACCAAGAGCATCCATGTGGTGCACTGGAAAGACGCAAGTGAAAAAAAAGACTGGACGACATATCGGTGACATCTTGCTGCCTCATCCGATGCATTACAGAACTGCTCGGGATTAATTTCTCCCGCTCAAGTAGTACACAATGTTGAGTGCTTGCTTGGTCCCTCCGTCCCCATCTGAGTCATTAGATCGGAAAAAATTCATATGTTGCACAACAAAGGCCCGATTGCCTTAGCAGTTTCTTTTTCTGATACAGCAATTGACGATTGCTGAAACACCTGTAAGCGGTAGCATTGCTACCGCATGGTTAGTGATTCCTTCTCACTACGAATATTTTTTCTCACTGAACTTGAGATGCATAAATTGAAGAAAAAACGAAAGAGGGTAAAAGAACCTCTAATCTGACGAACGGTCGCTCCATGGAAGGATCATAGAAACACTAAGGGTGGCTGTATCTTTATTCGCTAAGTTAGTGAATATGAAATGTCATCATCATTTAATTTGGTCACCACATTAGTGTAACGTGCTATCCATAAAATGAAAAGAATCCAATAAAGGGCAACACAATTAAAAAATCAACGGCGAAACATGACGTACTA
Organism: Parhyale hawaiensis; assembly: GCA_001587735.2. Taxonomy (NCBI): domain Eukaryota; kingdom Metazoa; phylum Arthropoda; class Malacostraca; order Amphipoda; family Hyalidae; genus Parhyale; species Parhyale hawaiensis. The sequence goes on from LQNS02278097.1 coordinate 10,479,732, forward strand.
GTGTTGCCTTCCGGAGGTTGGACTCATTTTTCTCGATCAAAGACGACTCAGGGAGCAACTAAAAGAAACATTCAAGTACTTGAATGACTTCAACGACGTGTCTACTTACAACGGGACTTTTGGATAGAGACGTTGATGATCGCCTGAGATACAACGGCTATAGAAACTCAGTCATATAAATTGAAGAACTACCTACTCTGAGCCAATAATTTTTTCTGTACTTCATAATGAACATATAGAATATAGATTTCCCTCCGAAGTAGTCCATGCAGAGATAGTCACGCGTTCAAAAATCGTCTTGACAAACACTGGAGCGGTGCCCTCCACAGCTGCGAACTCATTATCTAGGAGTATATTAACGGCCAAGGCTTCTGTGGCCTCCCTAATCCATTATCTTTCAGGTCCTAACAGTCATAACGTCTCCCAGCTCCGCTGATCTGCAGCAATTAACATTGCTTGCACGATTAACACCTTGGGTGCATTTTTCTGCTCCGTTTCTTTCTTTTTTAGTTGTCTCAATGATTTTGACACAAAGGCAAAGACTCATAGAGTCCAGGCTGCTTTCTGTAAATGGGTCTGTTAATATTATTAGTCTGTCTAGGGTTAGCCATCAAATCTAACCGTCGCAAAGTGTAAAGAATGAACATCGTTGGTAAGCATTTAAGCCAATAGTTCATGATGAATATATTATACAGTACACAATTATTCTGCTATAAAGAACTCCTTAGGCTATTTCCGTCTTATTGTTAAAATGCATGGCTTACGGTTGAACGTAGTGGCGCACTACTAAGAGCATTCCTTAAACAGGGTTTTCCGTATACAATAGCTTTTTTCATCGGTCTTACACTAAACTCAGTGACGCACAAAACGGTGGACGTTATTGCACATTTTTTCAATTTATAACACCCCGCCCTTGACGGAAGAGAACGGATACAAAAAAAAATTTCACCTTGTTCAATAAAAAACAGAGAAGAATATTTTTCTTGGTGTTCAATACAGTCGCCCGCCGCACGGTACTGCATGCTACTAGTTATCAACTATACGCTACTACGATTGCTGCTTTTCGCAAGAGTGAGCTCTACTTTAATTAATGCCCTCTGAGCAAGTCCATCCACCACTAGAAAACACTTGTACTTACTAATGTTACTGTTAAAATTCCGAATGTAATTGCTTGGTGTTGCAATTGGATCCAGAATAAAGTTAATTCATAAAATTGCATTTTCACGGTCACATTTGTGTGATGGCGTAAGTCTATCATATGCCTATTGCGCAAGCGCAGTCTCAATTGTCATCAGAATTGCCACTCCTAGGTCGCTTAAGGCATAAATAGAGGACGCACCAAGCATCCTCAGCTCATTACCGTCATGTGATCTCTGACGGCAACACCATACTCATACCAGTGACGGTGTAACCTTGTAACTAAGCCTATCTATACAATAGTGAGACTCCTGAACTATCTCTCAGTTTCTGCTTACCCTTCAGTACTGCTAAACGTCTGACAGCGGGAACCATACTCCGTGAACAAGATCGATAGCCAACCAATAACCCTAGCGCACCAAGGTGGCAAGCTCATAGCCCATAAGGCGCGAGGACATTTGTTTGTGAGTTCAGAAACCTCGTAGGGCCTCTTATCACTTAAAGAGTTAATTGTAAATATTCCTAAGAGGCACAAAGTTTTGATTTTGCATTTTACGGTTGAATTCGGTGAAGATTGAGATGAACGAATGACACGTTTCTGACTTTTATATTACGGTTAACGTCCGTTCATTTCGGGGTTCACAAAGAAAGGCGGAAGAGAATTTTGCTGAGGCACCGATGCAGCAGGCTGTTGTCCAGTTGGCAAGAGGGCCTGCAGAAGAGACGAGAGTTGTGCTTGCGAACCTGCAGCCACGGGATTTCCTGAACTCTGGACTTGCCCGGGTAGCACTTGCGAATACCCTGGGTAGAAGCTCGAAGGGTTGTACCCAGCTTGAGTAAAAATGACTGTCGCGGGATTTGGATAAACTGGCTGCGTGCCAACGTTGGACTGAGTCTTGGGATAGCCTAATTCAGCAATTTGAGGGTATAACTGTCCGCCAAAAGCTGCTCCGTAATTTTGGTTGACAACGGGATGTCCTTGTGGATAATTCTGGGGTGCTACAAAACTCGCCGACTGAGGGAACACTGCCGGTTGAAGAGCTTGTGTTGATACCGGACGCTGGAAAACAGGGTTCCCTTGCTGAATGAGACCCGGAAGAGGGGCAGCATAACTTGTTGGAACAACTGCAGATGGCGGTAGCAAATGCGCAATTGCTGATGGATCGACGTTGCCGTCTGCTTGGCGGAAAGGAATTAACCCAAGCCATCGGAGAATTCGCACAGCTAACAGAATCACATTCCAACCTGGCAGCTGGCGAGACCTCCCGCAGTTCCCCTGAGATTCTGTCAGGTATTCGGCGAGAGGCAACTGCAGGGCATTTACCGTAGCGTTCACTTCCGCTGCCTTCAGAGTGTCGCTCTTGGCCGTGGGGATCAGGACGTGCAGTTGTTCTGAAAAGGGATTATTTGAACATGAAACATTGGTAATAATGAACTACATCCACGCTTTTTCGAGTAAACTTATTTGAATTTCATTGCAAAAAAATAAAAAACGTACCGAGCACGTGCGAGATTTCTACTTACGGGTACGGGTGGCAATGACGTCCACGCAGGAGAGAAGCACCAGCAGATCTTCATCTGCCTGGAGAACGTTGAGCTTGACGGAGCCCATGACAGATCCCAGCTCTGTAGTAACAAATTATACTTTAGGGCTGCCGCAGAGTATCAGCAATATGGCCCTGCATCGAACCATTTGTTTGCATATGCCCGTTAATGCTAAGAAAAGGTATCGTCGATTGGCACGGCGATCTCGACTCGTGAGCTTTAGCTTAAGCTGAACTGCCCTGCTTTGATATCACCATGGAAAATTCTTAAACCGATTAACCAATCTGATGTTTTAGAAAAGTTAGAGCTTACCAGCTAAGTTTACCAATCGGTGAAGCCTTTAGTCAGAATTTGTCTTAACGTCATAACTTCTGGCCATCATCAAAATATTCGTCAACGTACACTACGGAAGGATTGTAACATTTTCAAGGGTAATTTTATGTAAAAAGACTAGAGCAGTCTGAGAACGTATATCTCCGCCAACGAGGCAATGGTAGCAAAAATTCAAAAATTGGCTCCGAAACCATAATTTTCGTTGTATAAACTCCAAAATCTGATCATTTGTGCTTTTGATATTAATAACAGCTTGGGAAATTATCTTGAAGATCCGTTCACAACTTTTTGAGTTATACTGCTAACAAACGTTATGACAAACATGAGTCATACATACAGAAGAACAAACCGATCTGCACCAAAATTTATTCATTTATGTCTTTTAACATTACTAACAAGCCCTATAAATTTCATAAAAATCCATTTTTTATTTTTTGAGTTATTGTGTTAACAAGCACAAAATTAAAAATAATGACAAACGAACAACTGATCATTACCAAAACTTGGTCATTTACTATTTGCTTTATACCTAACAACTCATGTTAATTTCATAAAAATTCATTGAAAACTTTTTGAGTTATAGCGTTGAGAAAAATGAGGCAGACGAACAAACAAACGGATTCACATATCTTCACCAAGAGTTAATAATCTGTTCCTCCTAACATACCTAACAATCCCTGTAAATTTCATCCAAATCGGTTCAAAACTTTTCGAGCTATCTTGGTGAGAGACAGATAGACAAACCCGACGAAAACATAACCTCATTGGCGGAGGTAATTATATAGATTTAATAATTTCTTACTCGTGAAGGAATCTCAACTCGCAAGGGTTACTGCATTATAGAAGTTGAGAGATGCTAAAATATTTTACTAAAGCGTAAAATAAAATAGCGGTCACTGGATTATTAACGAAGATTTTGTCTTTACCAGAGACAATAATACCCACATGGCAGCGATTGTGTAATAGAGGAAAAGAGACATATTTTGACAGAGATGAAAAGACGGAGTTCTACTATGTGCTGAAAAGTCATTATTTGACTGATCTAATTTGCATCGATGCTCATCGCCTTTTTCCTACTCAATATGGAGGAAAAACTTAGCCAGGCTACTTACTTTCTGCCTTCTAATATCGAATGTATGGAATATCAATTCCACAAGAACATCTGCTAAAAGTAATCCAGCGTAATAAAGTAAGGTTTTTCGAGCTTGGCGAGAAACTTGCGTTTAATTGTTCGCACAGCTTCCGAAATGCAAATATAAATTTCAACAATTAGAACGCCTTGTGGCGTAAGACCATATTCCTTGGAGGGTGGGGGGGGGGGTATTCAACGCAGTCAGTTTTTTCAGCCAGCTAATCCTAATTTCTCATATGCATGCTTTGTCCAATGAAGTTAGGCTGCAACGCCCCCAGCATTAAATACTAAATAATAACATAAGAAAAATAGAACGTCTCGTGGCGTAGGAGGCAAATTCCATGCCATATTTTTTATGAACAGCTAGGAATACTTTTCTGGCAAGGGTCACATCCCGTTCAACCCATCACAAGTCCTGTAAAAAATCATCAACATTGTTCAACTCCTTAATTCTACCACTTCTTTTGTGGACACACAAATACGTATATAAATCTATACATACTCGAAACTTAACTCTGCACCTCACCTCTCTCACTTCGTTCGCAGCGAGTGATAAACAAATCTACAGTGTGTAGATCCCTAGGGATGTGATAGCAACTTTGCATCTTGAACGTAACATGCTGCAGCCCCATGAGCATTATATTAATTTGCTCTCAGGGACGACATTCAAGGTATGAGCTTTTGTCTATCTTCTTTCCATATACCGAAATTCTTCGTGATAATATTAATCTAAAGTGACAGGTGCAAGTTAATGGATAAGTTAATAACAAGAAGGAACCCGATCAACCGCCCATCCATCTTTACAATCTGTACATTTGTGCAAAATTAAGCGTAGGCATGAGTGAAATTAAGACTGGAATTAAACACCGCTAAACTGCAATGCCCACACTGTATCACACAGAAAGCAAAGAGTGTAACGGGTGGGTTTATGAGAAAGAAGCATCGAAAAGTGACGTCATCAATTACGTCACCTCGACGAAAAGTAGTACAGGTCAGCCTATAAATTTCTGAATATTTTGTTCGAAAATTGTCGTAATTTGCAAATTTTATCATATAAGCCCGTGAATAAACGAAGAGAAAATATACTAATTGAACAGTTAACAAATACAAATAAAAATTACGGTGGAGGCTTGTGAAAACTTTCACAGTTCTAGTGGCAAAATCTGGGCTGGCATGGCGCCTTGACTTAACTTCTTGTTTGAAGTGAAGGCTTCTTTATACTTCATATTCAATTCACAGTGCTTTTCACAAAACAACTAAACATATCATCGTATTTTTCATTCAATCTCTCGCTCCTGACTGGCCAGCACTGTAGTGAACTGCACCCATACACAAAACACGGTAAAAGGGTTGTCATTAAGTGCAGAAAGTTAAGGCAAAAACTCTTCCTATGATATTTCTTGGGACAAGAATACTGCACTGCTTATCGTTTTAGTTAAAATTAAGACCCCAACCTACGAAGGCCTGAGGTCCGACCATCAAACACTTTGACTCGTCGGTGTGACATCATTCGTCAACATGCGGTCACAGCTAAGATAAATTTGAGTCCTATTGAGTTCTCCCGTTATACTCTGTGCTTCCTGGTATCTCGAAGCCAGCTCCTCGCTAAGAATATTTCCGTTTGTTGTTTTGGACACACTTGGCTTCCTCAGCTTCTTTCCTCTAGTGAAGCGTAAAGACTGTTGATCCGAGCAATTCAACAATTGCAACAGAAAGTCGTTGTGCAATCGAATGACATATTTTGCCAGCATCCTGCACTTGAAAAACTTTAGAATTGTCAGTATATGAACTTGCTTTGTGACGAATGAGCCACACAAGCATGTGAAAGGTCACATTTATATGAATAAAATCTCACCTCCAACAGGCATGGATGTCAGGGTGATGCTGGCACCAGCGGTGAAGGAGTGAGGCTGGGCTGAGTAGGGGCCGGTGTGGTTGCGCTCCACACCATTTCTGAAATGTTAATATAGATTGGGGGCTTGGACGTTACAGCTGCAGTTGACATAAAAATTGATAGTTATTATTATTATTATTATTATTATTATTATTATTATACAAACTTCACGGTGGAGCGATCACGGACAGGTACTACAACCCAAATGAAGCGTTATGCAACTCTGGGAAGCCCGAAATGCTGCTAATGAACAACCAACAGAAAGCCATTAACAGCGGACATATGCCCTCAGGCCGACACGACCGAAAGTCGATAAAGGCAATGAATTCCAAGCCGAAAAAGAATATGACAAGAAACACCGAGTGAACTGACTAGTTCGGCATCTAACATTGTCTAAAGTGAAAGAGCACGCATCAACTACAGCACGTGTAATCCTCCTAGAGACCTTGAGGGCTGGGACAGAAGAATGCGACCAATGTCTCTCATTGTTGTACACCATATGAAACATACGAAGTCCGGCCACTCCTCTCCTATGGGACAGATTTACCACTTTCAGCGCACAGACTTCTGGCTGAACTAACAAGTCTGTCCAGCAGACGCAATTGACTGTCAGCTACTGAATCCCAAACCGGTAAACAGTACTCCAACACAGACATTTAAAAAGCATGGAAGCATCTAGGGACTACATTTATGTCACCAAACATAAAATTTACCTTACGCAGGTGACTAATCTTACTGGAAGCACGCGACACCAGTCGCATTATATGCGGCTCAAAACTTCCAAAGGTAAGCTTCTCGTCGGAGACAACTCCAAGATCTCCAGGGAGCTAAACCTCTGAGGCAAAGAGTCATTTTTCTTCAGAGCTGGATGTTGCAGTAAAAATATCCGAGACCAATCATAGATTTAGTCTTACAGGTATTCAGTTTCATTCTCCAAGTTGAGCATCAAGCACTTATGCTCGACAGGTCCCTATTCACAGACTGGGTAATAACGTTACGCATGCTTAAGGTAGGTGTCACTGGTATCAAGGTGGAATTGTCAGCATAGTTGATTATCGTGTTCTCTAGTGAAGATAGCATGTGACTATAGTATATAGAACAAATAGCAGCGGGCCAATTACGCTACCCTGAGAGACGCCCGATTCCACCGCCACTGAGGCATTCAAAATCCGCCAACAGTCGCACTCGGCGTTCGCTCAGAAACAAAATCTCGAATGATTGACAGAACCCCACCACCAGCGCTAATCAACGATAATTTGTACAATGGACCACTGTGGTTGACCAAGTCAAACGCTGCTCTAAAATCCATCTGTACAAGGTGAGCCTCAGAACTACAATTCAGTACAGACTGTAAATTAGGTTGCCCTGACAATATGCATCACAACAACCCAAACCAATTCTGTACGCAAACTGGCCAGCAGACAACAATGTTGTAGCCTCAGTAAAATGACCCAACCCACAAGCCACAATTATCTCGAACATCTTAGACAATACGCGTCAGCGTAATAAGTCGGTAGATGGCGACATTGAGCGACACTGGACCTTTGGGAACTGGACTAATATTGCCATTACTCCAACATCGGGGAAAATTTCCAAACCGTATTAAGCGCCGGAAGATCACTCCAAGCTTAGGGGCAAGAACGCCAGCAAGATTCTTATGAAAAAGAGGAAATATGCCTACCGGATCTACCTTGCCATAAGGATCAAGGTCATCAAGAAGCATTTGATAGCACTAGACCTGAATACCTAGGAGGTTAAACGTGGCTCAGGTTGAAAGCCATGGATGACACAATGACAATACATCTACTGTATGTTGTGCTTTCTGTCAAAGTTAGTCGATAAGAGCTTTGCCTTAGCAACTATATCAGCAATGATACCACACCGGTGCCAAAAAGGGCCGGTAATGAACGTTCAGCATCGAATACTGAACCTTTCAGCTCACTTCACCAACGATATGGATGGTCAATACTCAGCACAGTCCCTGGAACACTGCCTCTGACGATGCTGGGCCCCCTCATACGCACGCTTAGCCTAGACCCTCTGATATACATTGGTCTGCCACAATATGCGATCTCGCGAATGCCGCCAAGCCCGAAAAGTCGCTTGTTTAAGTTTGATAGCTAACCCACTCTGGTCGTAAAGCGATGTTTGGTCCCGGGACCTCACAAAATAGTCTTCTTTGGGACAAACATCTAAAAAACAGACACAGTAAAGTCGTTAATATCCTCGCTGTAAAATATCTGCCGCCAAGGTAACGTCCTTACTGCTTCAGTAATAGTATCCCAGTTCGCTCTGCTCTCAAAGAACACCACTCTCCTAGTATCTGCCACAGGAATAGCTTGATTCTGGTCCAAGGACACAACAAGATGTGAGTAGTGTGAAGGTCCAATAGGGGAGGTTACTGACACAGTCACTAAGTCAGGGACATCAGTCATGACGAGGTTGAGACAATTGTCAGCAATAAGCGTGATCCCACTAACATGTTGCACACAACTAGATAAGGTGCAAAGTGCAACGAAGCCTTGCCATGGCCATCAGTCGGTGACAAAGCTTCCAATCAGTCTCTGTGGTGCGCACATCCCCAACAAAGACACGTGCTGACTTAGGATGCGTCCTCTGGATGGATGCCATCGCTGACAGCAAACAAGCATAAGGAGAATCATCAGTTGTAGGGCTCCGATACGACAAGAATACATAAAAATTATCCACACGGCCACCCACCCTAACAATAAAAATCTCAAAACAGACGCATTTGCACCCTGACTGCCTGTAAGAGCAATAAGCATCCCGGATATAGACGGCCATTCCTCGAAATCCAGGCCCCGATCCCAGAGGGCCGTGATAAGGGAGTTGAAAACTCGTCAAGGCAAGGTCCGTGTTGAGCCTCTTAGTCTTACCTGATACTAGCGTCTCGGAACAGCGCGCACCATCGACGTGACAGCCCTCTAACATTGCATTAAAGAAAGAGTTACAGTGTGCGTGCGACCTTTATAAATCAGACAATCACAGGACACAGTTGTTTTTTTTTTTACCTATGTCGAATAATAGAGTGACGTCACACATACACTTAAGCACGCATAAAGGAGGTTAAAATAGTCTAAGAGGCACAATGATTGCATTCAGAATATGTGTAGGTCACAATATGGTTTCTTTTTGACATGTACTCCAAAGTCTCATAACTTATTTCTCGTGGATGGCAGTTAAAAAAAGAAGGCCTCAAGTAAATTTAATGAGTAACAACAGCTGCATTCAGAGAGCGTGAGTATACATCTGCAGAGCAACGCAATTTGACAAAAAATTAAGCTAGTCCTGAATCCAGAATTTCTTTCTCATTATCACCAAACTAATCAAATTTCTATTCGAAACATCCCTTGCAGTTTTTTTGTATTTTTCGATGATCCGTTTTATTTTTTTTTATTTATGTTGCTGACGAGGAAAAGCGTAGGGACAAAGAGGCAAACAGATCGGCTTAAAAAATCCAAGCATTCGCTTCTTGTAACATCTCAAAATTTCACAAGATCATTTAAGAACTTTTTGAGCGATGGTAAAAAAATAGGTAGACAAACAAATAAACGGTCGAGCGGATCTTAACCAAAAGTTATTCATCTGTTCCCCCTAACACACCTTAAAATCCCTACAAGCTTCATGGAAATATGTCCATAACTTTCAAGTTATTTCGGTGTCAAGTAGACAAACAAATAAGCAAACGGACCGACAGACAAGCTGCGACAAAAACATAACTTCTTTGGCGGAGGCAATTGAGGCTTGAAACGACTTCATATGCGTAGATACAACCGACCGCACTTAGCGTTGGTACCTCTGTATTCTGGTGCAGGCTGAGTGCGGCGAATTGAACACAATTCTATAATTTGCACCCTGTAGTATAAGTCACTTTTTTAAAGGACAGATAACACAGCACTGAGAGCAGTAGGACACTGTAGTTTTCGACTAGAGTACGACACAACAATACTCACTCATCGACGTATTCATAGCAGTACGTTGAATTTGGGAAGAACTTGAGTCGTTGGCAGCCTCCTTCAGGACTGGTTGAGAGCAAGAACGAGTAGCCCTCAGCGTTCACTTGCATCTATAGTGTGGATAAAAACTTATCAACATGCGTACTTAGCAGTAATCTTTCTGACAAATAACAAAATTGCCACTTCACTTTGAATTGGCAATAGATATTTTGTTTAATGCAACAGTGATTTATATTTTATGTTTTTATCGCCTGAGAACGAAGGGAAAGAGGTGATAATGTTGTTAAAGATTTAAGTACTATTAAAAATTTAAAAGCAAAGACGAAGATTAAAATTGAAGTCATATTCTATAAAACGTTTCGGAGACCTGCTCCATCATCAGTTCTGTAAACACAGATAAAGAAGTAAAGTAAAATTAATTCAGAT
>LQNS02278097.1:10492142-10506789 GCA_001587735.2 Parhyale hawaiensis
AGCCCCCTAAAAATTTGGGACGTAATGCCCCCATACCTGAAGACACTTTTTGAGCAAAAAACAGAAAATTGATAATTTTGACCATTTTCGCCTAAATGATCCCCTTAAGGCAGCCATATTTTGACATTATTCACCAGAGACCATCTGTGCACACTGTGTCAAATGCCTTGGTCAAATCGACATAGGTGGAACGCAAATCAATATTCTGTTCCTGGCACATCTCTGGTAGCTGCCCTGCATCAAACACCATGTCGATAGTCCCAGCCCCTTCCTGAATCCGCATTGGCTTTCTGGCAGGAGTCCTCTCTCAAGATGGTCCGTCAGCCGAGTGAGCAGTACTCTGGCCAGAATCTTGTCAGCTATGGAGAGCAGAGAGATGCCGTGGTGATTGTCACGAGAGAGGCGCCTTCCCTTTCGCTTCTACAAGTGGACAATAATTATTGACGCGTCTTTGAAATCCTGTGGACCTGTCTCATATTGCCACATCAGTTCAAATATCTGACGCATTTTCTCTGCCAGTGCTGGGCTGCCCTTCTGATAGACCACTGCAGGGATGGAATCCGCTCAGTGAAATCAGCAGTTATTACATGTTGAGCTTTTTACGAATCTCAACAAGTAATGAGTGCAGATCTCACGAGTATTCCCTCTAGGTGCTTCCCGCAATATCCAGGTAAATAATTACAAGATATTTTTTTTAACGCGTGGATGCAGTGACACAAATTTTAGTGTAGGTACTCCTAATTTAAGTTCAGAAACACCAACACTCAGTAACCAGAGAACTGAGACTTGAAAAGAGTTTTTTCAGGAAAAATTTTATTTCAACTTTAACATTACAGCTCCGTGTGAAAGATTTTTTACCCTGAAAAACTTTCAATATTGTCGTTATTTAACAAAAATCTCGGGAATAATATCCTCAGTTATATGGATGAACGTACTGGACTAAATTTATGTACGCGGTTTCGATCTAAATCACTGATAAACTTTTAAAAGAACTGAAGCTATGTGGGTTCTTGAATTTTACGAGAATTAGTTGACAGAGCCCTACCACTCACACCAAAGGACTCCAGCTTGTATAATAGACTCCTGTGGTTAACCCTGTCAAACGCAGCGGTAAAGTCCACCTGGACAAAGCGTGCTTCCGACCCGCAATCCAGCGCAGATTTCAGAAGGTGTGATACCGACAAGAGAGCGTCACAAGATCCCAAGTCAATTCTGTACGCAAACTGACCAGCAGGCAGCAACCCCGTTACCTCAGTGAAACGACCAAGCTTACCAGCAATCAAGTTCTCGAACACCTTTGACAAAATGAGCGTCAGTGTGATGGGTCGATAGTTGGAAACATAAGGCGACACCGGACCCTTGTCAATAGGAGTTAAATTCCCAGTGCGCCAACAACGAGGAAAATTTCCTAACCGTATTAGGCGCCGGAAATTCACTGGAAGCTTGGGGGGCAAGAGCGTCAGCCAACTGCTTATAAAACAAAGGAAACATGTCCACCGGATCCACACCTCCATACGGATCCAGGCCTTCAAGCAGCACCTTGATTGTAGCAGATATGAACGCCTAAGAGGTCAAGCGAGGCTATGGGTGGCATCAATGAGGTAAAGCAATAAAATTTCTGCTCTGCTTCCCGTCGAAGTACGCCGACAGACGCTTCGCTCTTGCCTAGGGATCAGTAATGATGCCCCCACCATGACCCGCAAGGGGCGGCAACGAAGGTTCAGCACCGAATGCTGAATCTTTTAGCTCACTCCACCAACGATGTGGATGGTCAATACTGAGCAGAGACTCAACCACGTGATCAGTGAATGCAGAGTGTTGGCGCAAAAGGAGTTCAAGCTCAGGCACGATCAAATTGCGTGACACATTCACTGGACCCTCCTGCGGATCCATAACTTCCCGGTCAGTGAGAGGTGGTACGAGCACGAACTTGCGCCCGTGGTTGAAAACGAAGCCGTGCAGATCTACTGGGACAAGCGGATGGAAACTAATCGTGTACTGCACGCCAACCGACCGGACATCGTCGTCAAAGACAAACAGGAGAAGTCAGCCAAAGTGATCGACGTCTTATTCCCCTTCCACTCCAGAATCATCGACAAGGAAACTGAGAAGAAGGAAAAGTACTGTGACCTTGCCATCGAACTCCAGAAACTGTGGCAAATGAAAGTCGACGTCGTTCCAGTGGTCATCGGAGCTCTGGGTGCAATGTCCAAGAATCTAAAGACAGCCCTGCGAGAGCTGAAGTGCGACGATCTCCATCCAGGAACCCTCAAGAAGAGCGCACTGCTTGGAACAGTGCACATCATTCGCAAAGTGCTCTGAGCCTAGGTTGCGGGATGTGACCCGGCGCCAGAGCATAGAGCGCCCAACATCGCTCAACCGATCCAATTTGGGTCGTGAAATCTCCTTGATATTATATTTTAAATACGCGCGGCGCTGCATTTTTTGAGCACGAATAAAATGCTGTTTTACCTGCGGCAATCGCATCCAACGTATCGAATAAGTATCTTGGCCTGACGTTGCTTTACCACAGAACTATTTGATATAGCTGAGTTATTCTTCTCAATAAAAAACAAACCATTTTCAGTTATCTAGATGCACTAATATTCACGTGCATACATTTAGCGAGCAATGATTCCTTCAATATTCAGTATTTCCCTAATTTCCAATATTCTGGTATTTGTGTTGTCTAAAGTTGTTTATGTTCAGTGTGTCTGTAATCACGGTTTTGCTGGAAGTTGGATCGTTATGCTCAGAAAAGGACTATGTGCCGATAAGTATAAATTTTCCTTCAAAATTGTTATATAATGGTGAGGTGTCATTGTTCATCGATTCGGAATCATTTTTGAAAGCCACTTGAATAGAAATCAACCGAAAACATCAAACTATCCACATGCATGCTTAACTCGGCATGGTTGTCTTTTGGCGGGAAGACTACCTATACTTGCGCTGTGTCGTCATAGTACTTAGAAGGAATTCTTTTCATCTGAACAAATTTCAATGAAGCCTAATGAACAGTAACATAACATATTCTATGGAAAGGCAGCCGTCGCATTTCTAGTCGATCTCCATGAAGTCCATTCGTGATCAGATGTCGCTTTTTGGCACCATCTTTTGCGCTTTTTCTTATCTAGCATCATTGAAATGTATTCGTAAATCACTTTTCGTTTGGGGTACTATCGAATTCAGGACACATTTTCCTACAGTAACTTCTCTCGTTGACGTTAGTTACATTCGTCTACCTCAACGGAAGGCCTTCTATGTTCGCAACTAACCAAACTTTTTTTAATGAATTGTACCCCACGTCTCTGGATAGCGAAGTCTTACAATACTGCTATTACTTGTTTCTGCTTTAAATGGAAGCCAATAAATTACTTTCTCGAGGCAAAGCTAAGCTCACATGCTTTTCCCATTGTGGTGTTGACCTATGACTGTAAACAGTTCTCTCAGTAATTAACGTTCATTGGAATCTGAGAGAATGCTAATTTCGTCCTTAACGCTCTTTTCAAACTCTCTGCACAATAATATTAATTATCACAGTATAATTCCCATTCTATTATATATATTATGTATTATATATACTATATATTATACTATATATATTATATTATATAATCGTCAGTTGAAGCGAAAACAGTGGCATCGTCTGCGAATTGAACGAAGCTCAAGTTTAGGGCACAGTGCAGCAAATCATTTGTTTAAGAAAGAAAGAGGAGTGGACCCAGTATAGATCCCTGAGGTACTCTCAACCACAGTTCATTTACTACAGATAGTTATGTCAGAAAATAGAGCCTGCAGCACCTGCAGCTGAAGCATAGTGACGTCATACAAAAATGTATCAGCCAATAACGTCACTCCGCTTGCAGTAGGGCATCCTGAGAAATTCCAAGACAGAGGCATCTGGGGTAATTTTCAACTTGGCGTAGTGTGTGCGAGAGGTGAACTGTGTGTCGCGATTGTTTATTATATAAAGGTTGGTAGAATTGTCCAGTAGCGGTTTATTGTGTTTTTCATGTGTGAATAATATTCTACTTTATATCCTGCTGCAATACAAAGTTTTCTTGGTGAACGAAAATGGTCTTCTTTTGTTTTTTTTTTCAAATTTATGCGAATCATTCTATCCCGCGCAAAGCATTCGCTTCAACTTGAGAAAACATTTTCAAATAATTTTCTCAGTTCTTTTTGTGAAGCTGGAAATCAAGATGCAGTACAATGCATCAAATCTGGGGTTTATTATTTTCCTTTACTAGTGTAATTAAGTATATGTATAGTTCCAGTTTGGAATAATAAACGGTAAAAATTGGCGAGGAAGTATTTCTGGTGTACTGTAGCACAACCAGTCGTCGCTCGCGGCCTCATTGGTTTACACCAGCATAGCCATGAGGCAGTTGCCCATTGGCTGAAATTGACGCCAGTCAGGGCGGTAGCTGAATGGCTGAGATGGCGTCATGGCGATCGCTGATAGGCTAAGATTGGATGAGAGGGTGTTCCCTTAGAGTTGACACAACATACTTACAGGTCGGCAGCAGCGAGTAAAACTTGAAAGCGAGACGAGTGCCTGGACGCATGTTTCATCAGGGGTTCCCTGAGGTAGCGTACTTGACCCACTTCTATTCTCAATTTACGTCAATGATCTCGATCTTAACATCTGCAGTGAAATCAGTAAATTTGCGGATGATACTAAACTATGTTATCCTGCCACGAAAAGAGACGAGCTCCAACTAGACCTTGACCACCTCATCATAGAATAGAGCAGAACGTGGCAGATGAGCTTTAATGTCGATAAATGTTCAGTAATGCAGTAACCCTTCGCATCCACTGCAAATGAATGGGACGGTATTGGCTGCTGTCACCCAACAACGTGACTTGGGAATCACTATTACAAACAAGCTATAACATAGTCAGCAAGTTGACAAGAGTGTGGAAATGGCAAGCAGAGTACTGGGATTCATCACCAGCAATTTTGAATAAACGTTCAAAGACATCATCATTCCCTTGTACAAGGCGTTAGTGCGGCCACACTTAGAATTTGCTGTTCAATTCTGGTCGTCACATCTGTGTAAAGATATCGATAAAATGGAAAGACTCCAACGCAGAGCAATGAAATTGATACCTCAGATGCGAAATAAGTCGTATGAATGTCACGTAAAAGAACTGGGTCTGATCTCTCTCGAGCAAAGACGTCTCAGGGGGCAACTAATAGAAACATTCAAGTATTTGAACGGCTTCAACGACGTACCTACTACGGGGCTCTTTGAAAGAGACCTCAATGATCGCTTGCGAAACAACGGTCAAAAACTCAAGCATAAAGCTCGAAGAACGACCTTAAGTCAGCAGTTCTTTCCGTAGTTCATAGTCAACGTTTGGAATAGACTCCCTTCCGATGTTGTTAGTGCGGAGTCGGTCAACGCGTTTAAAAATCGTCTTGACAAATATTGGGAGAGACATTCTCCGCAGCTAAGAACTCCTCCTCCAGGAGTCGCAAACTCTTAACGGCCAAAGCTTCCGAGGCCACCTTAATCCGTCTCTTTCTCTCTCCCGCTCCAACTACACAGTTTGTTGTCTTTAAGTTCCGCATGTCAGCGGCTCTTTATTGTGCTTGCGTGCATTCAAGATCGTATCTTGGGGATGGTCTCCTCACCCCCCTTTTTTCGCTTTTCTCCTGTCTTCTATATCCTACCAACATAATGGCAATAGCTCATAGAGTGCCGGGGCGTATGTTCCGGTGTCTCTTTGGGAAAAGGCCTATTGGTTCGTCTACTGCCGCCTATCTAATCTAGTAGCTATAAGTGAACTCTGCTCCCAACACTGCAGGTGCCGGAGAAGACATGTGATTGGCTACAGAATGTGTGCGAAATTATTTGTTCTTCGGAAAATTTAGAATTATCCCTTTAGTAAATTTTATACAACTCAAAACAGTTTAAACAACTGCACATGAAGAATTAGCGAAAATATTGAAAATAAAATGTTGTACGAATAAATTTTTCGCTAACTGTGCCCATACGAAACCAGTCCACTGCACTTAACACCAATAAATAACTATAGTTCCAATAGGGAATAATTCACTATATATGACGTTGAAAACTAAATTACCTGTGCGATGTAAGTCTCGTCGAAAGCCTGCGACGTTTGGTATGTCTCGCAGTTGCTCACTTGATCAACCTGCCCGCCCACCACCAGCAGCAGGCACAGGCCCACCACCGCCTTCAGGACTGCCTGCATTGTTCAACTGCGCAGTGTTTCTTTACCTGAAAAAATGGATTTAAATAGAAGCACTTCTTTTTCTAAAGTAACAACAATAGCATAAAATACTCTTTTAACAGCGGTTCCAACATGCATTGCGCATCGTTTGTATGATATATCGTGCAAACAATACATTGATGTGGTGCGTATAGTTGATGTGACTCAGGCATACGCAAAATTTCATCAGTAAGTTACGAGGGACTTTACCGCTAAATCGCTCCTTCCACTGGATCAATGAAATTCTGTGTTACAAAAAGCAAAATATGTACGCGTTGCAGCAGTTTCACTAAAATAAAACCGATATGCATCATCACTTCATTTAGATGAATGACCGATAACGTCTGGCTTTGGTTGATGTTGATTGATGGATAGTGGTGTATGATGTGTACGTACAGGAACTTTGGACTTCTCGGTTCTTTTATGGTTTTTTATAAATATTCTAAATAGCGTCTAGTACAGTTTGCTATTTGACCACCATATACTCTGCATGGTATCTTACGTCCACGTGGAGACAACGGCCAAGTTTTTACTTGTATTTTCCGAGAAATAAGAGCTTCACAATAGTTACTGAGCAACACAGTGTACTATCACTATGCTGAGCGTTCATTTGCCGCTGCAATGCAAACCTCATTGAAGGTCGAGGTCGCTAGCTATGCCTCGCAAAAACTCATCTGAACCACCTGCGCGTTCTCAGAATAATCTCTGTCTTAGAAAAGCGGACTCAATTCTATAGTCGAGCGGGAAATCGACACCTTCCGATAAATTAAAATCTGTGCTTTAGGTTCCTACAAGGCAACCCATACATGTCTATCATATTAATGGATTGTTATGAGTGTGTGCGTCCAAATACACAATATCCACCTTAAAAGCAATTTTTTTCTGATTCCGAAAGTTTTTTGCTGAACGAGGAACCACAAAAACAAGACGAGTAGCAGCTGCCCTTGTGGCTCCACACCCAGCAGTTCTTCCCGGAACTGCACTCATCGTGTCTGATATTACACCATTTCTAGTTAAAACAGTTTTTTGCCCCTTGTGTATTTAATTTAATTACGCACAGTAAAGCGAGATAGGAAATAAAATTCGCCATTTTGCTAAAATTTAATGAAATTGCAAGCTAATCAGGCATAAATGAAAAAACGTTTCGGACACATTTTGTCCATCATCAGCAACGATTCTGAAATCAAAAAAAATTATTGTCAGTTAGAAAAGAAATAAAAAAAATTATTGTCAGTTAGTAAACTTAACAAATTCGTAGAATACCAGTTTGAAATTTTGCTCTGAAAACCTAATTTACTATGGACATGCGATACAGAGCGCAGTTGCACTTTGCATGTCGTTCAATTCTGGTTAATTTATGAGGAAAATTAACAGAGATTCTATAATGCGTAAATTGTGAGTACCTTTAGCAAAAGAGAAAATTTCGAATTTCTCTCTTCTGCTAGAGGTACTCACAATTTACCCATTATAGAATCTCTGTTAATTTTCAAAAATAAACCAGAATTGAACGACATGCAAAGTGCAACACCGTTCTGTGTCACAGGTCCATACTAATCTAGGTTTTTACGGCAAAATTTCAAATTTGTGTTTGGTGGAATTGTTAAGTTTATTAACTGACTATTAATTTTTCGGTATCAGAATCTTTGTTAATGATGGATAAAATGTGTCCGAAACGTTCTTTCATTTATGCCTGATTAGCTTGAATTTCACTAAATTTTAACAAAATGGCGAATTTTATTTCCTATTTCGCTTTACTGTGCGTACCCCAATTCTTGCTCATATAAAATAACATCAGTTAAAATAAAACCTAATACTTTGTGTAGGCTTTGAACTGACATACTCTTATCATTACTCTACTCAAGTTGATCATGTAGTTAATGAGCAATGGATGCACGTTCATTAAAGGCTCATTCGTCGTTCAACATAGCAGCAGTTGTTTGCCTTTTTTTTGCTAGAGCCACAAAAAAAATATATCTGCATAATTTCTAAGGTCAACGGCGCGGTGTAAAAGCTCTATAGTCTTTAACTGTCATGCCTAGGATTTTAGGAAGCGCTCTGACTCTTATCTACGACCCATGGCCACTGAACCTGCAACCGGTTTTAGGTGACTTCATTACAGATAAGATACAACCCAGGGCAGCGACTTCTACAGCCACCGCCCATCCAAAACGAACTCGACGAGGTTGCATTAGCATTCTTATCGCGGAAAATTATTAAGGCTTCAGCATCAAAAATGTTCCCTAATGGCCTGTGCATAATAAATCAAGTAAATAATTAAAATTCCTGGGCCAAACTTTAATAGAAGTTCGTAATACCTCATTGTGCACTAGCAGGATCCTGCTGGGTGATTGCATTCCAGCAGGTGTCTAAAGAATCATTGCAAGCAAAATTATTAAAGAAGTCCCCTTTATACCGAAGTTTTTCCTGGAACTCTTGTGTGTGTAACTTTTTTCAAATACTATGTTATCATTTATTCAAAAAATCTTATAATAGTAGTTGTTCATCTTGATGGTAGTTTCTCTCACTTTCAATGACCTTTCGCTAAAAAAAATGTAAAAACAGTTATGAAGAAACATTGAATATGATCATTCCTCTGTACATTCCTTGCTCTGAAACTGGTTGTGAATTGCGTTTTCAATTTAACCGGTTTCAAGTCCGGGTTGTAAAAAAAACTCATATATCGTCTGAACGATAAATTTTGCCAGATAATAAATCTTCATGGTTCCTTAATAGAAAGTAAAGATACAGGCAATTTTTAGTTGGTTGGGCCTCATTCAAATTCATGAAGCGGCGAATCCGTTGTTAATGGCTTGAAATTGCGCTGGTATTTGTTGCTATGAGTTGCTGAGACATTTCTCTACGGGTGAATTTTGACTTAGCTTCTGTTGCAGTTGTATGAGCTAAAAAAAACTTCTCCATCCGTTAACTTGGCTTTCCTGAACATAGCGTATCCTAGAGATTAAAATTTCTAGACGATGTTTTACAAAACTATAGCAAGAATAATTCCTTGTAGAAGGTGCGGCTGAAATTGTTTTTTGTTATTGAAAAGCATTAAATGTTATTGATGCACGTCATTAACATATTTCTAAAGGATTCAGGTAATTAAATCTATCAATATTTGAAATCGTTAATACTTATTTCAAAAAAAGTGATTAGGACATTGTGATTAAGACACAAAATTGATAAAAAACTAATCATCGGGAGACTTTGAAAGAATTGTAGTATAAACAATATCCCTTTTCCTCTAACCTATGGTAATAATTTTCATACTACAATCCCAGATAACGTTCTAGTACCATACTACTCGTAATGTCAAGGCAACACAGCCAGCGCGGTGACCAAGATAAGTCTTGTTGCTCTTTAATTTATTTAATTATTATTATTTAATTTATTTTTAATTTATCGTATCGCTGGAGCATTGTGGCATGGGTGCCCAATGATTACTCCCGCTGAGGAGGTTGTGTTTTTGTCGTGTTTGTCTCTTAGCCTGTCTGTTTTTTTTTTTTTGTCTGTTATACTCAATCAATCAACTTTATTAGGTACTCACAGGGTGGTACAATAGTTCTGTTAAACATAGCTTATCACTAGACTTAAATTAAATACAGAGAGCGCTTGATATCATTAGTACACGTTACACCGCATTCCGGCTCATTGTTTGGCCTGTAAGAGTATGCGCTGCCATCGGCTATACATATTTGACAGTCTGTAGCAAGGGCCATCGCACACCAGGTTTATCAGCGAATTAGCTGATTTTTCTATCCTGTATTGGAGACTGTAAGCACATTTCCTTGTTCTGACCTTCAGACAGTCAGTATACTTATGAGCAAATATCACAGTAGCACTATACGACCTAGGTACATTCATAAGCCGGGGAAATATGTCATTTATACTGTTTATCTGTCACCCAGATTGCTCTAAAACTTAGGTTCGGATCTTTACGTCATTCACAGGGATTTTTAGGCATGTTAACAGTAGGCTAACAAGTGACTAACTTTTGGTAAAAATCCGTTCAACTGTCTCTTCGTTAATCTGTCTGTCTGCCTATTTCTTCTTAAGGCCATAAATCAAAAATTTATCGACAGATTCTCATGAAATTTCATGAGTTGTTAGGAATAATATGAAGAGCAGATGACCCAATTTTTGAGATGATCTGATCGTTAGTTTGTATATTGCTATATTTGATTCTATGCTTGATAGCACAATAAGTCAAAAAATTATGGATGATTTTTTGCGAAATTTACGGGAGTTGTTATTAGTGTTAAGGGACATAAATTTTGTTGATGATCGGTTGATCTGTTTGTGTGACTTATTTTTGCTATAATGTTTGTTAGCAGCATAACTCAAAAAATTATGAACGTATCTCCATGAAAATTGCAGGAATTAGATTTTTGCGCTGATACAAAGAATATCAACGTTTCAGAACCGATTCGTATTTTTCGTTACTATTACCATGCTTGGCGGAGGTAGGCGTTCTCAGAGTGCTCTCTCTCTCTCCTTTTTTTTCTGTGCGAATGTATGAAATTTCGCTGGATCTGTAGAAGTATAAATGAAAACGGTGTTAATATTTATTTAGAGAAGTTGGTTATCAGCCTATAGTTCCATCATTGTTAAGTGTGATTCATCAATTGAACTTGAGCTATATTTTGTTTGTATTAAATAACCACCAGTTTCTACTTCGTGTGAACTTATCTAAGTAGCTTGACTAGCGTCTTGGTTCGGCGTAGCTCGGACTGAACCGTTATGCTGCTAGGGCGGTCGTTTTCACCCGCGAACGAAGTGGCGGAGGTGATAGTGTTTTCGTTGAAAATTTAAGTACATTTGTTTGTGCATTTGTCTGTCCACCCAAAAGGAGTGAGAAGGAGTTGATCAATGTTCATAATTTTTTACAGGTTGTCTGTTGGGTTGACCTCGATGTGAAAAGTGATAAAAGTAAAGTTAGCTGGCCATCACCAACGCCGGAATTCAATTTTGTCGTCTGTTCAACCAAAAACAGACAGAAGGAGTTGAGTCACGGAAATAATAATTATTTTTTTCAGCCAGTCAGTTGGGTTGACTCCGATGTGAAAAATAGCAAAAATCTAGCATTTGCTAGCCATCATATATGACGGTGTTTAAAATGCCGCCACCCATGGAAGTTCTAGTACAACAATCCGTTTTTGTTTCAGTCTTTTAAATATTAATGTCTCTCGTTATATTATCGGGTGACTGCGACACTGCAGCTAGTGTTTCCATTATTAATAGTATTACCTTATTGGTTGCTGAGAACTACGATGTTTCAAACTTGTATTAGCTGTTCGTACATCGGCAGTTGTTGCATTGACCGATTTTATATTGCTCAGTGTCAGCTGAAACTCGAAAATTAACAGTTTTTCTAATTTTATTCATTGCTACTCTAAGCTGAGTAACCAATTAGGATTTTTATTGATGCTAGAGATCCTAGAGCCAACTCTACTAATACGATTACATAGTCCTGATCGGAACTTCACCATGACGTCTTTGAACAACATTGTCTAATTACTAAAAAATAAGTCATTGGGAATTTAGAGTGCCCAAAATAGGAGCGGTAGTTTAAACTTTTCAATTAGCGCTTACAATTATGTAAAAATTACATCAGTGAAGGGATTTTCGACAAGTTTCATAACATTGAAATTTTGGACAAGTTGAAGCCATGACGTAACAACGTAAACCGATTTATTGCTTTGGCACTGAGCTGCTAACACCCACGGAAGTTCTTAGTTTGCAGTCAGCATAATAGTTTGTGCTGAGGCAGAAAAGTGTGCAGCCTCGATGCACAATGTAGAACAGCCCTTACAGTGTCGTTTGCCAGACGCGCGACTAGAATTCCCGTTCGTAGTTCCACATTTCCTGTCACTTCCATATACCGTACACTGCGAAAAGTTGTCGATATGCGTATGTGTACTTGCAACTGATGGGCTACAGTATGCTAAAAAAGTTTCTCCTAGGATGGTTTGATATTGTTCCTCTACGCATGGATTTTTGGCCTGCTGTATCATAAATGAACCAAATGCCAAGATGAACAGCACATGTAGAGACAATAAAATTATAATGGAAGTTAACAGTGTAACTTAATTAAAGCTGTAAACAACACTGGACCGGAGGTTTGTGGGAGGTTTATCTTTGAATTTAAAATAGGATCCTAACGTAAATGTATTTTTGTATTTTTGCCCACAGTCAAGAGATTCATTAAATAAATAACTTTGATCAATATTAGTTTTGATGTTATCTTCTAAGTATTTGAAAGTTGACGAGCGCGTTTTAGATATTGTGCGACCTTAGAATGTTAACTTTTAGAGGTTATTCTAAAATAAAAGGTTTTGTAGTAATTTCATCTAGTCCATATATCCTGTTTCAACTTCAATCGGTGTCAAAATATTCGGCGCCAAAAAAAAAATATATATTGCAGCAAAAAAATCGGAGCCCAAAAATCGGCGCCCAGCAATCGACGCCAAAAAGTATCTGACCCGATTCAATGACTATATATTGGATGCACTGCCTTGCGCTAGTTAACACCATCATTATCAGGACAAGAGCTTGGTAGCGATGTCTTTGTTGTGTTCCATAATTCTACAAGCAACTTATTGTTTAATCTTGTTCTATCCTACGATATCCCACTCATATTATACTCTTAATTTCACAATGATTACTAACAACATAACTCAGCGTATGACATTCTCAGGAACACGCCAAGAAATCTCTGTGGCCGCAAGGTTATGTTTAGATTTGAAAACACATCTACCCAGACTCCCGTGTAGATTTGCATTGTAGAAAGTAAATAAAAGCTTAAAGTTGTAGAGATTTCTTTGTGGGGACCAAGCCGAACTTAGGATGGCATCCGTTGCCCGGAAAAACCAGCTAATCCAACTTACCTTGCTTGCCTACAGAAAATGAAATGGTAGCCGATCGCCAGAAGCCACTTGGTTGGCGCAGGATCGAAGCAAGACTGTTGAGTCCGGTTTGACCCCTTCGCATTTATGGCAGGGTTCCTTATAGCGCGCAGCCCCTTGCAGCTGAATTAATATTCTGTAACTCAGCAGCACGAGATAAGGCGCGTCGCACTGCAAAGTTTGTTCACCTTTCAGCTCTACAGTACAAAAATATCAACTTCCGTAAAGATATTTTTTATTAACTACGCGAATTAATTTGGAGGGAATATTGCAAAAGAGTTAAGTGTCCATGAAAACCACATTTTTACGTCATTCGTTGATCATAGGCCTTGCCGTCGATGTTCATTTAGAGCTTTCAACCTCTAAATACTTTCCGGAGCTGAAGTAAACTAGATATTCATATATTTTCTCTAATGAACAAACATAGTTGATGGTACAATGAGTTCCGAGTCCATAATTCAATCTGTTGAAAGTGGCTCTCAACTTCAAAAGGCACTGGGAGGTACTTGTTGCGTGTAATTGGAACTAGTAACAGAAGGCTGAAAACACTCGTACGTGCACGACGATTCATTAGTGAAGTACTTAAAAAATATGCACGATCGAAGTTCGTTTGTTCCTTCCTAGATTCAACGATTTCTTCTCATGAGGCAAACTTCACACGTTACCCATATCAACGCGTTCAATCACAGAAGCGAACACGAGCTGTGCGTCAACTTTTTCTGTCGCCGTCTACACGAAGAAGCGTCCTTCATTCAAATGCATGCCGAGCACGTTCAATTATGATATCGTCTTTTTAAATTTTTGTTTGCACTGTATTTTTTATATGTTTGAAATTATATTTGCATCCTGGAATCGTATAGCCTGATTTTGAAGGGAACAGCTTATTAATAAAATATTTATAGCCTGATAAACCGATTGAAGAGAAATCAGCACAGAACACTGTGCTGCACTACCAATCAAAGATGGCGCCCATGTTCTTACAGCATTTTAGGGCTTTCTATGGTTACACTGTATAATCGTGATTCTGATCATTAAAGTGAAGACGAAAAATCGTATAATAATAATAATAATAATTAGCTTTTATTAAGAACACAATAAGTTCACAAAATACGCTTACAAGCTTACAAGTACAAACAAAGTAGTCAAAATTCAACCTAACAATTAGGCCCACTCACTAATATTGGTGCCACGTACAATGAGAATAAATAGATACACTCAGCCTACACCTGCAGACACGAATGGCATTGAGCAGCTCAATTTCAGACAGGACATAGAAAGAACTCTTGACTCAATTGGAACAGTAAATTTAACAGATTATCCTTGTACAGTGTGATTGAGACACAGCGTTTCATTTTAGCTGGCCTGGCCAGGGGGCATGTAACAATAATAATACAAGTTGCACGCAGAGCTCAGACCCCAGTATACCAACAGGCTCACATATAGTCCTACCGTACCTCGAGCAATCAAACGGAAATAGTACAGTAGGAAGACAGAGATATATC
>LQNS02278097.1:10515461-10539394 GCA_001587735.2 Parhyale hawaiensis
GAGATTCTTCTCCCCCTCTGTTTCTATTTTCTTTTTCTCTTTTTTCTCTTTCGTCTTCCGTTTTTTCTCTTCTCGTTTCCCCAATCCTCTATATCCTACTAACATAATGGCAATAGCTCAAAGAAGCCGGGGTTTCTATTTTTTATTTTCTTTTTCTTTTTTTTCTCTTTCGTCTTCCGTTTTTTCTCCTCTCGTTTCCCCAATCCTCTATATCCTACTAACATCATGGCAATAGCTCAAAGAAGCCGGGGTGTTAGTCCCGGTGTCTCTTTGGGAATGGGCCTCTTGGTTCGTCTACTGCCGCCTATCTAATCTAATCTAATGGCATACGACAAAGGGGCTTACTTTCTCAAATTCTCTTTAACATCTTCATTGAAAGCATCCACACCCATCTGAACGCAGCTGGAGTGGTGTGTCACATTAATGGTCACGCAGTGAATGCGCTCAGTTATGCTGATGATATGGTTCTCGCTTCTCCCCATTCTAGAGGGCTGCAAAAATTGGTCTCAATTTGCGAGAGCGAAGCCAACAAACTATGTATTGAATATAATACTGTTTCTATATATGTACATTAAACCTATGAGAAGTAACCTGCTCTCCGATAAAGTTATCCGACTTAAGGCGATGATCTCACTTACGTAGACAGCTTATCTTACCTGGGTCAGAAAATCACCAATGATTTTCGTGATAATCAGGATATAGAGAAAGAAACGCGAAAGCTCCACGCAGGGAGCAAAATGCTAATCAGGAAGTTTGGTCACTGCTCGGATAACGTTAAGTGCCAACTCTTTCGAAGCTACTGCTATTCCTAGTATTCTAAGTCGCTTTGACCTAACTTTCAGCATCACGCCTACGTGTTGCCTATAATGACATATTTCGGCGCCTGATGAATGTGTCGAGGTCAACTAGCGCAAGTATGATATTTGCTCAAAAGTATACTGATTGTTTCAAAGTCAGGGCAAGAAAATGCGCTCTGAGTCTCCAGCTCAGGATAGAAAAATCTGATAACGCCTTACTCAAGGTGATTCACAACAGTCCTGGCTACAAACTATCTAACATGTATAGCCGATGGCAGCACGTACTATTTTCAAGCAGGGGCCAAATAATGGGCCGCAATGCAGTGTAGTTTGTAATGTTGGTATTACCTGATCTTTTTATCTAATGTAACTTTAGTATTAAGCTGTTTCCTGGGTACCATGTCTCTACATGTACCTAATAAAGCATAATAATAATATATATTGGGTCGTGAAATTTCCTCGATAATAATATTATTATTATTATTATCGAGGGTATTTCACGACCCAAATTGGATCGGTTGAGCGATGTTCAGCTCTACACTCTTGCGCCGGGTCACATCCCGCGACCTAAGGCTCAGAGTACTTTGCGAATGATGTGCGCTGTTCCAAGCAGAGCGCTCTTCTGGAGGGTTCCAGGGTGGAGATGGCCGCACTTGAGCTCTCGTGAGGCAGTCTTTTTTGAGATTCCTGGACATTGCCCCCAGAGCTCCGATGACCACTGGAACGACGTACACCTTCATCTGCCACAGTCTTTGGAGTTCGATGGCAAGGTCACGGTACTTTTCCGTTTCTCCACTTACATGTTATTATTATTATTATTATCGGAGGAATTTCACGACCCAAATTGGATCGGTTGAGCGATGTTGGGCTCTACGCTCTGGCGCCGGGTCACGTCCCGCAACCTAATGCTCAGAGCACTTTGCGAATGATGTGCACTGTTCCAAGTAATGCGCTCTTCTTGAGGGTTCCTGGATGGATTTGGCCGCACTTCAGCTCTCGCAGGGCAGTCTTGAGAGTCTTGGACATTGCTCCCAGAGCTCCTATGATCACTGGAACGACGTCTACCTTCATCTGCCACAGTCTCTGGAGTTCGATGGCAAGATCACGGTACTTTACCTTCTTCTCCACTTCCTTGTCCACGATTCTGGAATCGGATGGGATTGAAAAGTCAATCAGTTTAGCTGACTTCTCCTGTTTGTCTTTGACGACGATGTCCGGTCGGTTGGCGTAAAGTACACGATCAGTTTCCATCCGCTTGTCCCAGTAGATCTGCACGGCTTCGTTTTCAACCGCGTTCGCGGGATCGTGCTCGCACCACCTCTCACTGACCGGGAAGTTATGGATCCTCAAAAGGGTCCAGTGAAGGTGTCTAGCAACATTATCGTGCCTCCGCTTGTACTCCTTTTGCGCCAGCACTCCACATTCGCTTATAACGTGGTTGATGGTTTCATCCGAGCTACTGCAAATTCTACAGGTAGAAGAAACGTTTCTCTTGTCAATCTTGTTTTGGATGTACCTGGTTCTGAGAGCTTGCTCTTGAGCTGCCAGGATGGAGCCTTCTGTTTCCCGCTTCAGCTCACCCCTCAGAAGCCAGTTCCAAGAGTCTGTTACAAATTTGTCCTGAACAGCTTCGAGGTACTGGCCGGACATCTCCATGGTCTTCCACTTTTTAGTTCGATCGAGGCGTCGTCGCTGTTTGAATTGGTCAGCCGTTTCGGTCTCTTTCAGCAACTTCACTTCGACTAAGCAGCGCCCCCACGGGCCGTCGCTCTCTCTCTGAAGTGTTGGGTGAGAGCGCGTTTTTTCGCTTCGACGCAGTCCTCGACGCTGATGAGGCCACGGCCCCTTTCTCTTCTGTTAATGTAAAGTGTGTCTACGCACGATCTTGGGTGCAGTGCTCAATAGATGGTAATGAGCTTCTTGGTTTTGATATCCATGTAGGTGCAGTCTTTCTTGGTCCAGTTGATGATGCCAGCAGAATATCGGACTATGCGGACGGCCCAGGTGTTGATGGCCTCGATGGTGTTGCCCCATTGAGGTATGATTTCAGGATGAGCCGGAGTCGGGTGAGGTACTCCTTCCGAATGGAATCTTTTATCTTTCCGTGGAGAATGGTGTTATACTCCATGACACCCAGGTACTTGAAACCTGTCCTCTCGATATCCTTGAAGGTATCTTCTTCGATGGTGATTCCCTCGGAAGCAGTAAATTCTCCCCTTTCGATGTTGAGAACTCCGCATTTGCTAACACCGAACTGCATCTTGATGTCTTGGGAACACTGATGGACTATATTAAGAAGCCGCTCTACTTGATCTTTCGATTTGGCATAGAGCTTGAGATCGTCCATGTAGAGCAGGTGGTTGAGTTTCATGGTACGACTGTAGTTGTAGCCCTAGCCGGTCGTGTTCAGGGTCTCGGAGAAGGGGATTATGGTCAGGACAAAGAGTAGTGGAGATAGGGAGTCGCCCTGGAAGATGCATCGCTTGATGCTCAAGTCGCCGAGCTGCTTATTGGCGCCTTTAAGGTGGGTCTTCCAGTTGGGCAGGGTCGTCGCGATCAGATTCCGGATGTTGCCGGCGATGCTGTAAATTTCCAGGCATTCCAGGACCCAGGAGTGAGGGACCATGTCAAAGGCTTTTTTGTAGTTAAGCCAAGCTTAGGTTTTTCTTTTTGCTCCTGGCGTCTCTCGTGAGGAGCTTGTCGACGAGCAAATGGTCCTTCGTTCCCCTGGTGTTCCTGCGGCATGCTTTCTGTTCGTCGGTTAGGAGCTTCTTTGAGTCTAGGTGTTGGCAGACTCTCTCGTATGTTATGCACGTCAGCACCTTCCACAAGCGCGGGAGGCACGTTATAGGGCGGTAATTGCTGACCTCCGTGCCCTTTCCTTTGTCCTTCTGGATTAGGAACGTCTTCCAGGAACGTTATCCAGGTGGGCACGGTTCCACGTTACAGGCTGCGGTTGAGCTGTGCAGCAATTCTGGAGTGCAGCGATGTGAAAATTTTGATCCAGTAGCCATGCACCATGTCTGGTCCGGGTGCTTTCCAGTTCTTGGTCTTGCTCAGTTGCTTTTTGAGCTGTTAACTGGTAATTGTAAGGTCTGGATCTGCTGCGACATTCTTCTCCTTGACGTCGTGGAGCCATTCTGCGGCGTTGTTGCGCCGTACCTCTTTGCTCCAGATGTCACTCCAGAATCGGATGCTCTCTTCTGCGTTGGGTGAGTCAGAGCTTGTCTTTTCTCCTCTAAGGGTTTGATAGAGGCGTTTCTGGTTGGTGCTAAATAGCTGGTTTTGATGGAATCTAGCTACTCTGGCCTCGAAGCGTCTAACTTTGCTCCTCATAGCAGATACCCACTGTTTTAAGGTATTTTTCAAGTTGGTTAGGCCGACGCGAGGCACCGGTACCTCGACTCGAGCAGATTCTTCTTTTCTTCGCCGTGGAAATTCCCTCTGCGCCATTCGGAGATCCAGCTGAGATGTTTCCTGATCTCAGCAATGTTCTTCTCGAGGCGGTTCTTCCAAGGAGAATCCTTTTTTGGCTGGGTCCATTACGATCGGGGTTGTACCTCAAGGATCCCCATTGCGAGGTCTGCTCCAGCTTTGATGAGGACGTTTGTTTCAGTGAATATTATTATCACTAGTGGACCCGTGCGTGAAAAATTAACTCAGTAACCTATACGTTTGCCTAATGCCTCTAGGCCGGTGCGGAATCTCCTCTTCAGTTATTTGCTTCTTAATTTTCTTCATTGATGTTTTGTCGTGCTGTCATCCTTAGGTCTTCTATATCGAGAGGCAGAAGTGACATCTTGCGTAAAACACTCCAACAAACGTAAACAAAACAGCAGCTTATATACAATGTGTTCGGTCCGTAGCAAAGATACCGTTGATGCCGTCTTTCCACCTCAAATATCTGCTTCATTTGAGGTGCTCAAATTTAGAGCTATGAAGAGAAAACTGCTTCGTCAGAGGAAAACAGTAAGCTAGAAGAAATAATTGTCTACTGCCCATGAAAACTTATGTTTCGTTGACAATTGCATGAAAATGGGAAGAATAGCTAATGCAACGAAATCATCTGCGGGAAGAAACTACGAATCAATAAGAATGAGAGTGCCAACGGAAGCTGCAGATATCTTCAGTGCTACGATTTCAACTTCGGCAATGCAAGAAGTGCATTCAGACATAAGGTTGCCTTGTACTTTACCGTAGATTCGATGTATGGAGAAGCTAATACTCGTACAAATCAGACTAAGCCTGCGATGTCTTCATTGTTGGAATTTCAACTGTCCCTACTTAAGATACGTTTGCCATCTTTTGCAACCCGGCCTATTTTCTGCCTATCACTTTCAATGGAGCTTGAGAGGATAACCAGAGCCTCCATCCTGGGCTAAATTCCGCCTATCTAATTCGTTAAGAGCGTGACACCTAACATATAAATATATATATATATATATATACATATAAGAATTAGATCAGAAGCAAATAATATAGTTGAAATTTTATTACCCACGACGCGTTTCGCTGTAACCTCAGCTCATCAGATGGGAGGATCGAAGACGATAAATAATTCGTTGACATCTTGAAATTTTAGCGGTTATCACATAAAGATGGTATATATGATACTGGTTTGAGGAAATTTATAAATGACTTTATCTCTAATACAAAGGTTTTTGTCGTTTTTTAAACAAAGACCATCCTGTTCACTTCAGCTACTGCACTAAGTACAGAAATCTATATTTGCAGTTGCACTTCCGAATCGAATTTTGGACTATAGTTTGTTATGCTTACGACAGCTGTAGGATGCGTAACTATTATGGAGTCTACCATGCAGATGTGCCACCTATTGAAACCCGTACAGGTTGTAAACTGTCGCTTTCGGCACCTCTCTATGTCTGTATTTAGTGCAGTAGCTGAAGTGAACAGGATGGACTTAGTTTAAAAAACGACAAAACATTTGTATTAGAGATAAAGTTATTTATAAATTTCCTCAAACCGGTATCATATATACCATCTTTATATATATATACCGCGAAAATTTCAAGATGTCAACGAATTATTCATCATCTTCGATCCTCCCACCTGATGAGCTGAGGTTACAGCAAAACGCGTCGTGGGTAATAAAATTTCAACTATATTATTTACTTCTGATCTAATTCTTCAATATGTACGCCATCTAGAACCAGAATATATATATTTAAATATAAACACACGACGGTCATTATTAGTATTAGATCATCGGCGCGCCGCGTCCACCAGTTGGAGCGAACGCATTGATAGAATGACGTGTGAACACGGCTTTAAACTATTGTTTAAGAGCGGCTCAGTATAACTACGTATATCCGCCTCAGTATCATAGCTACGTCTGAGACAGAAGCGGTATAATAACTTAATTTCTTTGCTTTATTTTTCTGTTCGTTGCAAAAAATAAAAATGAAACTGGATTTATTTTTTACAGTAGCTAGTTGTGATTGATCTAATAGAAGAGCTCCTTATTTACGAAAGTGAAAGAACGATGCATTCCCCATGGCTAGAAACATACACAATGGATAGAAGATAATGCACGTTCTTCCCTAACGGAGTCATGATCATTCATCCGAGTGAACGGCATTGAATATTATCGGATTATTGCTCTGAAATTTCTAATTGGATTGGTCGTCATTTCTGCAGACCAAGTTCACTACTACGTATATATATATATATATATATATATACCTCAGACAAAGAAAGACAATGACGAGTAACTTTTAAGCGCCCCTGAGATCGACTTTCCGAGACCGTGATGACGTCATACGTGGACCTCAAGGGATTGGTTGCTTCAGGCAAAATAATATAGTGAGCTGCTTGCTTGCCCGCATGCGCTCTTTCAGGTGGGTAATTATAGCAATACACATCAACTTCTTTACTGGTCAGCGGTCACACCGCTACTGAGCAGTTCTTATTGCCACTACCAAGACTGTCAGTCAGGGCTTTTGAGAAAACTCCTAATTTTGCAAAAATAAGATGCTTTGGCAGCTCTCGTACCAGAAAGACAGACACACAGACACTCTGAAAACTTTACATCCCAGTGGATACTCCGCCGGGATGCAACATGGTTTAAATTAAAACGCTTTCTTGAACGGTGCGCAAGCACCGCCACGCCCCTCCACAAGAGGACTCTATTTTCAACTGAAATGAGAGGTCGCTACTCTAGCAAGACTCTGCAACGTGCAGCTTCTAACTGCTTCCTGTTATTAAACTGAAAATCGCAAACGACGTTGAAGTAACGATGTGATAGGCAACACATGCTGTGGTTATGACGGCAAGCAGGTTTTAGTACCAACTCAAAAACTATCTGAAGTAAAAAAACATGCAGTATTATGATGCTTCTTCACAGACCTTTTCTTCCTATGTTACCACATATTTCTTCAAAGGCTGTAGACTGTAGGGCAAGAATGGTAAATGCTTGAGTTTCTCTTCACCCATGTTACTGGATGTGATGACGTCACAGGCTGAGCAGCTCCTAATTAGTGCACGCCACGACTCGTTTGGTGATATAGCTTTGCTAAGAGATAGAAACTCTTGGATTTTCGATACTGTGAACTTTGTCTTGTAGATGCCAAACTTGGAATTCCAGAAGTAGCCAAACTGCTCGACCAACGGGAACCGGCTTCAGGTTGCCAGGCGTAAGAGATCTGCCCAAGTTCATTCCACGCCAGTCTTGTTTTCGGTTGTGTAGTTAATTATTGCGACATGTTTTGCAGCTGTTTGATTGTGTTCCTCTACGCGTGATCTCGGCGGCAACGCATACAAGCAAGAGACTTTCCTTATATGATTGGAGCAGTATTAATATACTTGCTATTACTGAGTTATTTAGTCCAAATATAAACAACCAAAATAATTGCTACAGGACACTAAACTAATCCCTTTCAGTCAAACCAGTTGTGCCATCTGTTGGAGAGTACATAACTTCTCCGGTATGCTTGTCGCTGCTCGCTTGGAACAATATAATGTTAAGGCGCTCTATAAATATGGTTTAATTAATAAATCTGCTTTTAAAGTATTAAAGAATTGTTAATGAATGATGATATATATTAGAAATTAAGTGAATAAATAAATAAACTTCATAACATAAATGAATAGCTAATCATGAATAATAAATAAAAATCAAGTTCATGTTTCATTTTCAGAATGACACTAGATAAAGATATCGAATAAAAATTCCCTTTTCAAAATTATTATTTCGAATTATCAAAATACACATGACATGTTGAGCAAATCCCCAAGGGGCCAGCTACTCCCCAACCTACCTAACTTAAAGATCAAACGATTGGGCTTCAAACTGCTGGTTGGATCATGAACGCACATAAGATCTTGCAATATATTGGAAAAAGGCCGTGAAAATTTAGTACAAAGAGGTAATCGCATGAATATATGAATTAAATAAGCAGTGGTACAACACTCACGCGAAAGACAGTAAGAAAAAGAGTCTCTGTCTAGCCATGCTCTTGATTCCATCTACTCTTGGGACCAAGATTGCCGAAGGGATGACGCTGCATTACGGACATTAGCGGAACTTGCCCTGCGACTGATAACTACTGCCAGCATGGGACGTACACAGTTATTCCATTATAATATGTTAGGACACGGGAGGAAATGTATGCACTTCCTATTCTTCACGCATTAAATGCTTAGTTTAGGTCGGTGCGACTTCAGAGAGAACACTCGGGAACAGGTTAGCATAAATGACACTGAGATATAACCCGATAGCTCTAGTACGGTGCAGGGGAACCTTATGCTTAGCGCATGTTTGTATTGGGCATATTTATCGGTACCAACGCTGCACTGCCAACGTTGTTGCCCAAGGGCAACATTCGCGGGCGAATATCTTACGCAGTAACAGAATTATTATCGGCGGATGATTCACAGCATGTACTGTAAAACGCAGATCAGTGCGTGCATGGGAATCACGTTTCTTTATATCACTCCGGGGCAACAAGGTGGACCAACAACATTTCAGGTTCTGTGATAGTACGCGTTTACTGCCAGATGAAGCATCACGCTAAGTATTTGTCAATTATAGTAGTTGAACAGTCAGTAAAACTGCTTCTTTCGGGGACTAAAAGATATAAAAAAACCCTAAATCTAAGGCCAGGCGGCAAGATTTAACTTGAACGCCCCCTCTCGCCAATGGAGAAAGAGGGAACACGTAAACGTGCGTACGATCGAGGCATTACCTCATGACTGACTATTCTTTCAAATTTCCTTCTTACATTTTAACAAACTACA
Source organism: Parhyale hawaiensis (assembly GCA_001587735.2). NCBI lineage: Eukaryota > Metazoa > Arthropoda > Malacostraca > Amphipoda > Hyalidae > Parhyale > Parhyale hawaiensis. Next base: position 10,524,515 of record LQNS02278097.1, read on the forward strand.
TTTTCAAAGACTATTTCGTGCTTCCATTGCTAGAGTGTCCAGTCTGGTTTATCAGGTATTCAATCTCTATATCTGTCTTGAAAAACGTTTTTCCTGCTTCCATAGCTGAAATTTTTGTACCAAACCAGCTTACAGTTTTCACGTGGCTCGAGTTGTTACTACAGGCAAGAAGTGGAGCGGATGGGTGCTTCGAACTTTCTCTACACGAGAGGCAGACACAATGCTCACCTTATGGAAACAACTAATACTACCGAGGATTGAATACTGTTCACCTCTTTGGATGCCAAGCAAGCGGAAAGACTTAGAGCGTCTTGAGGCTATCCAGCGATCGTTTACTGCCAAAATCCGGGGTATACAAGATTTAAATTATCACGAAATGCTTGCTCAACTTCAAATGTACTCCATTCAAAGAAGATTCGAGCGCTTTACGATCATATATGTCTGAAAAATTCTAGAAGGCATTACTGTCAACGTCAATGGACGAATCCAGGCCAGACACTCAGACCGTATTGGTCGCACTTGTGACGGACGAATTCCGATCAAAACTGGTGGTGACGCAGTGGCCACAAAGTATTCTAATAGTTTCGCGGTTCGGGGGACGAGATTATTCAACAAAATGCCACGTCACATCCGAAATGTCACCGGTACAGAGACTGCGAAATTTAAAAACTCACTGGACGCATACTTACTGAAAGTGCCAGATAAACCTGCTGTAAGCGGCTACAGGAACTGTGGGGATAACTCGCTGTTGGCCATCCCGCTCCTACTGTATTCCTATTACTTAGGAACATGCCATAAGTGAAATTTTTAGGTGCAATAAGATTAGTTTTTAGGAACTATAACTGCAACATTTTAAGCGCAATAAATCCGGGCTCTAACTATTAACCAACAGGGTGAAATATGGGCCGCAATACACAGTAGCTTGTAATGTTAAATGATAGCCTGCAGGGTCTCTCTATTTTTCTTCTGTCTCTTTATTTCTTCACATTTTGAACCATGTGTTACTCATGAGTGCGTAATATATTTTTTTCATTCATTTCAGTGTAATATTAAAACAGGGCACAGCATTAGCCAAAAAGTGTTCAGCGTCGGAACAAAGGCGCATATTGGCATATTACCAGCATAAGAGTGCTGAAGTTTACTTAACATTGTACAAATAAACGCTCTAGTGTTCTTCTGATTCTAATAATTGAGTGTCTCAGCGAGCCGAATAGCTTTTTTGTCGGTATCAGTCACGAGGTAGGACGACTTGTACGCAAAGAATTGCCACGTTGGCTTAATACTTCCAATTAAGCACCGTTTAATACTTACGGATTGAACAAACAGACTTTTATGTACACATGTTGACAATGTTTTGCCCGCAAATACTTGAAGCTCATTCTCAAAGGCTCTGAACGCAAAAAGTTGTTTAGCTGTTCTGCCTAAGGGCGGTGCAACTTCATTAGCAACGGTACATCGATAGAGTTCAATCACTCCTTTAGATTAGTTGGAGAGCTGGTACGAGAGATGGAGTAACGCAATAGTTTATGCCTAAGGCGTTACTGCACTAGACATATTTGCAGTCCCCTTGAACCATGGAATACATGCAGTCCTGAAGAACCTGGCCCCGCAGTTGGCTACAGCGCCTGTGGATATCACCGTACCCTCGCACCAACGCCATCATATTCTTTAGTTTCTGCCTGTGAGTAGCATTACTCTCGTGTCTGTCCATACACGTTATAGAGGCTGTTAAGAAAATTGAAGCCAGTGCAAAACAGACGATATTGTGCTACATTGTTAAGCTATCTAGGGCGCTTGAGAGGTACAGCGCTGAAATGACGGTACCGAAAGCCTTTTTTTTTGGAATATTGAGAAAATATATTCAAACAATCAAGTAATCAAGTAATGTTGACCGGTGTCGTGGTATAAGTAAAGTGGGTAAGGTACTGAGTAGCCGCGATGTAGAATCATGCAGAATAAGTACCACACTCCTCTCTACTGCAAAGTGGCAAGAGAGTATAGAGAGGAATCATAAGTTATTCCCTTCATTATTGAAATTAAATGAGCCGAAATAGTAAAGCTAGGGAACAAAGTTGTCAATGAACAACCAGAGTTTTCATATTAATATCTTGCAAAAGATTCAAAAACTTCGGCCGATCTAAGCCGGAACTACTGACAGCAACTTTGGATTTGTCACTTCGCATCACGTTGCAGGCGTTAGAAACAGTCCAATTATGTTGTACCGACTGGAATGTCTATTTTATGAAAGAAAGAAGTCTCACAGGTTATCGTTTCAGGGTCAAAGTCTAATACTTGAATCAATTTGTGGCAGTCAGAGCACTTGCTTGAAATTTGTAACAAGACAAGTCACGTGGGTTCGGCTTAGATCAATTTTGACGACCCAACCGAACGAGCCCTTAATGATACAACCCTAGAAGATTACTACCCTGGGGCTATTATTCAAAGTAATAATGTTATAAGTATTTTATAATTACAATCAATTATAATATAGCTATTCTAAGTATAATCACAACTTATCGTGAACTGTAGCTACTTGCATCAATGTGTCAAGGGGAGCCTATAGCGGCCATGGTAACATAAGGAGAACAGCAACCTGTTACTGGCCTCATCATCTCGTAATCGTGTCGCTGCCAGCAGCCTGGCTGTAATGAAATAAATAATATTTATTTGAGGTTCAAGGAACTTGCAGCGTAAACTGGCATTTCGAGACTGTGGCTATTTCGAGCCACTGTAGTGGCTATTACTGGTTTCTGTTCCTGTTCAAAGAATTGCCTTTTCGAGTGTACTATATTAACCCATTTGCTTTGACTCCATCTCCATGTCCGTTATCATCAAAACATCGTTTCTACTGATTTCCCAAAGCGGTGTGTTGTTTATTCTCTGAAAGTTCTGACTACACCTTCAAAGGCGATGTTTTATACTTTCATAAAAAAATAGATAGATGCACCGTTAGGAACTTATTTCTATTAGTAAATGAAACTAACCTCCAGCAAGATTATTATCATAGTGTTCTTAGTAAGAGGTTCAGGTAAAGCTAAACTCCTGAGAGAGTCAAGGTGCTACTACTTTTTTTTCAACCTGAAATCAGATTTGATTGAAGTCGCCTTTTATTTTAACATCGTTGAATGAGAAGCAGTTGTACAGTGTACATTGTACACGTCTTCGTTTCAGAAAAGGTCATTACCATATAATTCCTATAAAATTTAACGAAATGAGCGATGTTCAGCCAATATTGATCTTCATTGCAATTGGCACTGATAGAAACTTTGTCATAAGTAGACGCTCGTTCTTAGCACTCACCCCAAACTTTAAAAATCCATGCACTAGAGAGTCAGGGAAAATTTAAAGTGATCTATGAGGAAAATGACCAAACAGAATTGTACCGCCAGAAATCAGCAAAGATTCTAGTCAACATTAGCCTTAAGATTTTCCCTTCAGGCTAAAGAAGAGAAAAAAACCTCAATGCACGAACCGCTTGCAGCTGGTTTGCATGACACTTTAAATATTGTAATAATATGCTTTATAAATATGCTTTATAAATTATATTATAAATTACACAGCTCATTACTAGGGTTACATTCGATACAAATATCAAGTAACACCATCATTGAAACAACACTCCATTGCAGCCCATTATTTGGCCCTTGTTTTGTAAGAGTATGCTCTGCCATGTTCTGTACAGACACGATAGTTTGTAGCCAGAATCATTACGGACCATGTTGCGTGAGGTGTTATAAGATTTTTCTGTCCTGAAATGGAGACTGAGACCTCATTTTTATTGCCCTGATTTTAAGGCAATCAGTGTACTTTTAAACAAAAATCATGCTTTCACTAGTTGACTTCGGCACAATCATCATCGGCCGAGATATGTTATTATAGGCTGCTACACGTTGGCTGCCAAGAGACTTCTGATGAAAATTCGACCAAAGTGAGCTACAGTATAGGGGATAGCAGTAGCTCCGAAACAGCTGGCATTTGACCTTTTTCCAGCAGGGACTAAACGTTTTGATTGACGTCTTGCACACTAACTGCGGAGCTCTCACGTTTTTTCGTTTTTTCTCTATATTCTGGTTATCACGATAATCATTGGTGGTTGATAAGGTATATAAAAACGAGGACTAATGAATAAAATCTCATATTGAACGTTTCAACCACTCAAAGTCAAGTCATCTTCAGTAATAAAATATCTTGAAAATATAGAAGCATCTGCTGTTATCATATCTGTAAGTCAATCTAAAGATAAAGAAGACAGAAAAAATCTATAAATAAAACAGAAAAACTAAGTGTTAACAATTTCAAGGGGAAAAGCACTGGTATGATCATTGAGGCTTGGTTTCGATCTATGTTGCAAGCAATGATTCTAAAATTCTCACATCAAGGAAACAGCGCCATTAAGATAAAATACGAAAATTATCACTCCTACCTAAAACGTCACACTTCTCACAATGGTTGCGCGCAGCAGATTGGGGAGGGTGACAAAGTAAGGCTCCGGTACCACAACTAACACCTCTCACAACAAATAAATTTACAATCGACAATACCGCTACCTTTGTCCACCAAGATTCTAATATAGCTAATGCAAATAGCCTTGTCGTAGCTTCTTTCGATAGCAAAAGTCTTTTCACAAATATTCCTCTACCATGAATCATAAACATCTCTTTGAATTCCCTTTTCGCAGCAACGGACAGTGTTATCGGCCTTACTCAACAATTATTCAAGAAACTCTTAGAATTATCTGTGATTAATTCCTTTTCTAATTTTTAATAATAAGATAGTTTTACAAACTGACGGTTTTGGCATATGTCTCTCTCTTGCACAAACGTTTACTAGCATTTTTATGCGTCACCGTGAGATGCAGTAGTTAGCCGATTGTCCAGACACTTCCAAACCTGCGTTTTACCGACGTTATGTGGATGACACATTTTTTTATTTCAAAACCCGCCTCATATTAAAGAATTCCTTTCCTATCTGTACAAAAATCATCCTAATATTAGGTTCACAGCAGAAATTGAAAGCAGTGACGTTTTCATTTTTTTTATATTGCTTAGTTAGTCGTGCTGACAATAATTTTACTACTTCTAAGTATAGAAAGTCAACATTCTTTGGATTAAGTTTGAGTTTTTTAGTTTCTGATCTTTACGGTTTAAACTAAATGCAGTAAAAACTTTAATTGCATGGGCATGCAAAATTAACTCAGCTTACCTAACCTTCGATCCAGAATTTCGCTTTCTAGCTCGTATATATAAGCTCCTTTAAAGTAGGTCTCTTGACAGTAAATTTCATTTTTCTGAACATGCATCTTCTCAGAATTCCACGGCAGTACCTAGCTATAGGTATCTTGTTTTGCCTTATTTTGGAGAACAATTCAAGAAACTTGCTTCTAGATTAAGGACTTTGTTACAAAAGTATCTTACCAATCTCAAGTTCCGTATTGTACCAAATAAAACTCGTTCACCTTTTCAAGCATGTTCTGGTAGAAAGATGCGTTCTCGGTGGGTATGCGGTCCTCTGTAGTATTCCAATTTAGTAGCTCACAGTAAGATGCCAAGAACGTCGGGTATACTGGATGTGCCTTGAGAACACGATCGTAGAACATGCAGGTGGTAGTTGTACCAGGGCCTTACTTTGTCACTCTCTGTCTGTTTGTCTGTCTGTCTTTCTGTCTGTCATCAAGTTAACTGAAGAAGGTATGGACCGATTTGGATGAAATTTACAGGGATTGTTACCATTTTAAAAGAATCAGATGATCTACTGTTGGTGAAGATCCGTTCGTCCGTTTGTTTGTTTTTCTGCCTCATTCTTCTCAATGCTACAACTCAAAAATTTATTGACTGATTTTAATGAAATTTACATGAGTTGTGAGGTATGTTATGAAGAGTGAATGACCAAATTTTTGTAGCGATCCGTTTGTTCGTTCGTTTCTCACCGTTTTTAATTTTTGTGCTTGTCAGCAAAATAACTTAAAAACGAATGAATGGATTTTTATGAAATTTATAGGAGCTGTTAGTAATGTAGAAGGGCATACATGATTACATTTTGGTGTAGATCGGTTGGTTCGTTTGTATGTTAGACTCATGTTTGTCATAATTCTTGCTAGTAGCGTAACTCAAAAAATTACGAACGGATCTTCAATAAAATTACTGAAGCTGTTAACACTATTGAAGGGAACAAATGATTAGATTTTCGTATTGATACAAAAAAATCATAGTCTCAGAACCAATTTTAATTTTTCGTACCCGTTACCGTGCTTGGCGGAGGTATGCACTCTCAGAGTGCTCTAGTTTTATTGTATAGCTTACGGCTACTTACACAACAGAGTACATTTCATTGCAAACATCATCATTTCATCCAACATGATACTATTAGCGGGAGGAATAGACGAGTATATTTTCAATGGCTTCACACTGGCCAAATTCAAGAGGCTAGTACATACTCTCAAAGTTTATAGATATCCAAAATTCTGGACTGCACAAATAAGCCAAAAACATTTAGCAGGATTTTGAGCTGTTGGTATCGTGATCATCAATCATTTATCTCATTTCGCAAAGTAAACAATCGTGAAAAAGCACATGAAAATCTTTTAATCTCAGAGAAACGTTATTGTTGTACCTGAATAAATGGAAAGAAAACGGCAAAAGTAACTTGTTCTAAGATATGGTAATGGAACATTCTTTAATATATTTCTGCATGTTTCCTGAGTTATACTAGCTCCTTAAATATAATTTCAGGTGTGATTAAGTGACATGACGCAACAGCAGCAGCTGATGATGGTGATGGTGGTGACAGTGCTCGCTGGCCCACTCTTGCAGGTGGGGGTGCAGGCACAGGAGGTGCAGATCGGCCTGTGCAACACCTACCAAACTGCCCTGTCTTTTGATAAAGCTTATATCGCTAAGGTAAGAGCAATGAAGGCATTTGTTTATCTTTTGTGAGACTTCTCCTTCAAATATCATGCTTTGCATGAGTACAACGTACTGTAGTAATTCTAAACATATTATGGTGCTATGCAGTGACCAGAACTTGACCTCATTATGCAGTTTGATGGACTAAATTCCAGAGAATAAAGCACTGTACTGCAGTTAATTTCATAAGCGGTAAGTACAGTGAAGTGCTTCAATTTTAGAAGCAGTGTACGCAACACAGTTCTTAAATTCAAAAGGTAATAGAAGCGGTGTATACTGCTAAGGTAAAGTCAACTTGAGTAAACCCCCTATTGGGCAACCCACACACACTTGTTGTGCTGCGGGTAAAGGCCAACTGGCCCCAGATGAGTATGCGGCTGCAGTCGATCACTGGCCGTCCCTCCCCATTACTGGGAAAGGAAGTGCCCTCTTTGTAGCTCTGCGTAACGATCAACTGCTGACTCAGCACACCTGCCTCCACAAAGCTTTTGCCTGGCTTGGTACGTAAATCTACAAAGTCCAGTGTCATCATTTCAGCACGCTAGGCTGCTACAAAGTACTTGATTTTTTATGCCCACTAGAGCACTGAGTATAGGGAGCTGCTTAATATCCAAAGCAGTGAACACAGTCAAGAACCTTCCAGAAGAAGAAGTTACGTACACTGGAAAGCGGGTCTTGGATTAGTAAAAGTTAAGGGTGTCCAGTACGTGTGCAGAACCAAGATTCAAGTATAAAAAGTTTGTTTATGGATCTCCCTCAATGAACCCTTCATGTTTAACTTTGTCTTGCACATGTCATTCTCACTAAAATTATTAATGCAAGCTAGAGAATGGGACTTACTTTTGTATTTATGCAAGACCCTAGCAGATTTCTTGGTCCCCTCATAAATTAAAATAAAAAATAGCTTTCTCGACGGCCAAAACTTCTACACACGGAACAACTCGAAAAAAAAAAAACTTTTGGACGCCCTGGATGATCATTTACGATTTTAGCTTCTAATGTGTCCCAAAATTCTGTTAGGGTTGCTTTGTCCTGTAGTGCCAGTGTTCCATCTAAAACAACACTGATCGACACTTCCACTTGCTCGTTTTAAAGTCATTACAAACGAGACCTTTTGCTAATTTTAAAATAAATGTCCGTTACAACTAGCAATTAAACTGAGAGAGGTTGGCCAAGCTTGCAAGAATGTTTTTATCTCCTACTCAAAGACAGTCCTAGCCTGCAGCCAAAGTGTGTTCGCATGCTAAGAAGGGCCCCTAAGTTACTCACTATTTTCTGAAAGAGCATCACCTGGGGCATCATTTGAGCAAGGATAGACATTGTGAAACCCGGCAGTAATTTTGCTACAGATGGTTTTGTAGCTATCGGCCATACTGAAACTTTTTGCAAAAATTTGAAGTAGGGGGAATTCAAATCTTCTTAACTCATTAAGCTGATGAGCTATTTGCATCAAGTACCCCTCAAAATGTAGGTTATAGGGTATGCTACAAGATGAAAATAAGAAAGATAAAATTCGGTCAAGGTCATTAGAGGTCAAGGAATGACGTAATTTGACACTTGCATAAAATATGGGCCTTTAAAAATGTAAAATTACACCCATAGACCACACCATACATAGACCACACCATACATTGACTGGACACTGAGATCGGGCCTCTCGTAATTGGGCCTGGAGGCCGATTTACTTGAGTGTTAATAAAATGAGTTCTAATAATCACAGAGACCTCAAAAAAATATTATTTTTGTATGTTGTACCGTAAGAAATGTGTTGCAGACCAGGGTATCTAAATTAACAATCATATAAAAAGTAGGACCAAAATAGGACCAATTTAAGTACTCCCTTACCAACGCATTTACTGAATTCTATCCGCTGATGATGGTCGGTTTTTATTCAATGGTTGGTAGTAAACTTTTAATAAATGTTACGGACAGGCTTCGCAGCGTCAATACTGATATGATTTTACACAATCATATATCTTCAGTAGGCGATATATATATCATTCCTCCGGACACCAAGAGCAATTGAAAACTTGTCATAATTTTGATGAATATTAAAAGTTTAGAAAAAAAAATGCACACGGATACTACATGTTATCTGCTTAAATATCACATACAATAATTGAGGATCTATAAAACGACTGATTTGAAGCAATAATCTCAGAAATTGATGTATGCAGCGCTCATCCCCATAACCAGAGGGAAAGAAAGATTACGAAATCGCAGTAATACTGAAAAGCATCAATAACAACACTGTAATACTACAGAATAAAACCACATTTGTAGCCACGAACTAAAAATGCATAATCAACCATGAGATAAAGATCCCAGGACAACCGTTAAAAGACGTTACAATGGCATCTTGTTGCTGATACAACCCTTCTTCGCTGGAACCATCTACAGTTGCACCGTGTCTCTTCACGTTACCACCTAGGAATACTACGCCACTTTTTGGTTGCCTGCATTACATCACTTCAGAGTTGCCTATGTTACATCACTTAATGGCTGCCTAAGTTGAATCACTTCCATAGTTGCGTAACTTGAATCCTTCCATGGCTGCCTAATTTCAGTGACATCATGTGTGTTCACTACACTGCATCACGTCATGGTTGTCTGCGTTATATCACTTTATTACCTCCGCCAAGGAGGTTGTGTTTTCGTCGTGTTTGCCTGTCTGTCACCAAGATAACTCAATACGTTATCAACCGATTTAAACAAAATTTACAGGGATTGTTAGGTATGTTAGGAGGAACAGATGATAAACTTTTGGTGAAGATATGTCCATCTGTTTATTTGTTTGTTTGTCTGCCTCATTTGTCTCAATGCCTTAACTTAAAAAGTTATGGATGAATTTTTATGAAATTAACATAAGTTGTTAAGCATATAACAAAGAGTAAATGACCATATTGGCAATGATCCATTTGTTCGTTCGTTTGTCACTGTTTTTCATGTTATGCTTGTTAGCACAATAACTCAAAATATAATGAATGGATCTTTATGAAATTTATAGGGGTTGTTAGTATTGATAAAAGACATAAATGATCAAATTTTGGTGCAGATCGTTTTTTTTCGTTTGTATGTTTGACTCATGCTTGTCAAAATATTTGTTAACAGTATAACTCAAAAAGATATGAACGGATCTTCAAGAAAATTGCACAAGCTATTATTACTATCAAAAGACACGAATGATTAGATTTTGGAGTTTAAACAAAGAAAATTATGGGTTCAGAGCCAATTCGATTTTTTTTTGCTACCGTTGCCCTCGCTTGGAGGAGGTATGCGCTCTCAGAGTGCTCTAATGTTGTATATGTTACTGCTGGTACATCTCATCATGGGTGCCTACATTACATAATTTAGTGGACGACTACTTTACATCGCTTCATGATTGCCTCCACTACATATGTATATGATTTAATAGATGGCAATGTTACATCATATCATGGTTGCCGGTGTTAAATTACTCCATGGTGGCCTACATTACGTCACTTCACGGCTGCCAATGTTAGATTACTTCACGACGGCCAGTGCTTCATCACTTCACAGTTGCCTATGCTAGTTCACTCTAGGCTAGCCAATGCTACATCATTTCACTGTTAAAGATGCTGTATCACTTCACGGCTACCAATGCTGTATCGCTTCACGGCTACCAATGTTGTATCACTTCACGGCTACCAATGCTGTATCACTTCAGGGATACCAATGCTGTATCGCATCGCGGCTACCAATGCTGTATCACGAAGCGCCTTTCAATGCTGTATCACTTCACTGCTGTTAATGCTCAACGCTTTACTACTTCACGGCGGCTAGTGCTTTATCCTTCAGATCACTTCACGGCCGCCGATGCTAGATCACTTCATGGTAGGAGTGCTTCATCACTTCACTGCTACCAGGGCTTCATCCCTTCATGTCTGCAAGCTGCTCGAACTCACCCTTCAGCTTTTCAGTCTGTTCTGTTCATCTAGCTTAGCCCGGAAGCCAAATAAATTTCATTAACATTTTTCATCAGCTGGTTACTTGGCATTTCATTACAAATCGAGCATAGCACAAATTAGAAAAGCTTCTGTTCCACAAAATGGGACTGTGTATTTCACAATCTATTGCGAAATTGTTTTACCCTACTGTAAATTTCAAAGGATGTCATAAACAGTTTCTTTAACTAATTACACATCAAGACTTAATATTTTTGCAAATATGTTGCGTATAGAAGTTTTAGAAGTATATACAGGTTTGCCAGTCATTACTGAATGCAAAAAAAGTTACGTTAAATAGCTAAACAAAGTATGAAAAAGTAATGGTAGAACCTATAAAAATTTGTCTGCGGCACCGTGCCGCCAAAAAATTGCGGGAACGAAATCTGCCTTAGGGGCCAATGTCCTGTGAATGTATGGTGTGATCTATGTTACACCAAATCCCAGTTGTAGACTGATTTATTCTTTAATTGTAGATTCTAGTAGAGTAATACATAGGAAAGTTTCAAAATTCATTTAAAGAAAAAACTTATGTTTTAATCTCCTAAGGTACAAGACGAAAATATTGGAAAAAATCACAAAAATATCGTTTTTAAAGGGGCCGTTTAATTTTGCAGAAAACTTTTTTATTTACTATCCGATTTATGTGAAACTTGATAGTTACATGAAAGAAAGAATTCTAAGATGTTTTCCCCCAAGAATATTTTAAAATTTTAGAGTAAATTGAAAATATTAATTTTTTGGGGAAAATTTCATGTGTCTAGTTTTTGAAACGTTTTAAATAAAGTTTGTTGATTTTTGCTTCTAAACATTGACAATTCATACAAAAACAATTCGCATAGGTAACTTTTTAGAATCCTTATGATTTTCAAAAAATAAAAAATAAAATAAATTTTCTATTTTGAAGGCGATTCTTTCGAAAGCCTGGAATAAAAAATTTTGATGAGACACATTTAAATTTTTTCTTGTGGCATTTGTAGCTCACACTTTTCTCTTGATTTTGCAATTTGAATGACGAATATTAGAATATATGTCTAAAAATACCGAATTTGTATCTATTTGAAGTTTGAGCATATTGAAAAAATAAAAATTGAGATGAATCAGTCTAGAGTTTTTTCGGGGCTTTGACTGAAGAGTAGCATGAATAATTTTGGGTACAATTCTAGTCATTCTAGCCATGTTTTTATTCCATTTCCACATTGTTGACGAAAAAATGGTGGACAATACTTTTAAACACTAAACAAATTCATTTCTGTACGTTTTTCACCTCAACGACCCCCTTAAATATTTTACCACTAAAGAATTTGATATGATGAATTGTTCAAATAATAAAGAAAATCGGTTACCGTTGACCCAGGGTTTCATGCAACATCCACAGGAGTAAAACTAAATCAGTAAAAACATCATCATTGCTGTTGCACTGAAGTTTCACAAGCTAGGGAAGTTCCTTAAGGGGGTCCACCCAGCGATTTTGGTAAAAATTATCCATTTTTTCTTTGATGCTGAAAAAGAACTCTTAGGTACTGGGAAAGTGTGACTTGAAATTTTATGGGACTAGGGGCATTAGAACCCCCATCCTCCCCAAAGAGGGGTCTAAAGGGGCGAGTGGCATGGGGGTGAAAATTATCAATTGTGGACTGATTGTTTTGAAATTTTACACTATATGTAAATATATATATATACATACCTATATATAGGACCCTCAAAGAGGGATCCTAACAGGAGGGGGAGGGCGATGGGGGATGAAAATTCCTGTAATGATGTATCTATACAACGTAAATACCGCATTCAAATTTCATTATTATTGCAAAAAAGTTTATAATACGACATTTCACGACAATAGATTATGCTTTTTTTGTCTCTCCAGTAAAAGGGGATTTGTCCACCTAAAAATGAATGCTAGGAAAACAACGAAGACAGTTTTGGAATTCTTGAAATATTCCTAACAAAATAACACAGCCAGATTTTCTATTTTCGACGTCGTATTTTCTTTATGACAGCTCAAATCCCAAAGTTTTGCTTTTTCTACTATATTTCGGTTTACAATTTTTACTATATTTAAGTTAGCGATCGAAAATTGAGTATCAAAAGAAAAAAAACAGAAAATGAAAAATCCGGCATTGTTGTTTTGTTAGAAATGTTTCAAGGATTTCAAAACTGTCATTGTTTTTTCCTAGCATAAAAACTCATTGAGTTTTCTTCTATTGAAATTTTCAAAACATTCATAAATATTTATGTATATTTCCCATTATCTCACAAACAAAGGCCTAAATTAACAAAACTTGTACCAGCAAAATGTGTTTATTTTCATCCACTGTGCAAATTTCAGAACAACTGGGCAGCATAAAAAACCTTTGAAAAATTTGGGTTGACCCCTAAAATGAAAGTGGAACGGACACTCAAGTTGTGAAATCTGATTGAACTATTCTGGATGATGATATATCCAACATTCCTGCACTTTTTGCCTGAAGCTTGGCATTGACTGTAAAGGCAGCACCTATGCCACGCTTCCAGTAGGAACAACGTTTTGTTGTACTGTACAGTGAATGTGCATGGCATTGAAAAGTCATCTGGCACCACTGTACGCGGTACGTAGGCCATCCTGCCCAAAGATACCGAAGTCTTTGGGATCAAGATGTGGATTATCCAAGTAGCGTATCTGCATATACGACCCTTAGACAGCCCTATGATCACCCTGCTGGTTGGTGAAAGGTCTAGGATAGTTTTTGAACTGCGGTGGAACACGTGGTATCTGAGGCGGTTCATTGTCTATTCACTTGGAGCTTTGAATGGATAGACCTGCAACAGAAAATCTTCCACTAGGTTCATCTGTATCATTTAGACTCATGGCAAAGTTGTGGAGAAATTTTTCAGACTAGGCCTTCAGATCCGCCGTTTTCGCTCCGAATTTACTAATTGAGTCGTATCCAGTCAGGTGATGAAGTGGGATGATAACTTTGCACTTCTCTGGGCCCATTTTAGTGCCAACGTATGGCGGGGAATTTATCTTGTGGTGGTTGCAACGCAGCTTTTGTCCACAGTTACTTTAACCCATGTGCATTCAAATTACTCCAGTGATGCAATCCAAGAAGAACCACATGTGTGTCATTAGAAAGTAGAACAACTCGTTCTGCGCCGCAGTTGGTAGCATCAAGTGCAGGTGGGATTGTTCTCACATCGGCTTATTTAATGTCGAGATCCAAATCTGGCACACGGGTCGGATCACTGCCATTAAAAATTTGCTGACATGGGTTAGTATTGGGCGAGAATCAAATTCCACTCGAAACAATATCAGTCATTGGATTGGTGTGTTAGTGCATAGTTTCTCAAGAGCCCCTGGAGCTTTGACTTGTTCGCAGATGAAAGCGTCCATAGAGTATGGCAGTGATGTCTCTTCAGGAACTGCATGCTGAAGTATGACTTAATTAGGAAAAGCTTCCTCTTTGATGAGGGACGACTTATGTCAAAGCCAAATAAAAGTGAAAATCCAAAAGCTTGGAATATGAGCACTTAGAAAAAAAAGGCTTGTCAAAGCCAAATAAAAGTGAAAATCCAAAAGCTTGGAATATGAGCACTTAGACAAAAAAAAAAACTATCTGCCACCAGATGAATAAAAAAAAGTGAAAACGGCTGGCCTCGTTGATGTACTGTGTTGTTTTCCCCAAATGAACACGTCATCGTTGCAGATATCTGGAGATCTCTGTGCATTCCTGCGCTTCTTGGATCAATGCCCCGAAAAAACTTTCGACTGATTTATCTCATTTCTTATTTTTGCAATATGTACAAACATCAAATCGATATATCTACCTTAGATGCCTTACCGTTGATGATACTTTGGATGAGGTCCAGGTGGTGTTATGCACACCACCTGTCTTGTGCAGAGGTGATGCTTCAGTCCGTGACCACCCACGCAACATGAAAATATAAGTGGAACATCCCCTGAACAATCTTGACATTCCCTACACATCGCACATCCCATAATGATGCAAAGAGAACATTCCATGCTGTTTCGC
>LQNS02278097.1:10554141-10573986 GCA_001587735.2 Parhyale hawaiensis
TTAGATGTGCAACTAATTACATTAAAATCCAACAACAAGCATACCGGTAGAAGGAAATTTTCCAAACACTCAAAATAAAGTTGGTAAACCGTGAAAATTTTCACGGGTCCAGCTAGTATATATGAAAGCAAATAGTCCACTATATAATAAAACACAGTTGTTGGTCGCTTGCTCCAATGTTGATCCGTCTCTCCTTCACGCAGTTAAGAGTTTAATAGGAGAAAATTCATGTATTGTAAAACAAGTTGAGATACCATACAATTTCAGCGCTTTGAGCACCGGTGATAAATATAGCTCTGGATCTTCCTCCTCTGGATCCCGGGCTCTGGATCCCCAGCCTCTGGAGCCTTAGCCTCTGGAACCTCGCTTTCATTGCTGAATGATATCGAAGTACTGTAGTTGAATCTTCTCGCTGAGCAGACGCCTTTTTATATTGATTTTACATCGCAGCCAAAGTTCGACGCTGGAGGTTCAACAATCTGTTGGTATCCACAATACGGTGAGCCCTGGGCATTTCCAGTGAGTTCTTTTGATTGAAATATATTTTTCTTAGTGCAGTACCCTCTCTTCTATGATCTTTCAAACAGTCTTATAGATACAGAACTACAAAGTTTCCAACGAAAACGTTATTCCTAAAAAAAGTCCTAGATCACCTTATCCTACCTACATATTTTAACAAAATAAACTGGACATTCCACAATTATTCGCAATTGCACAATTAGTTAAAGACTCAATAGGATGTATTTCAACAAGTACAAGCATCGCACTTCTGTTGATAAATAAAGATACAACGCGACATGGCTGTGATGGCAGGTGTTACCGAAACGCAATGGGAACTTTAAAGTCGAATTTCTTGAAAACGAAGCATTTGCGACGAAAACATTATTCATGCAAAACGTCTTAGAATGTATTAAGTAATCTAAAAATGGCAACAAATACTGTATGTGCTTAATATGCAATTCGGAAATGTCACCTTTTTCGCGAATAACGTTTTCGTCGGGAGCACTGAAGTTTTGTTTATATAACGTTTTTGGAACACGACCAGCTGGCCCACGTTATTGGAACGCGTATTATGCAGTATTGTACTGCCGACAGTGGTGGTGTTTGTTTCTTGCATTGTACAATAATTTTGCCAGTGTTGGTGGTTTAATACGTAATAGTTTTTGTTGACATGTTTAAGTAGAATAAGGTATTCTAAGACTTTTCATAAATAACGTTTTCATCGCATATGCTTCCTTTTAGAGGTATATGATTTTAAAGATGCCATTGTTTCTTGTGGAACAATTTAAGATGCTCCATTATGGTCGTGGCACAGCATCAAGAACGAAGCATCGTTATACAGTACGTTATCTTTGATTATGCAAATACAAATTTTTTTACTTATTTTTCAATATATGTGTCAAACATTAAAAATGTTAATAGTAAGTTAGTGCACAGGTATGTTGTAACTATAAAAACAATTAGAGAAAAATAAAGTGGAATCATTTCGCTTGTTTTGGCAACATTTGCTTATCGCACGAGGTTCTGCTGTCACGCCAGATTATGCAACATCACTCTCTAGTCAACATGGGCTAGAAAAGCGGTCTAACAAGTGAAGAAAAGATCAAAGTGACCTCGTTATTGGCTTCTGGTAAGACAACGCTCGAAGTTTCGGAGAAATTGCAGCTTGGTCAGCTTATGCAGCTTATGCGAGTGAAGGTAAAGTCAACCGGAAAACTCCGGATTGAGCCTCTACGAGGAAGCTGACTGCTCGGGATATACGAAATTTGAAAGTTTCTATGGCTAGGAAACAACTTACTACAAGTAAGGCTATATTTGAAGATTCTGGAGCCCCAACACTAATCAGAGAGACAAAGTGTGAGGTTGTGCAGAAGATAAGGAAAGGGAAAAGGAGATTAAACGACCATTTCTAACAAAAACTCTTAAAGAAAATAGGGTCAAATGGGCTGAAGAGAACATGAAAACTGATTTCTCCAGTGTCATATTTACTGACGAATGCAGAGCCACCCTTCATGGTCCGTGCAGATGGATGGGAGTCTGGATGGGTCCTTCATGACCGACCTCAACAGACACGGCTGAAGCGTCAACAAAGTGGTGGAAGTGTAATGTTTTGTGCCTGGATAGTAGGTAACACCCTTATTGGTCTATTTGAAGTGGCAGAAGGAGTTAAACTCAATGCAGAAAGGTACTGCCAGTTTCTTGAAGCCAACTTGATTCCATGGTTTGATGAGCAGACTATCGCACGAAGATTGAAATTGGTATTCCTCACACCGAGCACGGTACACTGCTAACTGGCTTGCGGATAGAGGATTTAAATAAAAAAGGATTATGACCTGGCCAGCGTATAGCCCCAATTTAAATCCCATTGAGAACCTCTGGACAGTGATAAAAAGGAAGGTCTCTGAAGGTGGTCGGCAGTTTTCGAGCAAAGTAAGCCTGTGGAATGCAGTAAGAACAGCTGCAGATTCTACTCCACCATCTGAAATATCAAACCTGATAAAGTCTGTTGATAATTGCCTTATAAAAATCATGAAAAATGGGGGTTGCCGTGTTCAAAATTAACTTGTTATGTTTACCACTACTGAACCCTTATTTCAGTGTTTATTGAATTATTTAGGTTATAATTTCTTTGTTTTGGACGTTTAATAACATATTCCAGTTCACTTGCATTTATTTCCTCTTTATGACGTTTTTATTAACTTGTTGCATAATCTTACGTACCAGTAAAACACTCGAAAATAAGCAAATTGTATTATAAACGTAAAAAATTGCTAAATATTTAATTTACAAGAGTTGTTTATATTTTCAACATAGCCCTACATTTAGTTAATATTGATATTCCAAAGTTAAACACTTATCTTGAAAAGTAAAGTATAAAAATGTTATTTGCATAATCAAAGGTAACATACTGTAGTTTTTCGGCTACAACGTTGCTCTTACTCATTAACGTTAGGCAAGCAAGGACTGGTTCTGCTAATATCCTACGAGAAATATACATAGAAAAAAACTGTGTGAAGCGATATCGCGCTAGTCATGATGGCGAATCTTAATTATTTTCTCTCATACAAAATCAATGGGAAGTCTTAAGTCAAACATCTCGAAAACAAAGCATTTGTGGCGAAAACGTGATTCATGAGAACGTCTTAGAATTCCCTATTTTACTCAAATAGGTTAACAAAAATACTAAATGTCATTAGTGACGTTTTCAGAAAATTGACCGTTTATTTTAATACGTTCCCCAGATCTAACACTGTCAATTACTATTAAGTATTTGGAAAGTCATTACATTTGTAACATTAAACGTTGTAAGGCACGCTTTAATTAACCGTAATAACCTGGGCCTTATATTTCGCACCTTTTATCAAGTAGGAATAGAATTACTGGTGTGAAAATCGCACACAGGCCGAAGTTATAAGATATGCTGCTTTTTATTCGATGTGTGTGGATTAAGATTTTTGTATTTTTGAAATGTGTTAATGCGATGGTCCATCGCCGATTGTGACGCCCTACGATGGCCATCGTCGGTGGTTATTTCAACATAGGCTATTGCCGATGAAAGTTAGCGATTTTTTGTTCCGATGGCGATGGTACTGCATTCTCCATCGCAAGTGC
The DNA here is from genome assembly GCA_001587735.2 of Parhyale hawaiensis. NCBI lineage: Eukaryota > Metazoa > Arthropoda > Malacostraca > Amphipoda > Hyalidae > Parhyale > Parhyale hawaiensis. Next base: position 10,557,754 of record LQNS02278097.1, read on the forward strand.
GATAGCGATGGCCATCGTACCATCGATTTTGCCATCGAAACATCGTACCATAACGGAGATGCTGAACTCTGCGCAGCATCCACATCTGGAGATAGATGACACCTTGCTTCAGTACGGTAGTCTAGCTCCTTGGAGGATTTTGAAGTTGTCTTTGATGAGAAGCTTACTTTCACGTGGGAGGATGTCGGATGTCGAACAAATTAGTTCAGTCGGTGCTTCGTGACCTGGTCGGCTAAGGTTTTAAATTTATTGCCGGCATCGGTTTTCGGTCGTATTGGCCTGCAGGCGTTTAAGTCAGCTGTTGATGGCTTTTGTTGGATTTCCTTTAGCAGCATTTCGGGCCTTCCGGTGTTACTAAGTGCATCATTTCGGTTGTATTACCTGTCCGTGGGAGCTCGAGCGTGAAGTTTTAATAATAATAATAATTATTACGTCTAACGTTTCATTACGATTCACTCAGTAGTATCTAAGCAATAAACTGATTAACGTCGGTGTTGTTTTCGTTCTTTATGCTTCTTATGGCCGTTACTGTATTTCATTCATGTTGTGGGCATATAAGTTTACACTTCCTAAACGAAAAACATTGTAGATGAGATGCATTTGAGGATACTTTATTTTTATGTAACTTTTAGAACTCCTTTCTGCAAGAAAAGCGATTTTCCCGTGGATTCGAACTCGTACCCCTATCGTAAGAATTATCGTACAACAAACCTTGTCACCTAGGCGTCTGGACGCAAATACCATTTGTAGTAAATAGTTGTGCATATGTATTTAATTGCAGTTATTACACAACTCTACAATGCCTATAAAAACATAATCTCAGCTGTCGAGCAGCCGAGATGATATATATTTTTGGACAAATTATTCTTCAGGATCAAGGTGAGGATTAGAATCCCTGAGAAGCTTCTTTTTTCAGCTGAAAGTCTACGTACAGTTTATTAAAATAAATGAAGAAATTTCCAAACTTACAGTTTAATGAACTTTCAAGTATGTGTGCGTAAATCAACATTTTATTTTCCAGGTAAACATTGCCTTAGGATGCAGTCAAAAGACAATAATTTGCACCTGTACATTTTTCACTCTACTGACAAAGATTTGCGGTGAATCTTGCAAAGCCTTCGATCTTAGTGTTTTGGCTCCAGTAGCTACCCATAGTTGAAAAAAAAACAATCTGTAGGTAACATAACGACACCAACGATCCATCTCTGCTTTTCTCAAATTTTACTTTCTCATCTATATATCTTATAAAGCGGATGCCGAAATCCATAATATTGTAAATCCCACTCAGGCCATATTAAGACATGCAGGCCACAATAGTTCTCAATCACTACAAATACTGTTAATATTCAGATTTATTTTCGAGGTTTTATTAATAAGTGTGTAGAAATGAACGTTTGGTTTCGCGAGAAAATTTCATCATTTGTTCGTATGTAATTCACCTTGCAGTTACAGTTATTCGACTCTACTTGCTCCACCTGGTTGTAATCTAAGGCAGTGGTTATGAAAGCAGCCGTTAAAGTAAAGCTGAGTTTATAACTTCATATCACAATTTTAAGAATTTTGCCCATTGTATGATCTCAACGCAGACATTATGACATAACTAATTTAAGCCAGAATCTGTAATAATTTGTCATAATCATACGAAAGTATTTTTTTTTAAGCAAACATCTTCATTGCGCTTTTCAATTAATTTTTCTTTTACCGTTATCTTACAGACAGTAAGAAACGTTATTTTCATACGTTCTCCTGTAACTGTATCTGCATATGTTGTTGACATTAATCTTCAGGAAGAGGTAGACGTTTGCGGAAAGACTATTTATTAGTATGAAACATATATTAGAGTAGTTGAAGCCTATGCTAAAACCATTAGCGTGATTGATGACACTGCGTTATTTTTCAGAACTTGGCTCGTTCTCGGGCACTGTCAACTACCGAGTTCTGAAGGCAGAAGAAGATTTACTCGTACTCATTTCCTGCGTCAACAGGGGCATTGTTCGATTCCGTAAGTGAAACAGAAAACTTTTTACTGTTTCCTATATTTTATAGTGAAGCAGCTCCTCCCTCCCAAGAAAAAAATATTACAATACAAACATCGACCTCAGGTTAGAAACGTTGAGATAAACACATTTGTAACATAAGGCTCTGTAGTCGGGGACTGCAGGCCGGAGGTACGCCATGGATAGGCTTTCATCACTCGTAGCTTGAATGATTGTATTGCGAATAGAGTTTTGCTTCTGTGCTCAGCCTTCGTATAGTTACTTAAGTTGCTGTGGAAGCTCTGATCTCATGGCTTTCTTTACAAGCCCCTGCAACACAAGCGGAAGCGTGGGTGTATCGAGATAAATATGTGTTGGTGTTTTAGCATTTGTTATAGCCAGCAGCTAGCAACGTGCGAGCGTTATGTACGGTCCAGGTGATGGTGAATTTCTCAGCAGGTTGGGTGTGTTTAGTTGGACTCTATTTATTAATAACACCTCAGAAATTTAATATTAATGTGCACTGCAACTGGTAATTTCAATCTCGCTGTATACAAAGGAAAAGCACAAACATCAGCATCCATGAGTTTTGCCTACAGCCTATGAATGTTTGCAGGTATATTCTGTTGTTGTTGTATTTTGAAAGTGTTAGCAAATAGCCCATTCAACAGCTCAATAGACAGATGTAAGAGCAAATGCAATAAAAGACAAAATCATAACAACTGCAGCCTTCTCAGAAAAGCTCAGCCATTTTACAGCGCCATCTCTAAGACAAAGGTCGCGAAACTGTATCTGGAACTCAGCATAAAACGACCACCCTCAACAACTACCTTAGAGAAATTGAGCGCGCAGGCAGCGGCTGCCAGTCGTCGACACAGAGGCTAAGCACGAAAATGTCGAAAATAAATATAACCACTGCTTATGCTGCTGTATACAGCGGGCTCTAGTTGAACATCTGTCTCTCCTGACGCCCTCAGTCTGTTATTTCTCCAGTTGTAAGAGCAGGAAAAAAAAAAAGAAAACGAACAGAGGACTTTGAACGCTACGATAACGAACAAACGCATCGGTTTCCAGAGAGCACTTTGTTTCCCACAATGTTCATGAATAATACATACATGATTAACTTCGGCATTTCGAGGACTTTGTTTTTCTTATGTAGTGTATAAGCGATGAGTAATTCCAGTAATGTGTTTCTTTTTGCACGAGGGACCAGCTCCATCTAACTGATGTCGACTAGAGAAATTCCATGTTCGTTATGTTTACACTTTAACTATTTCCAGAACAACTGAACGTACTTATCCCCGAAGCAAAGCGCACCTCCATCAAGGCTGAGAAAGTCAACGCTACCATGATTGCTGTGAAAGCACCGCTCGCGGAGCACCTCCGAGAAGTTCCGCAGAACTGCGCCGAGGTTCGGATTAGGAGCGTCGCAGAACATATATTTCTAAAATTATTTGGGGATATAATAGAGGGTATAACTGAAGCGGTAGTGGCTGCTATTTTTAATGCTAAATTCGGCGACAGGTCTAATTCAACTGCTCGCACGTCACTTATGCTAACTCCTGCCATCCCCTCTTACTATGCCGGTCCCAGTTCCGCTGCGTATGTCCCTGCTGGCTACGTTCTCTCTCCCCAAGGGTGGTACACCCATGGACATCAAGAAGTTAGTTTCCAACCATATGGATATGTGCAAGGATTACAAAGTCCAGGCTATCACACTCCAAGAGTCGTGTATCCAAGCAATTCCATTACCACTGTTGTTGGCCTACAGTCATTTCAACCTTCAACACAAAGAATTGCTTTCCCTGCTACAGGACCAACACAAGTATATTCGCAAACTGTGCCACCAATGTTTCGTCAAACTAGAGGATAGCCAAAGGTTCAGGGTGCTTTCTTACATCTTCGAGATGCACAATGTAGACTACTTACTACTATGCGGACTCCAAAAAGTATCCTCACAGGATTGTCTGCATCAGCCGGGGCTCCCTTTCAGCTATTTATGGAGTTCCCGAATCACAGCCTCCACGAAGGGTCAACCGTCTACTGTATCAGATAAGTTAACTTTCTATCGGCGATAAGATGCAGTGTATCATAACGGGAAGCTGGGGAACCCTTGTTTCACGTGAGTTTTACAGATTTCCTTTTTACACTATCCTCATAAAGTAAATTCTTCTTGGCACATCAGGTGTTCTGTTAGGTACTGTATTTTAAAATAGCTGGCGTCGGTTTTGTATTTACACCTTTGTAATACGAGACATGCAGCATCCTAGCCGTACAACACTGCATTTTCTGAAAATTTGTGACCTACATCCAGTAGTTTCAGGGAGAGTAAAAATTTTACTCGCGTTCCACAGCTGTGGCGACAATTATAATTTGAGGTTTTATTGCTGCATTCAAAATGTTTTTAGTGTAAGGATGAGCTGTTGCTCACTGCTGTAGTAAGCATTAAATCATGCTGCAAGCGGTAACCATCATTTCAATCATTTCTTACTGTGAAGCAATGCAAGGTAGTTTTTGATGCCATCGACTCGCTGGCCGAAATCGGGTTACGCCAAGTATACTAGGCTAGAAATGTCCCAAACCGAAGGCATGTAGAGGCGTTAGTTTTATCACTTTGAAATTAACTCCAGATATTAATGGTGGGCGCGATCGGTCGATTTACGCGATCGATCGATCGATCACGCTGCGCAAACGATCGATCGTTCAAACGCATAACCTAACCTAACCTAATTAATAAATGTACATGTTAATTATATATAGCTAAAACTAATTAAATATGACGCAACATACTCAGAAATAGGGGGAAAGTTGAAGAAAATATTGATTGTCCGCGCAAAACAATCGATCGATGGGTGCGCATTCGATTAATACCTACAACATCCACCGTTTGCGCAGCGCGATCGATCGATTGTCCAAATCCATCGTTCGCGCGTAACATTAACATTAACTAACTTCATGTGAGACCTTCAAGAAGTCAGTGTTGCCGCGTAACATGAAGCTATCAGTCATCTCAAGATAATCAGGATGATACTAACACCTGTAAAACTGTTCAAAGTGGCAAAACAAACGCTCTGGTCTGAACTTCCGGACAAGTCTTGCCTACTGCAGGTGAGCTTGGCTAGAATAAGTAATAATATTATGCTTTATTAGGTACACATAGAGACATGGTACACAGGAGACAGCTTAATGCTAAAGTTACATTAGATACAAAGATCAAGTAATACTAACATTACAAATTACAGTGCATTGCAGCCCATTGTTTAGCCCCTGTTTGGAAATAGTATGCGCTGTCATCGCCTATACATGTTAGATAGTTTGTATCCAGGACAGTGACGGATCACCTTCAGTAAAACGTTATGAGATTTTTCTATCCTGAGCTGGAGACTCAGAGCGCATTTTGTTGCCCTGACTTTGAGACAATCAGTATACTTTTTAGCTACTATCATGACTGCACTAGTTGACCTCGTTACATTCATCAGGCGCCGAAATATGTCATAGGCAACACCTAGGCGTCCAATCGATTTTTGCTTAAAGTTCGACCAAAGCGAGTAACAGTACAGGCGATAGCAGTAGCTTTGATATAGTTGGCATTTAACCTCATCCGAGCAGTGACCAAACTTTCTGATTAGCATGTTGCCCACTGCGTGGAGCTTTCGCCTTCTTTCTTTATGTCCTTGTTAACAAGAAAATCATTGGTGATTTTATGACCCAGGTAAGAGAAGCTGTCTACCTAAGTGAGATCCACACCACTAGGTCTAGTGACTTTATCGGAAAGCCGGTTACTTCTCCTCTTAGGTTTAAGTACATACAAACAGTTTTAACAGTATTATATTCAATGCACATATACCATTTAGGTAAAATAGAAATAACAAAAAAAAAAATTTATACAGTACATATTACACAAAATACTCACGGTCGTATACTAATACGAATATATTCTTTCGGAAAAGAGATATGGTCAACTGACAACTTTATTTCATGATACTGTACCTCACTTAACCGATCTGAGACCTTTACAAAAATCTTAAACTACACACATATTATATCTATGTTATACTTGTAAGACTTCTTAAATGTAAGCTTTTTATTTAATGTATGATTTTATATATAACCATGATGTTTGATACACTTATAGAGATAATATGAAAGATTAAATGGAATGCAATAAACGAAAAAAATGTTTATATGAGAAAAATTTAAATATTTATTAAGAAACTACTATTGCGAGAAAAAGTAAGACAACGTCGCCCTAGAGTGATCACTGATTGTCTTAAATATTCTGCAGTTCGACTGAAATTATCTGATTCTTCTGCGTGGGCTCGTCAGATTTAACTGTCCGCTTCGAAAAGGATGGCCCACATCTGAAAATCATAAAGATTAAATTTTCATTAATATTGTCAAAATTAGTTTTGTTCGTCTTTCTTATACCAGGTATAAATTAAATAAATCGTCACAGCGATGTGCGATGTACTGTTTTTCAGCTTGTCATTGATTGTTTCACATATACTGTACACTGTGAACTTATCATTAAATGCGAAACTGAACTCACTTCATTGATCCTCATTAGAGTATTTAGAACCTTCGCCGGAGACACGACGTGCATTAATTAATTAAATAAACTTACTATGAGATGCACTGTATTTCTACACAGAAATTCTTTAATTTATTCTTTGGGCAAAAATTTATGGAAGAAGCTTTTCTCCGTACTAGAAACTTTCACAACGAAGATAATTTACCTTTACTTATTACAGGGGAAAACAATGCTCCTCAGTCATCACAAGGCATGCTTAAGAAGCTTTTCCTGGAGCAGTACCAGTCAAGTTTTGCAGACTGATTTGTTCAGAGCCAGAACTTAGCTCTTAAATACATAGCGTGCCATGACGCTTACCGAATAGTGCTATTTCCACAGGAGTATCAAAATTTAATCATGGACCAAAAGGCTTAAGATGTCTGAAAAGTTTTCGATGATCCTAAGGCAGGGGACTTACTAGGGGCGCACCCCCAGGGGGTGCGAGATGAACTTTTTACAAGTGCGAAATCTTGGATGATTCCTGCCGTTCAAGAATTAATTCAAATAATTTTATTGTGTAGCTTTAGTATGAATTGCACTTTTTATCATCATATGAGTTATTAATTTAGTAAGGGGTGCTAGAACACATTCGAGCTTTTCTAGGGAGGCCAGGCATAGAAAATGTTGGGAACCCCTTTCCAGGCTAAGGATTGTGTTCGACTAAAATGTGGCACTTGCATTTTGAATTCAGATGTGTTACTGCAGGAAGAACAACAGACCATACCTGAGCTACACCTGAAAATTTATTTGTGTAGTAAACGTTCGCGCAAACTTACCAAACGAATAAATGTCGCTTGCATTGGGCACGAATGTCTAGCACCCTTTCATATTTACCAATGGAAAATGGGCCTGATAACTCTTCTGTGTCATTTATACTGTAATGGAGATTGAAATCCATATACCAACATGATCCTCGATTCCATGTACAAAATGGGCTATGTGACTTAGTGACTGTGTCGATTGGCTCCCCTATACTGGCACTTCAAACTATGTTTTTACATCTTTTTTTTCTCGTAGGACCTGAACCAGATTGTTCTAGTGGCAGACACCAGGAGAGTGGTGTTTCATTGAGAGCAGAGCTCACTGGGATGATACCGGTACTACTGAGGCAGTAAGGGAGTTTCTTTGGCACCAAAGCATTTGCAGTGGTGACCCTGTCTCTAAACTCAACAACTTAACCGTGTCTGTTTTGTAGTGGTTTATTCCGAAGAGGAACATTCTTGTGAGGTCTCGGGACAAACAATGGTTTAACTATCAGTGTCGGTTTGCTTTCGAACCAAAGCAAGCAGCTTTCTGGACTTAGCGGCGTTCGCATGACGGCACTCTGTGGTAGATCTATGCATGTAGAGTGTAGTGCTAAGGCTAAACGTGTGTATGAGAGGGTACAGTATCGTCAGAGACAGCGTTCTGGGAAACCTTTCCTTGTATTGACCACTCACATCGTTGGTGGAGTAAGCTGAAGGGTTCAGACTTCGGTGCTGAACCTTCGTTATCGCCCCTTCTTGGGCCCCGGCGATGGCATCATTGCTGATCCCATAGCTCCTATAGGCTCACTTTGACAGGAAGCAGAGATGTGCCGTTACTGCTTCATTGATGTGACTTAGAGCCTTGTTTAACCTCTTTGGCATCCAGTTCTTGCACCATAAGAGTGATTCCTGAGGACCTGGATCCTTACGCAGATGTGGACTCTATTGGCATGTTCCGTCTATTCTATAAGCAACTTGCTGGGGCATTCTCGTTCCTAAGTTTGGAGTGCTCTTCCGGCGCCTGATACAGAAATATTTTCCCTGTTATTGGCACACTCCGAATATTACTCCCATTCCCAAAGGTCCAGTGTCGCCCTATGTCGCCCACTACCGACTTTTTACGCTGACGCCCATTTTGTTGAAGGTATTCGAGAAATTTGTGGGTTGTAAGCTGGGTTTTTGCTGACGTTACTGGACTGCTGCCTTCTGACCATTTTGCATGCAGAACTGGTTTTGGTTCTTGTGACGCGTTGTTGTCGGTCTTACACTATTACAGTCAGCGCTAGATAGTCATTCTCAAGCACGCCTTATACAGTTGGACTCTAGTGCGGGGTGTGCCAGGGTCAGCCACAAGAGTCTACTGTACAAGTTGCAGTCGTTTGGTATTGGTGGTAAGGTTCTGACAGTCATTCGTGATTTTGTTTTTAATCGAACGCAGAGTGTCTGTTAACGGTTTATTACTGCGTCAGGTGCCGTGGCATCAAGCGTCCTTCAGAGTAGCATACTTGGCCCGCTACTGTTTGTTCTGTACGCTGGTGGCATGCTCTCTACGCTAGAGAACACGATAATCTACTATACTAATGAATCCACTTCAACAGCAGTAATACACAGCCAGCATGCGTAATGTTGTCGCCCAGTCTCTAAATAGGGACCTGTCGTCCATTATTGCTAGATACTCAGCCTGGGTTATGAAGCTGAATGGCAGCAAGGCTAAATCAGTCGGTCTAAGACTCTTTTGCAGCAGCGACCCCTGAAGGTAGATGACACTTTGCCCCAGACTCTAGCTCCTTGCCTGTGTTGAGAAGCTTACTACACTTTCATATTAGGTGACTCATATCTTTTGCTTCTAGTAAGATTAAGCACATGCGCAAGGTAAATTGTGTGTCTGGTGATAAAGATATCGTCTGTAGATACTTTTATGCTTTTTTGCTGCCGATGTTGAAGTATTGGTCGCCGGTTTGGGCTTCGGCTGCTGACAGTCACTAGTAGCTGATGGACCGACTTGTTAGCTCAGCGAGCAGGATGTGGCCTGAAACTGATTTGGTGCATCTGTCCGAGAGGAGAGGGATGACCAAAGTTCATTTTAGAAGGAGTGTAGCAAGGAAAAATATTGGTTGTATTTTTCTTTTGCCCTTAAGGTCTTTGGGAGAAATACACATGCTGCGGTTGATCAGCGCTCCTTCACTTTGGTCACTATTAGGTTCCGAACTCGTCAGTTCAGTCGGTGTTTCCTGTCCTGGTCAGTACCGGTTGGACTTTGTTGCCGGCATCAGCCTTCAAACGTGTCAGTCTGCAGGCTTTTGAGTCAGCTGTTAACAGCTTTCTAGCGGTTTTGCCTTGACAGCTTTCTGGCTTCCAGGTGTACCATTTGTGTGAAAAGAAGAGTGAAGTTTTAATATTAATAATAGTAATAATTCCTCTTTGACATAGCTCTTGAACCGTCATCTTTTGTTGAAAAACTAACGAGCAAATTAGACATCAACATTCGCATTGCTGGAAAACTGTCTTCAATAGATGCTGCACGCACTTTCTTATCCTGTCAACACCTGGTACTATCTGTACAGGGGGCTCATCCGTCTGCTCCTGTGTTTTAATAGAATAAACACAAAGAGTCCAGTCAGGGACTCGATCTGGCTACCTAGAGATTACCACATAAGTATTCTGAACGCACAAAGTAACAAATGACGCAAGCTTTAGAAATGTCAACTCTCTACAAAATCACAAGCAATCGTGTCTGAGTTATTTTTAAAGTAACCTGCTTGCGCGTGTAGAGTACATCGGTGCTCGATGCTGCAAACCCATAAAACAACAAATATTTAGTTAAACGGAGGGAAAAGCAAGAAGTTTTATTGAGAATACTACCCTCTACCTTGGACGCAAATGTGGGGCTGTATGGCAAGCAGTACAGCTGTACATTTTGAATTCGTGTGGCTTCTGTACAGCACCTATCTGCCCGGGCGCAGTACTGTTTTCATTTTTGTGATGGAAGGTTGTGTTGTGCTGCAGGTGCGGTTTGTCTACAAGTGTATACGTATGCTACAGGGGCTCATGTCTGTCCAAAACGACTCTGATTACCATACATCAAATGGAGTTGTTTTTTGCTTGAAAATCCACTGACTACTAAATAGTGACGTGTATTTTTGTCGACACTTCTTGTCATAAGCGTCAGCCGAGGGCAGTCAGTGCATGCTGACTTTTTGCAAGAGTACGTCCATAGGACGGAGGATTGTCGAAGCAACTTGTAATAAATGCGGACCGGCTGAACCTGTGCCGACAGTTTGCTGCAGGTTTTGTGGTAACCACGCGGACCCTTGCACCTGCACTTCTAATTTTACTGAGGTGGGTAGCATCACTTCTGTGTCACGTGTACGTAACTAAGTCACGAAAGTTTATTTTAAAAATCTTGTGTAGTGATGTTAACATACTCGCATATGGGCATGCACACGGACGTGTCATAGGCTGAATGCTGACGCGGCGATTTTCGAAGATGTGGAGAAAGTCTGCAAACTCTTCTGATGACGCTTCATATTGGAGATAGAAACGGCACGAAGTGATTGTCGAATAAGGTCTTTCATTACCTCCGCCAAGGACGTTATACTATTGTCGAGTATGTCTGTATATATGTCTATCTCTTCGTCTGTCACCAAGACTACTGAAAAAGTTATGGGAGAATCTTTACGAAATTTACAAGGATTACTATAGGCATGTTAGGAGGAACAAATGCTTAAGTTTTGGTGAAAATTTGTTCATCCGTTTGCATGGTTGTTTGTCTGCCTGCCGTTTTCTTGGTAACATAACTCGACAAGTTACGGACGGATATTCATAAAATATGCACGAATTGTTCAAAAATGTTAGGAAGAGCAAATGACCAAATTTTTCTGATGCTCTATTTCTCAGTGTGTTTATTTGTCTCTATGTTTGATTTTATATTGGTCTCCAAAATAAATCAAAAAAGTTATTAATGTATCTATATGAAACCTGCAGGAATTGTTGCAAATGTTGAAAGATACAAATGATCAAATGTTGGTGACGATTTTGTTTCTGTTTTTTACTGATATTTGTCAAACTATAGCTCAAAAAGTTACCGACGGGTATTCCTAAAAATTGTAGGAATTGTTAGAAATGTTGAAAGGCACAATTTACCAAATTTTTTACTGATGATCGGGTCGTCCGTTTGTGTGTTTGACTGATGTTCGTCTTAGTGTTTATCACGGTTAACGAAAGAAATTACCAACGGAGTTGCAAGAAAATTACAGGAGCTATTTTTAATGTCAAGAGACACAAAGTCCAAATTTTGGTGGTGGTAGCCAGTTTCAGGATCAATTCAAATTTTTCCTTAACAATGCCATGCTTGGCGGAGGTATGCGCTGTCAGAGTAGTTCTCGGGTTACCACATACAGTTGGTCAGTTATAGCTCAGCGAGAAACTGAGGGGCTCGTGGAATTCATTAAAGTTTGGGTTAATAAGTTACTAAAATATTGCTGCAACAAATGTCAAACTAACTTATAATCCGCACAGTCTAGCAAACTAAATAAAATGACTATAATTATTAAATTACCTTATAGACAGCAGCCCAGTACCGTACGCAAAAAAACTCATTTTGTCAGACGGTTAAAAATGACGGCTTATCTATCGGAGCCAAAAGCGTAAAAGTATCATATACTACACGGCTTCGAACAATACAGAATATAGTCTTCTGGTGGAAATCCACAGCACGCAGCGTAGCACGACCTCAAGCATCTGCATTCTGCTAGGCTCTGAGCTGTGAATGAAAGATATTATGTAGGAACAGTAGAGACTACACGATGTCGTCTATATATTCTCGCTTATGCTACGCTGCATGTGCTTGTACAACTAGAATATAGCCTAACTATAGGTGATGATATGGTAATACTTCTCTGTAGGTGAAGTTAGTGTAAACTAGTCTCACAATATTGGTATTTGGGAACATTTGTGTTTTTCTGAATTCAATCGCAATGTCTTGCTTGTGTAACAGAAGAAATCACTACCATCGGCTAACATCTGGCTATATTACGAATTTATTAACCCGTTTTGTATTATAATTGAAAACTACGTTTATTGCTGGCTTTTTTGTAAGATACTCAAATGACTTTTATTACTTTTTATTCGAATTTTATTAATATGACGCAAAAGGAGTTGGAAACACTTTCACTAATTCCAATCCACGTTGTTTTGAATCACATTAATTGACTAGAGAGCACTCTGAGACCGCATACCTTCGCCAAGAAAGGCAGCGGTAACGAAATATTCATATTGTTTCCGAAACCGTAATTTTCTTTGTATCAACACCAAATTCTAATCATTTATGCCTTCCGAGAGCAGTAACAGTTTCTGTAATTTTCGTGAAGAACCATTGATACTTTTTGAGTTATGCTGCTAACCAAGATTATGACACACATAAGTCAAACACACAAACGGACCAACCGATCATCACTAACTTTCAGCCATTTAAATCATCACCATTTATTGAGGTTTTTTTTTCAATAAGACGTCTTCTGGATTTTATTACAAACAAATCCTGTAAATTTCATAAAGATTCATCCATAACTTTTTGAGCAATGAATAAGAAAAAATAGGCAGACAGACAAACAAACAAACAGATGAACAGATTTTCACCAAAAGTTGATCATTTGTTCCTGATAACATGCCTAACAATTCCTGTAATTTCTTAAAGATCCGTATATTAGTTTTTGAGTAATCTTGTGACAGACAAGGAGATAGACAAACGCGACAAAAACATTACCTCCTTGCCGAAAGTAAATATCATAGGCATGTTCAATATCGGATTGTATTTTGGACAAGCACCAGGGCAAGAAGAAGGCGGGGTAAGCTCAAATGTAATGATTCATGAGCGGCCAAGAGATGAACGTATTGCTATTAGGCAAGCGCCGAAACGTGAAGCAGGGAATATATTTTTCAAACTTATATAATAACAGCAAAAGGTGAAATTAATAAGCTATAACTAATTTCTTAACACTCAGCAACTTTTACTTGATTGGATTGCTAGTACTTAGTAGAAGATGCTAACTTGATTCATATAACGACATCAGGAAAGTTAAATAAGCTAATATTACATAAATGTGAGCAGGAGCTGGCAGCATAATTAGTTCAATAGCCGGTTGGCGTTCCTGGACTGGCCAAAAAAACATATTAGGTTCGATAAACTCAGAGCTCGCTAATTTTTTTTAGCTTCGTCTGCCAGACTTGCACGGACTGGATAAAGCAGGTTGGCCGACTCCTTGTGTTTCTGAGAGGTGACGGAGCTCATTCGGTATATTCCCGTACGCTTTAATAGACGTCACTGTAAGATTTCATTCGCTGAATAAATTTCGACTTTGACGTCAGAAATTTTGCAAAAATTTTTCAGAAGCTTTGCAAAATTCGTTAGTAATCTTTTAAAATTTGTCAGAAACTCTGTGAAATGCATCAGAAGTTTTGTCAAATACTAGATTCAGTTGTTCATAACAATAAGATTAATAGGACTATGGGTACAGGTCTATAAAAACCTGTAGGTACGGTGCATATTACGTGATCTTAGTCTCCCAAATTTTGAATATATTGGCCACACAGAAACTGATATTCGTTTGCTGACGTCTAGCATTTCAATGATAGCAAAATTGCCCGTGAGTGCCCTGCAAAACTGCTGTCACGTAGCCGTACTTTGTACGATTGTTATTTACCACTACATAGCTGTAAAAATTATGGGTGCCCTTGCAACGGATTTGTAGCGCCACCATAAAGCATTAGGTGCTTTAAAAAAAAAAACAAGATTTTGAATATGGACAAAGAAGAACATAGAAAAACACCAAAACTACATAAATTAACTTACCTCTATCGGTGAAGCTGCATAAATGAGTAACAGACAGACGTATTATTATATTCATACCATAACAATATAACCATGACAAGAGATTTTATTCTGTGCAAGTTACCCTTACAGAAGTTAGGCCGCCCCAAAAGATGTTTCATAATTTTATCTTCTGTGGCAGCTAAAAATTCGGCTTGAAAAGGGTATATAGATGCAATAAAGATAGAGCAACGAAACTCTACGTGTTGGGTATACATTAATACAATACATTAATTTAATTTTAATAAGTAGGTGCCTGCGCTCTGGTATACAGAACGGCAGAAAATAATAACGGACGATCTGCTTTATTGTACCCTAAGTAACAGACAAGGCAGCTATTGTTGCATTCTCGTACTACACGCGTAGCAGATACCAAAGAAAACTCAAAATAGTTTATTATTGGAAAAGATCGTGCTAGTGATAAACTAGCGACCCTAGTACAACTGCGCTAGGCTGGCAGTCTGGCTACACCACTAGAGCTACAAGCCTTAGAGCATAGGGCTATTTCCAATGGCGCAGATGCATTTTTTTTTTTCAAGGATTAATTACTGCAGTAAGAGAAATAACATAAAAAGTTCATTATTATAAATTCGTTCGACAAAAAATAGATACGGAAAAACTGACTAAATCCCTAAATATGATTGAAAAATTATTGAAAATCTTCAAATTTCCGTGACCAACAGAATTGGAACATGATCTGTTCAGGAGTCATGACCCTATTCTGGAAACTTCTACACGACGCAACTCCCATTAGTGTCTGCCCGTGCAGCTACTCGGAGGCACTATCGTCTCTCACGACGATTTGTGTGCGCAGATCGTGTGCGCGTGAGCGGCGTTCACGTTGGTGCGCCGCGCTGCTCGCTGTATCACTGATTAATTTGGGTTAGGTTAGGTAACGTTAGGTAACGCTAGATAACGTTAGGTAAGGTTAGGTAAGGTTAGAGAGGTTAGATTGGGTTAGGTTGGGCTAGGTTATGTTAGGTTGGGTTAGGTAAGGGTAGGTTAGAAGGTTAGGTAAGGAGGTTAGGTTAGGTTAGGTAAGGGTAGGTTAGGTTAGGCTAGGTTAGGTTTGCCTAGGTAGTGTTTATTTTAGTGGTGGCGCGCGCAGGAAAGCTTACGTGAACGCAAAATCGTCGTGAGAGACGATAGTGCTACCCGGAGCAGACTTGGCAAAGTCACTCTCGCACAACCGGCATCCGGCACCTAAAGTTCCGCCCCTCGCTGTAGAGCATTATTGCCTACAAGTTGCAGCTTTGCACAAGACAACCATCCGCCATTGCAACCGGTCCGTTTCCAAGAGTACAGGCAGCTTTCAGATACAGTGGGAGGTCCCAGGCCCTCGCCAATACAGTGATGCTTTCGATCTAAACTTCTAAAGTGACTGTAACTCGCAGCGCTAGAAACAACTCTGTGCATACCGCTAAATAATAGTCAACTGCACCTCGAACAGTGGCTTGCAAATAACTAATAAATAGCTTGGCTCATCAAATAGACTAGAAGGTATATCGGGCTTGCATGGGGCAGTACTTGCTACGTCAATAGAACATAGTCAGCCTTGGCCTAATTTTGTTGCCGCCGGTTTCATAGTCTTTATTTCGATAATGTTCTTTATTTTCACGCATTCCGGGCAGACGTGAATAAGAAGGAAGAAAAACACTGCTTAGCGAAGAAAGTGTTATGGATTAGCCCCAGCACATCATTGGAGGACTTCATACGCGCTACGCATAGCTTGATTTGTTAGAAAGTCACCTAGTATTTGCTATTTAAAAGAATTATTTCCTCGATTTGGATCTTCAGCAAAATTGAAGCTTCTGAAATCATAGAAAAATTACATTTGTGAGTAACAAATAGCACTGGAGTAAACAAGAAGCAGGCAGTAGCCTTAAAAGCTTGCAGTGAGTTGAATGGAATGACATGGTAGATACCCAAATTTATGCGAAGGTGGCAGCCATGAAAATAACTGTGTAGGTGTGCGACGCATATAAAATATTCTCACTTGAGCTCACTGCACGGAGAGGTTTCGATGTTTGGGTTTTGAAGGTGGCGTTTTTTTTTTTTTTTTTTTTTTTTTTT
>LQNS02278097.1:10575107-10589336 GCA_001587735.2 Parhyale hawaiensis
AATACACTTTTTTATATTTGGAAAGTTTTTATTTGAAAATTAAAACCTCACAGAAAGTTGCAGGAACCACATAAAAAATAAACTTTCCGGGAGTAATACCAGTTCAGGCCCCAATCTCATAAAAGAGCTACATTTATTGTGTGGAATGCAGTGAAACCTAAATATTTCAAATCCTCAACTGAAATCATGCGTATAAATCTAAAAAAAATAGTAAGTAGGAAAAAAATTTAAGTCACTGAATATTAATGTACTAGTGACCCGTGCAGGCTTTAAATTACGGCAGAATATAAGCACTTAATATAATACTTTTACTTCACTGAACCATCTGATCTAGTGGAATCCCCTGAAATTCCATGAAAATAAACCCGAATCTGAGTAAAAGTCAACTTTACAGGCTCGAACAGGTCCGTGTAGGGGAGCGTTGGTTCAGAGTAACTAACAGGTCGTCCCCTGGTTTACCCGATTCCAATCCCCTTATCTTCGCTTAATAACTTTCGAATTTTATCCCTAGAGACCAAATTAGGAAAAAGTATATTAATAAAGAAATACAGAACGTGAATGATAATTATCAGCGTTTTTGTTTTTCATTTCTTTAGTAGAATACTTTACGAGTAAGTTCCGTTTTCACCCAAACTGGAGAGGTCTCAAATGTTTCTGAGAACATAATAAAACCAAGAAAAATAAATAAATTTCAAGGATTACTTTGAACCCACTTGCTTGATAAAGCCAGGTTCACACTATAGTCTTCTGTTTTCCGTATAATGTACAACAGTGTCAAAATGTCTAGTTGATTCCATATAAACAATAGTATTAGGGCACCTCCACCGAAGCTCGTGCAATTTTTTGCACTCCTTGAAACTTCTTTACTTTTTCAAGCATAGTTCAGATTCCTTGACCGGTGACGTTTATTTGTCTAAAGCCGTATGCAGACGAGCGACATCTTCACTGACTTCAGACTGACAAAATCGTCAAATTGTTCAAGTTTGGCTCGATATTTCAATGCACACGTGGCGGCGGAAACGTTTTTGTAGCGGCAATATCCTAGGGTAAAGTTCTCAGAAGTTGCATGGAGAAGAAATTGAACATTAGTTTATCAAATATTACTGCTTCTTTACCAGCTCGTTTTTTTAGTCAGCGTGCATAGTACTCAACAACTGAATGTTTGCGTTATCTAACATCACTTTAACCAACAGAATCTCTGTATTGCCTTTAATACAAGAAAACTTGTTAAGCAGAAAATGTTGCATATGACTAGGAAGCAGATTGGTGCCATTTGAGTTCAATTTGATCGGTTTATCAGGCTCTAAGTTTTTTAAAATAGCGTGTTTCTATCAAAATAAGGCTATAAAATTATGGGATACGAATATGACTTCAAACCAACGCGAAATATAAGCGAAAATGTACAGAAATGAGATCATATCTGAATGCGCCGTATCATTCATTGGCATGAAAGTCGCTCCTACGTGTGGACAGCGACCGGCAAACTTGACGCACAGCTTGGCTTCATTTTCGTGACTGAACGCGTTATTGCAATGAGGAAAATATGAACTGGCCTTTAGGTTAGATTCTTAACAAAATTTTCACACGTATAATTTCTGCGGCTATCATCATTGTAACCTGGAGACACCTGCTTTTTATGCTGCATATTGACATTACAGTTACAATCGCCACCATTTACGTGAAGTTTCAAGAAAAACGGAGGCTTTACATTCCAAAGTAGTCAACAGATAGTAGGAAATTTTTTACTGTAAGCTACTTTGAGTTGCTCCAAAGCTACAAAAAGATTCGCCTAGACGCATCCTGCTGAACTCACTCTTCAGGCGACGCTTTCGCCGAGTCTAAAGGAACATGTGTCGGCGAAGTGCCACTCTCGGCAATTTTTGCTTCTCGTCTGCATTGGGCATTACGGAACCTATAGAGTGGGCGCATCCCCTGCGCTGGTTGGGCAGATTGTTGGGCAAGAATTTATCTTACCAAAAGTTAACTAGAGTTGCACCCCTAAGGGACCCCGAGTGTTCCTGAGCCCTAAACTTAGTCAGGCTTTTGTGTTTTCTTTGCTATATTCAAGCTTCCGTATTCCTGACAATTCTCTATTTTTTCTGTTTCCATTTTCTTTCTGCTTCATTTTTATCATAGATTATACGTACACCTTCTGCATTGATTATACATTTGTGTTTCACATTTTAACTTAACACTCTGATATCGCATGGTATTGGCTGAAAGTAAGGTTTACCAATAAGTAATTGGTGTTGGTTTATTTCTAGGAAAACACATGGGGCACAGAAGTGCTGGTAGCACCCGCAATTAGTCCTAGGAGAATTCCAATTCCCTTCCCAACCTGCCAGTACTTGTAAAGTATTACTGCCATGCTTGCCATCTGCACACACTCTGTTTGAGTCCCTTACAGTTGCATCCCTTAGGCCCTATTGAACCTGCTACTGTCGTAACCCTTTATTGAGCTTACGTGGATGCATCCCCTAATTGAACTTACGTGGATGTGCCCCTTGTGCGAGCCTACGTGGATGTAACTTTTCTTCAAGCCTACGTGGATGTAACTCGTGCCACTCTGAATTGCACCTGTGCTTAACACCTATATTTTTCTGACATTTTTTCTTAGTTCTTTTAACGTAGTTGACCTCAGTTGCATTAAACTGAAGGATTTTGGATCTCAGCTAATTCTAGAGTCTTAATAATTTCATACCTATATTTTATTACAATAGCCGAATCAGTTGACAGTCACACATTTTCCACAAATTTGAGCACTTTCTAAAACTCTAATAAATCTCTTTTGTTTTATCTCTGTTGCACCAAGCTTATTAAAACTCAATCAGCTTTGCTTACGCTTCTTTCACCTTTTGTAGCGACGGGAGAGCGAACAGGGGCGAACTTGAGTGATATGAAATCTTTTACTGCCGTCGAGACTTATTTAGCTTGACTGATCACATGATTGCTTTACAGTACCTAACTAACAGAAAAATGCACAGTTCTTTTGTTTCTAATTCACCCTAAATTCCCTAACATATTCTATTCTTTATTCGCAACGCTTGCAAAGTCGAGTTAGCCGACTCATACCACGGTTAGCCGACTCATACCACGGTTAGCCGACTCATACCACGGTTAGCCGACTCATATCACGGTTAGCCGACTCATACCACGGTTAGCCGACTCATACCACGGTTAGCCGTCTCATACCACGGTTAGCCGACTCATACCACGGTTAGCCGACTCATCCCACGGTTAGCCGACTCATACCACGGTTAGCCGACTCATACCACGGTTAGTCGACTCATACCACGGTTAACATTTTAGCAATATTCTGGTAGCTACTGAGTTGCGTTTATCAGGATGCAACATGATGGTCGAACACTATGCTGTGAACTCTCATTAAGTCAGCGTTATGTGGTTGAACACCAAGGATGATTAACGGTAATAGGTTAGCGCACTGCCGAGCGGGCGGCGTTTGCGCGCGGAGGACGTACAAAGCGATGACGTCATAAAAACCTAGTTAGTACGTTTATCAGTAGCAATTTTGCATTGCTTCTTCATTATTTCATTTGAGCCTCCAGAGTGTCCTACTTGTCCTAAAATCATTATAGTTTCACAAAAATATGTATCAAAACATCTACAAACTATTTTAGATCTATGAATGATAAAATTTTCAAAGAACGTTGGTTACAAGGCTTGTAAAAAGCAGATGAATTCAACCGGCAAACGCCCGCATGTATCAGAAGCACTTTTGGAGCCAAGTTTATCGTCTTCCAAATGCAATAAATCAAGTGAGTTTTATCTAGAGTAATATGGCATTCTAAAGATGGTTTATATGAGTGAGTACCGCAATGTTTTCGATTTATTTTCGTCTTTTATCAATGATTTGCTATCCTCTATAATTTCAAACCGCTGCAACAAAAATTGGCTCAATGCGAGCGATTAAACACCGAGATAGAAGAACTTTTTAACAAGATTGGTTAGGGAAACATTAAAGGACAAAAAAAATTACTTTCCTGTCGGCGAAGTAATATTAAAGCAAAAGTCTATACATAATACGCAGAAGCCATACAATTGCTCGGTAAAATAAAAAAAAAAAAAAAAAACATCAGCTGCTATTTGCTGCGCGCGTTACAGCAGTATAGCAGTAGGGTGTCGTCCAACTCGAGTTAACTAGCTTGCAAAACAATTACTTAACCGTTTTTCCCACACCTTAACTGTCATACGGAATAATGTTGTTGAAACTGGCGAATGTTAAATCCGTTATTCTTCAAATGATGCTGTAGTTTTTACGATTAGGAGAGGCGGATATGTTAACCACGCGTGCGTGACGGCACAGCTTAGGCAAACATTTTGCCGAAACTCTCCGACCGGGTGCGTGCCTGTTACGGAAAAAACAACCTAAATAATAATTAAATTTTATTCTTCAGAGAGTTAAAAAAAAAAATTTTTTCGATACCTTGATACATATTTTTGTGCAACAGTAAACATTGTAGGACATGCAAGACACTCTAGAGGCCCAAAAAGAAATTATGATGAGACAACGCAAAATAGCTACTGATAAACGTACTAAGTTTTTATGACGTCACGAGCCCATTTCCCACGATGTACTACAGCTTGGCTTCACCTTCCTGGGTTAACCTGTTAGTCTCATAATCCTTGGTCGAACACTATGCTGTGAACTCTCATCAAGTCAGTGTTATATAGTCGAACACTATACTGTGAACTCTCATTAAGTCTGCGTTATATATCCTCAGAGCACTGCTAGGAAGAGTCGCCACCAAGTGAGATGAAACGGCTGGTGGTGGTGGTGGTGATGATGACGGTGCTCGGGGGCCCGTTACTGCAACAGGAGGGGGTTCAGGCGCAGGAGATCCAGGTCGGGCTCTGCAGCAGTTACCAAACTGCCCAGTCGTTTGATGAAGCTTACATCGCTAAGGTAAGTTTCTTAGCACGATTTTCTACCATAAAATGAATCCTCAGTGTGTGTCCCAGCCATTTCGCCGTGTAAATTGACTTTGCATACGGTGACTAAACAAAATTTACAGGGATTACTTAAAGCTAAAGCACACAAGCAGCCGTTGTGCCGTCCAAGTTAGAGCTGCGCCGGTGTCACATATGCATTGGCATGCCCAACTTGATGCAAGAATGCAGAGTTTGCAGGTCTTTCGATACAAATTCAAAATCGGTAGCGTTGATACGGTAGTATGAGCGACGCGCGAACTACACATCCTCGCATTAGGTTGTAGTGGCGAATGTATGTTGTGGCTCCGGCATTATATCTACAATATAGCACAAAATATAAAATCTCGCTGTAGTTTCACAAATCTTGTGAAACAAAGTTTTAACATTGCATCCGTGAACACATTTTTAATTACAGAGCTTACTCCACTTTCCTGAAAGCATTCTTATTTTTTAGTGATTAGTCCAAACTTGTCTTTGCTTTTGCTCTAGCACGTAGAATCTTTTACATATACATAGCTAGTATATTGCTGGTATTGCTCTATTCGACTACTTTACGCATTATTATTATTATTTTGCAAGGAGGTTTCACAAAGTACTGGTTTCCTCTACCTGTAAAATAGCCGTGCTACTGGAAAACATTTCGACAAGCGTGATTGGCCATTTCGATCTACATGTGAGCCTGGAATTAGCAGCGTTCAGTCTGTTTCCTTGAAAGAGCTTTAAAAATTACTATATATCTTCCACTTCTTCATTTGAAACCTGGTCAAATGAAAAACTTCCTGAAAACAGTGGATAGAGACACTTCCCTTGGGATTTCAATATGTGTGCAAAAAATTCTCTCAAAAATTCTTTTATATGAGTGCTGCGAAATAAAAAAATAGGCATCGTTGTAGAATCACCAATCAGTGAAGCTTCAGCGGACCTTGATTTTACAAAAACTCTTACGCCTCTTGAATTAAATGCATGGCTATAGCCTTCAAGTGGTTATGCGCAAACTAAATTTCTGGGAAATAACAAATCACCTGCTTACAAAGATGGTGTGGAGACGTCCTTCACTCATATAATGAAGTGGGATATTGTATTTCACTGAAGTATTTCTGCATTGATATCTAGACTTATTCCCAGAAATCTTGGAATAACAATTGATGAGCAGGGTGAACTTTTTCACAAGGATACTATAAAGACCACGGAAACTCGCTATTAAGGATTTTGGAATGAAAACAAGTTGGGGGACTATATTGCTGGATGTTGAGTCGTGATAATCCTTAGAAGAAATCCAAATGAAAATCCCACTTACAAAATGGTTTTGAATTCTAATTTGATATATTGGCCCTCTAACCATTTTTACAGTACCATTTACTGTTTGATGATTGTTGGCAAAATAAAACTTGGCTTTTTATCTTTATCACATGTCTATGTTTAACGAGAATTATTAATTTAAGAGTTTGTATGTGTTAAACATATTCCTTTGGGTCACCTCAATTTACCAATGCATGTGGTTAGAATCAGAATACAATTTTTTTTAGCAGTGGGGCCACACAAATACATATTACCAGTTTAGACAAGAAATTTAAAATGTAGCAACAACTACATTCTATCAGTGAAGGCATTCATATTGGATTTTCAAATATCTTAAGAGTCTGATGTGATCATGACAAAATAAAGTTAGATCTGAAATCAAGGCAAAAAGTTCTACAAGAAAAGCATGAACCTAAACCAGAGGATATTTGTATCTTTTAAGATTAATAACTTTATTTTTATTTCGAACAATTTCGTTACACAACATGTTGAATTCACAGTTGAAGTATCCTTGCTTCTAGGTTTGTGAATGTCCGTAACTTAGCCATTCAGTACGATAAACAAGATAGCCATAAGCATAACTGTGGTAGGTATAAAGTCCGAATCGATGAGGCTACAAAACGTGCACATTCGTATTTAAATCGTGGAAATAGTGGGATTTTTTATATCTTCTCTTCGATACAAAAAAATTGAATAATAGACTTATTTCATGTCTACTCTGTGTGCAGATGCAGCAATATGAAGAAGGCTACACATTCCTGCTGTCCACAGGACACTTCAGCGGCTGCCAGAAACTCAAGTTCTACCCAAACGTTACGTACTTTCTCGAATATGTCTCCCTGTAAGTCCTTTTTAACTACAGACTGTAAATAACTTTGCAAAATGGGTGGCTTGCCAAAGACCTGTGCGATGCTGATGCAGTGCCTCAGTCCATATCGTACAGAAATGAATTGTTATTTTAGAGATCATGAGCTAAATTCGTAGCCGAAAATTGGGTATGCAAGCATTGATGTCACAGCGATGATAGGTTTACTGTTATAAGGACATTAGGCTTCGTGTCGTTATTATGCACTTCCTTACTGATGAGATCTGTAGATAGTAGCATCAATTTCCGATTTCCATACTAATGGATTTATAATTTTGCAGCATTTCCAAACCCAGTCAAAAGGTCTTGCCTGCTTGCTCTTATTGATTCTTGAAAGAGCGTTATTGGAAAAAAATCTTTTGTGAACGTAGATATATAGAATTTTTCAAAAGTAAGGATTGTTTTGAAATGTTGAAAGCAGATGTTCAGTGGACTTGACTCGTTCTAGTCTCAGGACTTTCAAAATGCGTTTACCTTTCCGTGTCATGAAAGTGATGTAAGATCTGCTGCTTTTCACAACCAAGTGTCTCCTGGAATTTTCCTCAGTCGTGGATTACTGTGCTCTCATTCCTATCTACCACAGTATGCATTCAGTTGCTGGCCATCACTTTCACCCACTTTTCAAAGCAAACTGTAATCCAACTAAGATTGGCTAAGACAATGACGTTGAAAAATGCTGTAGAAAATGCAATTGCAGAGAGGAAATGGAGTAATAATATCACAGAAATATTACAGTTTCAATGTTATGTGTTCCATATTCCACTGCATGTAATAACCATTGAACCTCTCAGGAGCGGAGAATTAAGGAACAGCACCGGACCCTACTCTGCCCAGCCCCACTCGTTCGCTACCGGAGCTACTATCTCCCTTTTTTCTGTGCCACCGGGAGGTGAGCCTCTTATAGTACGATTGATGCCACCGTCCTTTAGCACTACCGGCTCATAGAGATGGAGGTTCGTACATCTAGTAATTCAATCATTTATCTTACTTGAGACTACGAATTCTGGATGACTTTTATCTAACAATCGAAAATCCTCATACCGATGCGACTTGATGAATTGAGTGCCATCTAACGGCACGTCACTTCTGGTGTTCGGGGCATCGGCTTGCGCAGTGAGGTACAAGATATTCGCCCCCTCGTGCAGGAGTCCTTGATTTCACGGACTTTTGAGGTATCGTAGCTTTGAAGCTCGATTAGCTCTAGCTGATGATGCATAGCACAGCTGCAATATGGGTTGAAGGAGATTTCTTGCAATAATTATTTCCTAAGGATAACGAACGTCATTACTTTTGATTTGGTCCCCTCTACCAGTGTCTCCTATAGCACCAGTGAACCAATGTTATTTTCTTGATGTAATCCAATGATCATGTACTGAAGAAAGTTACTTACCCTTTCAAAAATAAAAGTTAGAGTTAACATTCGAAAGTTCACTGTAATCATGGAATATACCGTGCCCCTACGTTTACTAAAACGAGGGATGCACGTTTACCACCCATTTTATATTTACGTACAAATACGAATTAAAAAATACCTTACTACTCTTGAACTGTAGTTACACTTATTTCGCTAAAGAAGTGATCCTCGTCTTTTTGCCTCTGATCTCCACATACTTTTCATAGGACTTTAACTGTTCCACAGCCACAAATTTTGCAGTATGTAGCAGACCCTCAGACTTGCAAATAGTGCTGCAATTTGCCGAATTGATGGAAGCCTTTGTAGCTAAATGAGGGTAAACTTGTAAAAATTGGTAAACATGTTAGGGCCTGACTGGCTAATCAGAGTAAAAGAATATTAATTAACGTTGGGTTTCTTACACCGCGCAATAAATAAAATTTATGGAAATGAGTAATATTCTCTGAACTTTTGGAACCGGCGATGTCTGAAACCTTTTTGTTTATGTCAATCCTAAAATTTGATAACTTTCATGGTAATAAAACCGTTACAAGAACCATAGAAGAACTGTAATACAAACTTGTCCCTGTAAGAGCTTTTACAGCAGCGCACTTTATTTCCAGAACTTGGCGCGCTCTCGAACCCACTCGTCTTCAGGGTCCTGAAGGCAGAAGAAGATTTGTTGGTGTTGATTTCCTGCGTCAACGTCGGCCTCATCCGTCTGCGTAAGTGCTGCAGGGGACTGCTGTTTGCTCGGGAGTCTTAGCAATCTATACTATAATAAAAGAGCTGCCTGTCGGTCCGTCAGTCCGTCTGTCTGAAGCCTTATTTTCCCCTATCTAATACTGGAGAAAAAAATTCCAAGGTACCCATCTTTTTTTGCCAAAAGGGGCAAGCAAACTCATTACTATTTCTCCCATAATAATGAAAAAAGAGCTTCCAATGTACCCTACTTTTTTCCCAAAAATTACAGGGTACCCTACTTTTTTTTTGCCAAAAGGGGCGAGCTTTTCGATGGGAGGGTAAGATATTTTCAAATATATATTTTCATGACTTATTCAACAAAAGGGTTGCGTTTGGTGGTTCAAAACGAACGTGTTTTCAAGAATGACGTCACAGTAACCCAAGAAACTG
The DNA here is from genome assembly GCA_001587735.2 of Parhyale hawaiensis. Lineage (NCBI taxonomy): Eukaryota > Metazoa > Arthropoda > Malacostraca > Amphipoda > Hyalidae > Parhyale > Parhyale hawaiensis. The sequence goes on from LQNS02278097.1 coordinate 10,584,749, forward strand.
AGACCATGTTTATCTCCTCCAAGCTCGGCAATGTTGACAAAAATGTAAATGGGTCTTGAAACAGAAATCTCGTTTTTTTCGCCATCGAAATTTGGTCCTTTGTGTCTTTAAACATGCTTAACAATTCTGCAAATTTCATGAAAATGCGTTTAGAACTTGTTCGGTTAAATTAATGGCTACCTGATAGCAAACTTAGGGACCAACAAACAATAAAACAGCCTGACAGATCATTGCAAAAACTTAGTCAGTTGTTTTTCTTTGTATTCCCAACAACTCCTGTGAATTTCATGAAAATCCATTCATAACTGTATGAGTTTTGTTACCGAGAAATATCAGGCAGATAAACAAACCAATGTTGGAACGTACCCTAACGTACCCAACATTCTCAGTAAATTTGATAGGGATCCGTTCTTAACTATTTTTGGTATTTTGATGATAGACAGACAGATGAACTTACAAACAGACAAATTGATAAACTCCGATAAAAACATAACCTTCTTATCGGAGGAAAAATTTACTGTAAATTTCATGAAGGCGCGTTTGGAAATTTTTTATTATGACAGCTAGAAAAGTACCCTTAGAGAGGAACAAGGGAGCAGAAAAATAGGTGAAAAAGTGATCATTTTCTTTAGTGATAGTCCTCGCATTTTACGCATTCCTCGCAGTTCCTCACATTTCTTTCCTAACTTTGTGAGTTATGTTTTCTCGAAAAGACTGGTTGATCATCCATTTTTTCTTAACGTACATAACAATGATAAACATTCCCTGTAAGGTGCGTGAAGATCCTCTGTATCACTTCTAATGAGCTTATGACAAACAAACAGGCACACGAACAGTCGAACAAAGAGACAGACTTACAAATTCCGACAAAGGCATCACATCCTTGGTGAGGTAAATGTACCCCAAAGTAATGAAAGCAACGGCTAATTTCTTCACAACATTACAACTGAGTAATTGCCTAGGTTAATCTGAGAGCGCATACCTCCGCCAAGCGAAGCAACGGTTGCAAAAAAATCAAATTGGCTCTGAAACCCTAATTTTCTTTTAATAAACTCCAAAATCTGATCATTTGTGTCTTTTGATAATAATAACAGCTTATACGATTTTCTTGAAGATCCGTTTGTTATAATGATAACAAACGTTAAGACAAACATGAGTCAAACATACAAACGAGCTAACTGATCTGCAACCAAAATTTAATCATTTATGTCTTTTAACATTACTAATAATCGCTATAAATTTCATTAAGATCCATTCATTATTTTTGAGTTATTGTGCTAACAAGCATGAAATTAAAAACAGTGACAAACGAAAAAACGAACCAACAGATCATTCCTAAACTTTAGTCATCTACTTTTTGTTATTTATTCAACAACTCATGTTAATTTCATAAGAATCCATTCATAACTTTGTGAGTTATAGCATTGAGAAAAATGAGGCAGACAAACAAACAAACAAACAAACGGATGGACATATCTTCACCAAAAGTTAATAAATCTGTTCCTCCTAGCATACCTAACATTCCCTGTAAATTTCATCCAAATCGGTACAGAACTTTTTAAGTTATTTTGGTGACAGATAGATGGACAGATAGACAGACAGGCAAACAGACAGGCAGCCAGACAGACAAACACGACAAAAACATAACCTCCTTGGCAGAGGTAAAAATCAATCTTCATGCATCAAAAAAGTCCCACTATGCAATTACGCAAAATCTGTTGTTTCCTGCCGCGGCTCAGTTACTCGTCTGGTCATGAACGGAAAGCCGCAACTTCGACAAGTTTGAAGCGTTAGTCCTGAAGCTGTGTGAAGTACCTCTTGGTTGTAGCGTGGATACTGAATTACCCTTCCTTCCCAGGGCGAAGCTCTATTCGCTCCGAGCACATAGTGCGCATATTAAGAGTAAACTCACTGAAGAAAAGGGGAAGATTTGTACTGGAGCAGAACCTAGAAGAAGGGCAAAGAAAATATGGGGTTTAGCTGAAGTAAGTAAAATTTTGCCATCAATTCATGACGTCACGGACTCTTCTGCTATCACTTCTCAGCTCTCTCGAAGCCCAGTGCAAAAAGAATATAGAACTTAGTATAAAGGCGCAATAATTGGCCGAGTATTGGCGAGTTAAGCGAAGTCAAACTTGCAGGACTTGTCCTTAATTTCAGCCAGGAGTGTTGGGTTCGTAATGTTAAATAGCGTTATAAGTGTTAGCAACAGTCTGGTAGCCGTTCACATGACCTAGTTTGAGTTTCCGGTAGTCGTAGAGGCCGTAAATTTAATGCTATCACTATAAAAATCAATGCAAAGGGGCAAAACCAGCTCTTCTTTCTAGAGTTCCTGAGAAGTCAAGATAGAAGACTTAAGGCCTCATTGATTGGTACTGCAAATTTGAGTTCCATAACTTGGGATAGGAGCGTTGGTTTCGCCGCTGTGGATCGTGTCGTAGCTGCTAAAGCAATCCAAGAAAGCTTGAGACAGCTGGAAACTCCGAACTCTGAATTTTTATAGTATGCGAGATTAAGTTTTTAAAAGTCTCCACGGTATAATCGAATAAGGTCTGTCGCCTGACGCACGACTCAACGAAACCAGCGCATCTGCCTGAAACACCGAAAAAAAAATCAAGCCTGCTGAGATCGACGTTGCTGTACCAATTATTGGTGAGGCCTTCAACTCAACTCGACTTTGCTGGGTCAATCGATGACGCCTTAAGAGTGTTGAGCAAACAGAATTGCGTAATTACATGCGAACAGGTCTTAGTTTCCTTCCCCAAAGTATATCACTTCTGATATTACTGCAGATACGTCTGGTGACTACATGGCAAATGCAGAACTTCAGTCATGGACATTTTACGAAAACGGATTTTTTACACTATGTCACTTCTAAGACTTGGGGATTTTAAGACTAAAATTTTTAGCGTGTTTTTCAAGCCTCTAGAATTGTCCTCAATGTCGTTCAGAGGCAAGTGTAGAGGGACAAAGGTTTAATACAAATATGCTATCAAATTTTCAGAACAACTGAACGTACTCATCCCTGAAGCAAAGCGCACCTCCATCAAGGCTGAAGAGGTCAACGCGACTTTGGCTGTCGAAAAGCTGCCGCTCGCGGAGAACCTCCGGGAAGTTCCGCAGGACTGCGCAGAGACACGTGCAATATCTTCGAGCTCTAAATTTTGGCGTCGCTTATACGCAATTTATTATTATTGGATAGTATTGGGGTGGTCACGTTTGCAAGATAATAATATACTTGGATATTTACCTAACTTTTTCGACCCACCTCCAGCTGCAGATAATCCTGCCCTCTACACCGGTTATACTCCTGTTGCTTATGTTCCAGCTAGCAACGTTCTTTCTCCACAAGGGTACATCCCGAAGAAGCAGATCGGAGACTTCCAACCCCTTGGAACCGTGCAAGGCGTACAGCTCCCAGGCTTTCCTCAAGCATCAGAAATCGTTCGCCAAAACAACGCTGTCACCTTTGTTGGTCAACAGCTACCGAATCAACCACTGACGCAAGCGTTTGCTGGTTATCCTGTATTACCTGCACCGCAAAGGTATCCTCAAACTCTCGCTTCGACATTCCCTCAAGGAGCGAGCTTTGCTATACAACCAGCACGATCTGCAGCGCAAAGGTATCCTCAAACTCTAAGGTCGACTTTCCCACAAGGATTGAGTTTTACAGGACGACCGGTGCCTCTACAGGGCACCATCCCTAAATTCCCGAAATTCACTTCTACTGGTGCCGGCCCACAAGTTCTTGCTGGGCATTTCTCTCCACCGCAGCAGACGGATGCGCTTCAGAGGCTGTTACAATCTGCGTTTAACGGTCGCTAGAGTTCCCCAGGCATGACGTTCATGTCATGCTACATAGGAAATGGTGCATATCTTTCACGTTACTTCGTATATCAAAATTATAGTGTATCACAATGCATCTCATCGCAAATCCCCTTTATTTTTCACAGATTGATTTTTTCCGCTTTAAGTGGTCTCTTATTAATGCTTCAGGTGTCTCATCTTTCACTCGAGAGTTGGGTTCTTGTCATACAGCTGCAAACTGAACATAGAGACTATTGTTATTTTTAAAAAATAAGCAGATTTCAATAAAGCTACAATTTGGTTTCAAAAAACTTTATTTGTCCATAACTGTACAGACCAGGAAGCAAAGGGCTTAACGTTAGGACTCACGTGGAACTAGCACCAAAAAGTGACGTCATCAAGGACATCACTTCGACGAACGATACGGCTGAGCAGCCTTTGGGTATGTTAACAAATTTTGCCCAAAAAAACCGTAGTAAATTGTGAAATTTATCCCTTAAGCACATAGCTAAATGAAAAGAATATATATCAATTGAACAATAAACAATCATCAATAGAAAATTGCAGTCGAGGCTGGTGGAAACTTTCAAAGCACCACAAGCAATTTCTGGGCCGGTATGGAGCCCTGATTTAACTTCTTTGAAATGAAGCCTTATTTACATTTCATATTCAGTTCACAAGAGCGCAGAACATATTTAAACATAACACCGTATTTTTGCGACTTGATTCATTCAATCTCTCGCTCTTGAGTGGCCAGCTGCTTGCACTGGCGGATCTAGCC
>LQNS02278097.1:10593220-10619225 GCA_001587735.2 Parhyale hawaiensis
TATAAGCATCTGGTCACTGAAAATACCATCCATCCACCAGAAAACTCAGCTCTATTTTGAGCCTCTGTTGCGCAACGTATAAACTGCACGGCACTTGTGGGGCCACACACGCACGCACACGGACCGCGCGTACACGTCAACATCACTTACCATCACCGAGAATGTCCAGGCTTCAGACTAGTGCCTCCCGGTACCCTTTTCGCTTCCTAGCTGGTACAAGACAGATTCTACTGACACGGGCCTTCAGTTGCTCCACAGACTTTGTTTGCTTACTATATATATCTATAGACGTATTGTGCTCGGATCGTTCATGTCTCTTGCACACAGCCTTTGGATATTTTATTTAATTTTGTCAAAGGCTAAGTTCAGTTGGGGTATGAGAGCTCACCAAACTACAGGTAATGAAAAACGAGAATGATGGCCTATAACACCGAAAGTATTCCCCTGGGTATAATTATTGTAACGTAAGTGTTGCACCATATTCATCTGCCCACTTCTGGCATTACATGCCTTTATTTCACTCCTGAGCTCAATTATTCTCATGCTCTCCTCTTGCAACCAACTCTTGCTTTTGTCTCCAGCACTTCCGATCAACTCCATTTTCCAAACACTGTACTTTCGTCCCGCACATAAACCCCTGTACCCAACTTTTTGATAGCAAGGGTTCTAATTAATGGTGTTCCTATTTTGACAACTGAATGTCCCAGCTAGTGAAATGAATTCTATTTTATCAAAAATACTTACATGGAACAAGAATTACCATGTCGTGAATTTTGGTCATAAATTTTATATCAGCTACCTATTGAATGCTTCTGGATAGAACGCAGACTTTCGTGAACAAATACTTCTAATATTTTGCACCTGACTGTTGCTAGCTTTCCCTCTACAGCTTTGCACACAAAAATTGCTAAACAACACAGTGTGTGTGAGCGGTGCAGCCCTATTGGCAACGGTACATTCGTAGGGTTCAGACATTCCGTAGATCTCTGCAATAAATACGGACCCGGAGAACCTGACCCCCACAGTTGGCTACAGCGCCTGTGGACATCACCGTACCCTCGCACCGTCGCTGTCTTACCCTTTAGTCTCGGCGTTTGTGTAGCAGCACTGTGGTGTCTGTTGATGCATATGTTATGGAGGCTGTTAACTGTGGCTTTTAACTGTGGTTAGTGACGATCAAATGTTCATTTCTCATGATGTTCCAGATTGGCTGGAACACATACACAAAGCTTGTCGAAAACAATGAGTGATGCATCTTCACAGCAAAACTTTAATAACTTGAAAATTCAAGTTGGAGTTGCTTTCGTATAAGTACCGAGAGCGTAGAGTTTAAATGCGATGGTCGGTATCTTACGATGTTAGTAGTTCTTCGCTATATGCAGCGTCTCATCATAACATTTGTAGCTCCTTCCATCCTGCTGCTTATTATAAAACCTGTGTCCTGCCATGGCTTCGAAGAATTACGTTCTGGTTGTAGATGGCTTACAAATTGAACAATTAGATGAGAAGCAAGACATTCAATTAAAATTTTGTAACCCACGATGTACCCTGGTAGCAGTGCAGCAAAGAAAAAGTCACAATATTCCTATGAAGGATTCTGATTGGGAAAACAAGAAACGAAGTAACGTTTTGCCTCATCGATAAATTCATAGAGATAAAGCGTCTGCTAAAATTTAGAGAAGATGATGCTGCAACTACAGGTGACACCGATGCAGACTGCCGTCGCAACCCCGTACTTCGGAGCCTCTTGAATGGGTTCGTGATGAACGCTTAAAATTCGATGGCACATCTAAAGCTGAAGATCGACAGCTGATCAGATTAGATGTAATGAATATCATTCACAGCGAATGAATGAAAGACGCCTTTAGAACCCTTGTCAAATTTAGCGTCCAGCGAAATTTGCTAATATTATTCTATCGAATATTGGCAACTCGAAACTTATGAAAAGTCCTGCATTAATTAGTTTCCACTTAGAGTAGAAATTAAATATGCTCATACACAGAAATTCTACAAATCTCTCTCGAGTGAAAAGACGGTATAGAGACGGTTAACAATTTTTTCCCGCAGTAATTCAAATTAAATGATCCAAAATAGTAATACATACTACTGAGTAACGTTGTTAAGGACAATTAGAATTTCAACGGAGCTCAATACCAGAAATCTGGTGACTAAGCAGCAGTGATTTAGCCCCGGTAAGTCATTGTCCTAAAAACAATTTTCACGATCTATCACAATATAATTACTGTATATTAAAATCATTAATTATTGCGAGATAATATTCAGTGATGTTAGTAAAGGGAATATTGGCCATGGTACAGTAAACAGAAGAACAACCTGTTGCGGAGCTCTTCATGTCGGGAGCGGGTCGACGCAAGCAGCCTGGCTATAAAAAAAATTATATCAAGTTGAAGGTATTGACATGTCTAGGCAGAGCTGGAGATGAAAGCCTGCTGGACAGTTATCGGCTGTTGCTCAGTGCGCTGTCTGCAAAAAAATGACCGTTTCAGGTTCAAGGAACTCAGCAGAGTAAGTGTATTTTTTCTGTCATCTGCATAGCTCTTTGCTATTATCGTGTTTTGTGGCTGTTCGAAGAATTGCCTTATATGTCAAGTGTGTAGTATTAACCCGTTTATTATTGAATCTATCTCTACAGAGACAAGTCTCAAAACATGAATTACTAATTCCAAAAATTAGTGTAGTGTTTATTTTATTATTATTATTTTCTAAAGTCTGTCTACTCCTTCAAAGGCTAGTGAGAACTCTTTTCTATTAGCGGATAAAGGTCATTTCCAGCAAGATTACACGTGTTCGTAGCCCAAGGGCATAGAAAAAGCTAAAGTAAACTACAGCAAGAGCACAGGGTTCGAAAACTTCAATAGAATCTCTTTCAGCTTCGTATAAAATTTTGTGGAAATCGTTTAATTTCAAGTAAATATCTTTCAGTAAGTAGTAGCTATGTACTTCTTCGTTTCAAACTACGTTGTCACCATACAGTTGTTGAAGAATTTATGGAAATGAGTGTACGTTAAGCCCATATGAGCTGCAGTGAAATTGGTACTGATTCCAAGAAGTAGACGCTGGCTCTCGTCTCTCACCCTAAACTTAAGTAACTCTTGCACGAGAGACTGAGGAGAAATCGAAAGCGACCTATGAGGAAAACGACCAAACAGATCTATGTTAGGCAAAAGTCAAAGAGGACCACTGCCAAAAATGACCTTCAAATTTTCCTATAAAGATGAAGAAGTTCCAACAGCTCACTAACCCGAAAAAAAAAACACAACCTGTCAGAGTTCAAGTTCTTCTGAACTTTCCTAAAGCTTCCGCTCGATGAGAAGAGAATATTTGTCTCAGTAAAGAAATCACAGTAGAGAGACAATAATTGGAGGACTAACATGCCTAGTGCAAAAACACTTTAGGTATTATCTACTCTGTCCAGTACTAGGTGGAATGTATAATCATCACTTTCTGCACGCCCATTATTGTGCTCCATTGCCGCCCGGACGCTTCCCTACATATAATGTAAATTGCATATGACATTTTGGAAAACTTTAAGAATGTGTCGTCGAATACAGTTGAGCCACTAGGCCGGACTTGTCTGGAACTTCAAAAAGTCGCTTCCGCTTTACCTCTCTGAATCGCGTTACATGTGTTAGAACTAACTTAAGCATGGATGTAAGCTCTATTTTACCGAGCAAAACTAAGTTTTCAAAAGTTCCATTTAAAACCAGATGGCTAAGAATTAATAACTTCAAATTTGATGGAAAGGGTGAAAACCAACTCACTTGTTTGAAATTCTTGATAAGTGTAGCCTATTGGGCTTAAATTCACCACCCAATCGATGCAGCCTTTGCAGTAACTGCTGAGGAAAGGTAACAGTTACTGCAACGTCAGTCTGATCGCACATCCCAACTGGGAAGCCAACACGCACTGCTGCAGAGATGCGCGTTCTGCCAAGGCCTCCTAAAGCATTTTAGAAGGACTTTCTTTTAGCCTCAGAGGCCTGCGCGGGTTCAATTTATTACAGATCATCAAGAGCTATGGCGCCAGAAACGGAAGCTCCTGTGCGACGGTCTGCACCCCCAACAATCCCCTGTATGGTTAGGGCCAATAGCCCCAACACCATCAGAACACCGAATGTTGCCTTTACAAGCCAAGCAAAAGAACTCGCTAGCTGGTAACAGTCCCAAACCTTTGCAGTCCGGACGTGAATCACTGAAGCATCCCGTGATGCTTGATTAGTGAGGTGAGGGTAGGTCTGTCTGTGGGTCTCTAAAAGCTTGGGCCCACTATCACAAAAATTGTACAGTCACTCGACTTTTCGCTTCGTTGTCATGGCTACTTCTTATGGTGCTTGAATGTCGCGCTAAAACTAAGCATCATTGAAAGTTTAAATTAACTCAGAAGTAGGAAACATTCTCAAAGCTTGGCCACTGCTTAGATTGGTATGGCAAAGTGCCAGCTGAAGCCTTGCGCGCTGCAACGCAATCGGGTGAAGTATTGCAAGGTAATGCAACTTACGCGCACGTGGGCGTCAGCCTTTGATGGTAAAGTTACCCTGATCGCACACCCCTACTGAAAAATCACCAAGCACTGGTTCGTTCTTCAAATATATGCAAACTGGGACCAAGGAGCGCACGGCTGCTGTTTACCACAGTTCGTCAAGAACTATGGCAAAGGACTGAAGGCTGTCATGCTTTAGGTCTATAGGGAAATACATTATGTAAAGCCTGACGGCAGCACGATCTTACTCACAGTCTTTTTCTTGACTTGAAACATTTCAGTGAACGGATGCTGTAATATTCAATCTCCATAAGCAAACCAGGAAGCTGAAGCCTGCAGGCTAAATCAAATTCTCTAGCGAAGCGATAGCAGGCGCCAAAATGGAAGGTCTCGCAGTTCAATTGTGTTTTTATGTTATCTAGACTATTACTTGAGACTTTTGCATGATGTGTGTTACATATCATGCTTTTATATCAATATTCAATTCGTGAACACTAAAAATATGCCTGGATTAGTGCCGTTTGGGTCTTAAAAAATGGAATGTATTTATTCAAACTATTTAGATACATTTCATGTATTTAGTATTTAAGTGCACTTTAAAATGTAGCTATTTAATATTTAATTACATATTGTCAATTTTTTTAGTATTCAAATACTTTAACGTATTTACTGCCCATCACTGAGTATATGTAAGACTTCAGAACGTTCAAAGTAAAGAAATGATGCCAACAATTTAAAAATTGGCAACAAATTGTACCTGGGTTATTTCTGAAGTCACACGTTTGCACGTGCACTTAACCACAGTGGAACAATGCTCCAGAGCCGAGTTTAAAACAGGGGGCTCTTAGAGGATGGGAAATTTGGGATCATTTCCACGCCAGTAAACTAGGCAAGGCTGTTTTTTTTGCTACCCGCGTGCGGCAGCAGCCTTGCGTGCTGAACTCAGGCACCAGTAGAGCTGGGCTCAATCACAAGCCAGATGTGTGGTAGTTTTGTTACACTGGCTGCCCTGATTTAGCACCATAGATATGCACAGTTACCATGGGGGCACTTACTTTCTTCAGATAGGGAGAAAGTAGAGGAGTGCCGGTCGCTGAACCTTCCATCGATGACACCATAATTTCTTGACGACCCGTAGTCGACTGCAGCTGCACTTACTCCTCTTGGGCCCGTTAGCCTATATCTGCAGCACAAACCAGTGTTTGTGGGCTTCCCAATTGAGAGTGCGATTAAGTTGACCTTACCTTCAATTGTAAACTTCAATTTGTATCACAAATTCAGTACCTATAATTTTAATTTTTCATCCTAATTTAGTTATTAATTTTTTTTAGGGGCTACCAAACCATCAAAAAACAAATTTTTGTGACCGCTCAACAAGTTCCACTATAGTTAAAGCTTTTTGGTATGGAAGGGAAATCATGGCTGTATTGCGAACAGTGCGTTGATTACTTCAAGTTCGTGTATCTACAACGCATGAGCTGTCTGTCCGAACGCAGTTCTTCTCTGACTGTTGTCGGTGCTGTGTGTCTGTCGGTGAAAACAAAAGCAGCGAGCTGTGTCTGTACGAACGGATTATCTTCATCTTACTTTGAATGGGGTCATTCTTTACTTGAATTCTGCTAGAAACTGAAGCGAATCGTCCCTAGAGACATGTTACTTAATACTGACAGCCCTGACGCATGCATTTGTTGGTAATTCTTGTCATAAGTGTTAGCCGAGTGAAGCCGCGTATGACCGGGGCGGGCAGTGCTGACTTTCTGCAAGGGATTGCTCCATAGGGAGGATGATTGCTCCAAAGGGAGGAGGATTACCGCTGCACTTGCAATAAATGCGGACCGGCTGAACCTGTGCCGACAGTTTGCTGCAGGTTTTGTGATAACCACGCGGAACACCGACACCTGCTCTTCCAGCTTTACTGAGGTGGGTAGCATCACTTTTGTTACACTTGTATGTTAGTTTTTAACGAAGGCTGCAGTTGTGTTGAGAATACACGGGCACGTGTTGATCAGTTGCTGAAACTGTGATTCTCAAAATTTTTCTGAAAAGCGCGAATAGCAAACTAATCCTGATGCTGCTGCGTTGGAAATGGAAAGGGGGAGAATGGCTGTCGAATAGATTAGATTAGATATTACGTCATAACTTTTCTCAGTAATATCTCAAAGAAAAGCTGAGTGGCGTACTATAGCGTTATTTGAAGTTCGGGCTTATGAATTGTTTTGAAAGTGGCATTAGAATGGTCGCGCTCCAACTATTCACTGGTTGAGCATTCGCACATTCCAAGCAATTCACTAGAAGCAATTTTAATTTATTAACAGAAGGAAGCCCAGTATGCCAAAAACAAATTTTTACAAACACTTGCCCGGAAAAATCTCCAGTATGAGTCGGAGTCCAGCACGTACAATGAAAAACTGTAATAAATTACACGGTTTCAAGCGACATTAAAGTGCATTGACTCCTTGCGGAAACCGGTAGCTCGCATCATGGTACGACCCCAAATGACTGCATGCTGTCAGGCACTGAGCTCTCAACAGACACTGCGATGGAACTGCAGAGACCCACACGCTATCGCCTATGCACCCTCGCTTTTGCTTTCCTGCACGTGGCTATGAAAATTATTTATCCTAAATTTGTGCGATAAAACTGCTTTGCAGGTGATATAAACGCTGACTGGTCTCTCTTTTTAATATTTATGAAAATTTGCGTTTTTGCAGATAAGGTGTTTTACGCTCGTACTAAATACGATCGCAATGCCTTGCTTTCATAAAACACGAAATTACTGCATTCTGACAACAGATGTGTATGTATTTATGTTTGAAAATCACGCTTGTTGTCAGCTTTAAGGCAAGTTTCTGAGGTTACAATTGATAATTTATGTCAGTCACTGCTATTTCTTTATTATTTATATGGCAAGTGAGGGTTGGAAATGGAACTTCTCTTGCACTTTGTATTTATTTAAAATATTTAGATATTGTAGGCATATATACAACATCGGATTGTGTGAGAACAAAACAGAATCTAGTTTATGTGTACAGAGCGCCAGAAGGCAAGATATATTTTACAAATAAAATTTATCACTGAGCGGTCAAGAGATGGAGGTCTTGCTCTCCAGCATGTTCCGGGGAAGTGTAACTGAGGATTTATTTTAAAACACACAATAGCAACAGAATACGGAACTAATGAGCTGTCATTAGGCCGCAACGCTTGTTAAATTATTCAGGACTGCTTGTAAGCAATGGAAGAAGCTAAACTTCATCTACAGAGCGTCGGCACAAATCAGAAGTACAATAATGGTACATAGAATAGAAATAAAGATGCACCGGCTGCCCAATTACTGGAAGAGCCGGTTGGCATAAGCGGGCTGGCAATGATCCTAATGTAAAAACACTCAAGGTTCGATAAACTCAGGAGGATGCCATTTTTTTGCTGCGTCTGCCAGACTAGCACGAACTGGATACGACGGGTCGGCCCGCTGCACGGTGTGTCTCAGCGGTGACAGAGCTCGTGTGTTCTTGCGCTCTACAATAAAGTTGTCTATAACATTTCATTTGTTACAAGGTTCTGACTTCAAGCTCATGAATTTTAAATCCAGCGGTTGGCAGTAATAAAGTTAATTTAGTTATAGGCACAGACAGGCTTATACCTGGTGTTCCTAAATTCTTTTCACAAAGTGAAACTATAGGTTCTTCACAAGAAAATAACCATATTTTTCTCTATCGATGCGTGTCCGAAAATGTCTACTTTTAAAGGTACGTTGACTTGAACTTCAGTAGTGCGATTCACTTAATCGGCGGATAACTGCACTTTACAGCGAAGATAAAGATGCACACCAGTCATTTGTTGACGTTGATCACTCTAATCTATGCACCGTACCTGGTTTCAAACGACCATGAACCAACTACTCTCCGAAAAAAAAACTGATCAGTAGGGTCATTGACGACTGTGAGAGGATTCGTGAAACTCTTTGAACGAGTTCGGCAATCACTACGTCGGCGCCTTCGCGCAAGTATTGCTGCTGATGGTAAGAATTTTGAACAATTTCTGTAACTATGTAACATACGAACTCTTGTTTTCCTTAAAATAAACATAGTCTGACAGTGATTGTTCATTTACCCTATAACATTCGCCAATTCTGTGCTAGATTTAACTTTAACTTAACGTACCCTTCAAAGTCGACATTTCTGGATATACATCGCTGGAGTAAAATATGGTTATTTTATCGTAGGGAACCTATAGTTTCATTCTGTGGAAAGAATTTGGAAACACCCGGTATAAAGCTACCGTTAAAACACATACGTAATCATAATAGTCTAATTTAAGCTCTTATAAATATCGGCAGCACAGAGACAGTTTTGTTTGTAGTTGATTAGCTTCTTAATTAGCCTTATAGCTAAATTACACGTGACTCCCCTGTAGGCCTGCTGTCACAACTTCAAAATTAATGTAGTTGTTATTATGACAATATACTGTAGCTGCACAAATGGCAAGAGCTCATGCAGTGGATTCGTATTGCGGCAGTATGCAGCCATTTTGTATCTTAAGTCAGTGATTCCCTATAAGGGGTCTATAGAACCCCATAGACCCCAGGGGGTTGGCCGTAGACCCTCTTAAGGGGTCTATTTAAAAAAAACGCCTATTTCTGTCTCTTTGTTTTGTATATAAAGGTTGAAAATAAATTCTGCTATAAAAAAACTATGTACGCAGTAGTAACATAATTTTTTTTTAAATCGAAATCCATGATATATGAGTTGTTACACATTTGTAAAACTGTTGAGTTCCCTCTGAGACGATACAAATATTCTTCAGAAGTATTTTCTTTTAGTTTTAGCGTGAATTTTGAAGCGACCCAAACCAAATCTTACCAGTTCGTAATTTTTAACTTGGTCAAGGTTTCTTGACGTATAAGATTCAACGTTTAAAAATATACAATACTTAAAAAAAACTGGTGCAATTTAAGCCAGTGACGGACAGCAGTTAAGTAGAAATGCTTATGAAATAACTTTTCAAATTTAGACTATTCCTTAGAAAAAATACTCTAGTACAGGGAATTTTAGTTAATAACTAGACGACACGTAGGGTCGTCATCACGATCGTCTTTGATTTCGCACTGAAGCAGGTGTTATTTAGCTGGTCATTAGGGTGGAGCGTTTTTCAACTTTTTTTTTATTTTCCCTAGTGGGTAGTTTGGAAACGTTGCCAAATGGAGAGAAAAAAATTGTGATAATAGCATTTTTTCGTAGACGGATATCTTCTACCGCCCCAAGACCCATGAAGTTTATAAAAAGTGGGTGAAAAATAGTTTTTTTTTATTTTTTCTTTTGTTCGCTAAACAGTAGCTACACATCAGAGAAACACGCACGTAAAGTTTTAGGCACCAGTGTAATGCTAAGTGGGTAGAACAGGGCGATGAAGGGGTCCGGGCCCCTCACTAATTCTGCCTGTGACCTGTGATATAGGGAACCACTGTCATATGTCACCAATACTACATAAAAAATAACTTACCTGGATTTGCTAACCCATTTTATATCTTAAATCGCAAAAACTACATAAAACTTATCTTATTCGGATAAGCTAAACCATATTAGACCTTAGCTCACCAGAAGTGCATAAAAAATTACCTTACATTGATCGCTTAACACATTTAAATCTTAAATCACCAAAACTGCATACATAATAACTTATGTGCCTGTCCTGGTGGAACTCTACCTTGATAAGTAACAGACATATAATCCCATTCATAAGTTAATAATATACTCTAGACTAGACTTGGTGCGTGACACCTTAACAGAATATTTGGCCTACCGGAAACTGTTTTTTGATTGTAGCTTCTGGGGCAGCTCAAAATTTGGAGAACGAAGATAAGAGACGCAACAAAATAGTGAAAGGAAACTGTCTGCTATGGGCGGGCGTCACTTTGCCCTAAGGCCTTTAATTTTAACAAGAAGGTGCCTGCGCTGCTGTGATTTGCATTAGAGTAGATAACTGAAACTAAAAGAACCAATAATCACATTCCCAGAGAGCAGCTGGGACTTACGCTCCAGTTTTCTATGAGCGTCAGTATCATTTAGATCCCTGAGAAAGAAAAGAAATTATTGAATGAAAGGCAGAAAGTCATAATTGACTACTCAGTTTCTGTATAGTAAGCAGTAGACTAGGTAAATTTGCAATCTCGTGCTACATCTGCTTGTACTAGGGATAAGCCAGTAGTCCTAACTCTATGGTACTAGACCGACCGGGATAATAATTGTAGCACCAATGAAGCTGTGAAAAGCTTAGGGTCATGAAATTAGTTGTAGCATGCATGTAATATAGGGTAAAATAGCCTACATTAATCAAGAGTACATGTTATTCACTCAGTTGTTACATTGACCACCTCGAGTACCTATAAGTGTCCTCGGATGAAGTCCAAATGACGTTATTCACACCAGTCTACGTGTGAAAAGTTATCATGCTGCAAGTTCCCTCCGGTTGGGCTGTTGTTGGCATTCAACGAGAGAGCCAGAGGCAAATCGCATTCACGGGGCACTTAACCATTAACCGCAGGCTTATCCGCCATTCATTAAGAATGCCTAATAAGCATTTTAATTTTGTGACTTTCATATTAATGGCATTTAAAATGTACCGCAGTATTTTGTTAATCTGCTTTACCCCAGCACTGTGAAGCTATTGGAATATCCACCTCCACCTTTGCTTAAAATGCGAATCTCACCACTCGTTTCAGTCCCCTTCGTGTGTCTGGCAGTAATCCGTTAATTCACATTCACAGCGATACGTTCCAAAATTGTCCAACAATGTTATATTGATGAAACGTTCAGCTCTTCGTTTCTTTGAATCCAAATAGAGATGGGCAAGTCGTCTGTGATCCGAAAACGGGTATGAAACTTGAGAAAAACTAGAACGGCTGGTGGGGTAAGACTATCACTCGCGGTGGGAGCAAAGTTCACCGTCGTCATTTTTGATGGCCAGTTAATCCTAGCTCCTTTGGTGTGGATCACATTGAGGACACCCCACCAAACTCCCTGCAAAAAATCATGAACATAGCTCAACTCCTTCGACAACTACATACTGGCTGGATAGACAGACAAATAAATATGTATACGAACTTATATCTTCAATGAAAACATTATATCACCGATCTTCGTTTCACTCGCGGGTGATAGTTAAAATTAAAAAGTCTAATGTTATTAAGGGCACTACAAGCCTATGACTTCAACATATTAAAGGTATGATAATATAAATTAATATCAAAGCAAGCTCTCAGCTCATTATTATTAATATCATTATTTGTGTCAGTTTTATTTGTAAAATCTAACTTTAAACAATCATTTGCTTAAAATGAGGAAGGCTACAGTAAGCATCTGAGATCTCTTTCACTAAGGGCATCTAGCATCATAGTCAACACTGGCCGACACTAGTTGCTTGCCTTGCTAGTTTCTAGAACTGCGGTTCCCAAACTTTCCGGCGCGTGTACTCGTTCAGTAGTACCTAACCTAAAATGACCACCAGCCCTCTGAATGTACTAATTTCCAGTGACGTACAGTAGATATATCTAAGGGATAATCACAGCAGTGAGGGCAATAAAAAACAACAAAAACTGCTTATTAATGTTAAGTCGTGCGAAAAAAACTAAATGTAATCAAACAAACAAAAATCCCTGAATAGAAAGCAAGATTTCATCAAATTCTTAGGCTCTCCATGAATTAAAATGAGGCGCATGACGTCTTTGTGGGTCATGACCCACCATTTGGGAACCACTAATCTTGCGGCTCTAAAACGACGCTATTGCTGTTGTTCGCCATGCACTTACCCGCAGCAACCTTA
Source organism: Parhyale hawaiensis (assembly GCA_001587735.2). Classification (NCBI taxonomy): domain Eukaryota; kingdom Metazoa; phylum Arthropoda; class Malacostraca; order Amphipoda; family Hyalidae; genus Parhyale; species Parhyale hawaiensis. The sequence continues at coordinate 10,605,539 of LQNS02278097.1, forward strand.
GCGGATTCCTCTCGAACAACCAACATCCGGCATTATTGCCTGCAAACTGAAAATTCACACAAAACAATCATCCTCACTGACAGCCGTTCAGATACCAAGCGGACCGGCAGGTCTCAGATACAGTGGTCGGCACCAAGCCGTTGCCAATAGACAGACTGCTTCGTCTCCCGAAAGCACCACGGAGCACTTTTCTAGTGGCGTTAGAAAAAAACTTTTGAATTCACCGCTGTCACAGTAACTGTAGTTGGAACAATGGCTTGCAAGGAGCTCATAAGCAGCTTAGGCTTTTCAAGTAGACCAAAATTTCCTGTTTGCTTTGGAGCAACACTTGCTTCGTGTCCTCGCCCGGGGGTCTGCATAGCCACCGGTGGTCGTCTTCTCATCTCGGCGATATCTGCAGCAAGCCAAACGGAGGCTCAAGCACGCAATCCTACGACGAAGCATACGGTTCAAAACGCCGCTCTCCGCACCGCGACCGGTTGCCTCCGCATGGCTTCCGTGGACCATCTCCACGCTGAGTCCAAGATGCTGCGGATCGACCAATCCCTCGACCTCCAGTGCCGTCAATACCTCGTTTCCGCCCTTCGTCCCGAACACCCAGCCCATTCTGTTGTCACCACACAGGATGGCCCTCGTCTCATCCGCCAAAACTTAGCAACCAAATTCCAACCCGACATCAACCACCTACTCACTGACAATATCATGCCTTCCCCAGAGTACCGCCCAGCGATTTCCTCCCTCCATCGATCTGCCGTGCAAGCCTCACTAGATCGCCTACCCGTTAACAGGGTTTTGGGCTATGCCCCGCCGGAGATTTCGCCCGACGAGGCGGTCCTCTCTCGTGCGGTCCGTTCCACTCTATCACAGTTGTGCTCAGGTTTCTGCTCTGCCCTAATGTCATACCGCCATAGGATCGGACTGGCGGTTTCCGACTCCTGCCCCGAGTGCCACCGCGCCCCCCATACCGTCAACCACCTGTGTGAGTGTCCCGCCCACCCTACCGCCCTCCTTCCTACCTCTCTGTGGGACAGCCCTTTGTCTGTGACTGACTTCTTGTGCTCCCTGCCTTCCTTCTCATACCTTCCGGCACACGCCCGACCCCCTCCGGAGCCGCCCCCTACGTAACCACAACAACAACAACAACAACAACGAAGCATAGTCAGCCTTATGTGTGTTTTGTTGGCGCCCGTTTAGTTTGTTAGTTCAATAAAGTTTGTTGGGCTACGTGCTGGCATCGGTAATACAAAGAAGTAGAGGAACATTGTTATAGAAATAGAGAATTACACGGCTTAACCTCCAACAAGCATCATTTGGGCATGTTGCCCACTATTCTTCCAGCTAGAATTCTCGGGAAGCCCGTTTGTATTGTGCTACATGAGAGAACTTTCTTGATCTGACTTTGCAATAAATCTTCTTTAAGCAGTGGAGAAATTTTTTTTTTAGTAACGGACTGTAATGAAATAAGTAGGAGTTGTAAGCATCTTTTAATGCTAGCAGTGAGTTGCACGGAATAGCTTGCCAAATACATCGAGGTGTCAGCCAGCCTTGGAATTAATTAACTTTGCTAACATGCCAGGCACATAAGAAAAAGAATTTCACTTGAATTTACCGCACTGACATCGCCCAGTGTTTAGTAGGGTGGAGCGTCTTTTCAACTTTCTTGATTTGGGAGTTGGCATAGTGCGGAAAGCTTGTGTATGTGTGAATAAATGATGTGTGCAAAATTTTAGGAATATGGGTTTAAATCTTCATCTGCCGGGAGCACTTTGAAAATTCAAAAAAAGCAAAAAAAAAAAAAAATGGATATTTCTTGAAAAAAATATAAAAATATTTTTTCTTAGTATTACAACTTGGCATAGCTTAATTCTATTTTTTGTAGTACTAATAAAATTATTCCCAAATATGGAAGCTCTAGTCGAGCGTCTTCATCTGCCGGGAGAAGCCCAAAGTTTGATCAAAATAGTAAAAAATGGCATTTTTTCTATGATAGTTATTACAAGTATAATTATTCTATGTTTACTAAGCATCAAATGGCATAGCAAAAATATATATATATATATACATATGATATTTACCTTTCTTGTGCAATATCTCAATGTTGTAATACTTCATCTTCATATGCCTGGAAACGTTTTATTATTAGAATATTAATTTGAAAAAAATTAGGTACAGCTCTCAGTTTATTTTAAATATATTTTCATAGTAGAAAACACATATAAAATAATCCAGAACTCACCATGAGAAGGTGGCTGTACGTCGAGTTCCGCCCGCCCACCGACAATCCACATACAAAATTAATTGCTTCAGTTCATTTTGAAATCTTTTTTAGTTTCAAATATTCGGAGCATTTTTCTCCCCTCAAGTCGGGCTCTAATTAGTCCATCTCTATTTTCCACTCCTAACACTGACGTTGACGAATCTGTTCCCAATTTTATGATGTGTTCCACAGCTTGTGTGCGACACACAAAATTAGTAAGCGGTAAAAGGTCTTTCTTTTCTATGATGGTTTCGCATAGAAATTTAGTAGAAAATTCCTCCACTGATGGCGGCTCCGCCAGTTAGCAGTTGTGCCAACCTATCATTGCATGATAAACTGGAGCATCAAAATTCAATTTCGGTAATTGAAACTTTCTTGTTTCTTCATTTTGATCTCTAACTTTGAGAATTCTTCTTGCTGCCAATTCCTTGATAATTGGGGAATCATCATGAAGCATTGAGAGCAGAATATTCTCAGGATGAGCGAAATAAGCGTTATTGGAGATCACTTTGTCGACAATAACCTTCAGGTGTTGGGAGGGAATCGCAACTTTTGAAGCAATTGGTGGAAGTTCATAGCTCCATACTTAGAGGAAGGGTTGCACTTAATTATGAACCAAACTGGCACATATACTCTCAATATGTAGTGAACAAGAGTCTTAAGATCTTCTGATGGCTCTTTGGTTGACACATATAGTATACGTTGAAAAAAAAAACGCTCCGCCCTAGTGTTTAGGTCTTGGAGAGGAACGTTTCGTTTTCTTTCGAAGAAAAACTTGCACGACGGGCTCTGTGCTCATCCTTGCTCATTATTCATCGAGTTAAGTGTGGAAAAACTCTGCGGACCTCGAAACGAGCATTTAAATGTATCGTTTTTTAGTGTTACCTACTGTTTCTTAACCTATGTACAATTGTACATGCTCATTAGACGCATAAGCTAATGTTACGATTTTCCATCAAGCGGTGCACTGATTGCATCATGAGGCATATTTTCAAGTAGAAAATGAGTCCTAGGCATCGGCTTGCTCGAGGCCACTCGTAGTCGATATTACATCAATGCGGAAACGTTCGTGCAATTAAAAAAAACTTGTCGATCATGTACTGGGTTGCAACACAATCATTGTAATACTGGCACGTTACTGCGAAATGGCTGGGGAAGATCATGATACAAGGTTTCTCTTGACAGGATGAAGCGGTTTAGTAGCTGATTCACAACAGTTACGTAGAAGGGTTCAGAATCTGCGCAGGGTGTTACTCCCTGTAGTTATCCAGTCAATTTTTAGACATTTCGACTTTCTGTTCTCCGAATGAAGTTTATTTCAAGCTTGACTATGAAACACGGGAAAACTGCCTACTCTGGACAGTTATTCGTGATTGACACGTCATTGAGCTTTTGTCTATAACTTGAGGGCGATCAACATCTCCTGCGAACAGTAGGACTGTTCATCAAAACCCTAGGTTTCTTGGTTGTGGCTCTAATCTAACTGGACCCTTGGAAATTCTTCTGAATTGAAGTAAACTTTTACGTATCAAATTAAGTTCAAGTACAAAATCGACCGCTGGCTTGCTATTATCTTTAGTAAGTTAACATTGCTTTTCAGGGCTTGACTTTCCAACTATCTTAACCCTAAATAGCATATCAGGGAAACATATGCTAATAAATATATGCACATCGCGCGTTATTAGTGCTATGATTTTAATTTCTCAATAACGTGCTTTACGAGTAAGTATGCTTCTTTTTACCAGAACTGGACGTCTCAAGGATATTAGAGAGCATAGCTGAGATTATTTTGCGTTAGCTTACTTGATAAAGCCGGATTCTCATAGAAGTCTTGTGTTTTCCGCTTGAATTAAAAAGCGTTCGCGTGCGTTGTTAATGCCATGTAAACACTAGGAAACCGCCCAGCTCTTTTAGTTCTGGCAAAAATTAAAAAGATATCCGAAACCTAAGTCGCAACACTCGCTCAATCTGCTCACTTTGTAGCTAACATATTTGAAATCATTCACACACAAGTTAAGGTGTGTTGGCAATGGGTGCAACGAGATTGCCGAACCCTTTGTACTGTTCATGGGGAATAGAACGATGTAAAGTGACCCCATATATATACTTTCAGAGCACTGCTAAGAAGACGCGCTACCAAGTGCGATGAAGCGGCTGGTGGTGGTGATGGTGATGGTGCTCGCGGGCCCGTTACTGCAGCAGGTGGGGGTGCAGGCCCAGGACGTGCAATTGGGGCTCTGCAGCGGGTACCAAACTGACCCGTCTTTTGATGAAGCTTACATCGCTAACGTAAGTTTCTTAGCAGGATTTTCTACCATAGAATGAATCCTTAACTTTTAAATTAGCCTTAGAGAATCGCAAGTAATTTTTTAAATGAAGCTCACTGTTGGGAGAGCAGATGATAACGGAAGGGTGGAAGGGTAGTAACTAACGCGTTCGTTACATTTTCTAATGTTGTATGACACACCTTCTTCACTGATTCAAAACGCTAAGATACTTTATTCCAAAACCATCGTGCGCATAGTAAATGCAGCCCGGCTCTGTGGCCGAGTAGTTAGCATTATAATTTAGCTACGAACAGTTTGCCTACCGGATATATATGTACTACCCCAGGCAACTTACATATGGAGCATTTTATTATGTTTACTCGATACGAGATTTACTTATCGAATATTTACCCCTTTATTTAGTTCTGACTTAAGCTGATCGTTTTAAATAAGAGTCCGTGTTTTCATTTGTTTCAAATAATACTTCTCAAGTAAACGTTGTGGGCTCAGCATCCCCTAGCGTCAATTAGCGCAGTACTGTACTCCCTGAGAAGAGAAACTTCCTCCACAGATGTTTTTTATATGTCATAGAATCATAAATGTTTGCATTAGATGTGGAACTTGATTGTTATTGAATTAAGATGGTTGAGCCTTTGCTGGCTTAACCGCGTCTAGCTGCCAAACCTCTTTGCCAGTGGACAAACTGGTACTGAACTTGTTCTGAAGCAGGCTACTGCTGATGTTCAAATGATCATGATGGAGAGTGAATTTTGAATGAAAGCTAAACTCCTAACAAAGAAAGTAAGTACGGGCATCGAACTTTGTCAATAGGATGACATACGAAAGTAATTCATCACGCAAGCAATCCTCAGTAGCGACCAAATGATGCCAAATCCGAGCGTAAAAGTAGACAGAAATATTACCTATAATTGGTGGAGGTAAATATCGACCTGCCTGAAAAAGGAATACTTTTTAGCTAATCACAAATTGTATTCATGAAACGACAACGAAAAGTCCACAAACATATCTTTTTCAATAGCGACAATGATGGGATTTTCTTTTACATTCTTCACTTTGACACAAATAACTGAAGTGTGAGACTTACTCTCTGTCTACTATGTGCACAGATGCAGCAATATGAAGAAGGCTACACATTCCTGCTGTCCACAGGAGACTTCAGCGGCTGCCAGAAACTCAAGTTCTACCCAAACGCTACGTACTTTCTCGAATATATTTCCCTGTAAGTCTTCTTTTTACTACAGACAGTAAAGGGCTTAGCAAAAGTGATTACTTTCTAGTGCATGCAGTACCTCAATATATGTCGTGTAGTAATAAATGGAAATTCGAGAGTTCAAGAGCTAATTTCCTACCCAAAAATAAAGTTTTTTGGCAAGATGTTTCAGTATTGATAGGCCAACTGCTATAGTGACGACAGATTTTGAAATGTCGTCATTATTCCTTTTGTTACTGACAGAATATTTATACACAAGCATTAATCTCCAATTCTTTTAGCGAGTGCGGTATTTCTCTCCATTTTTCAGTATTTCCCAAGGCATTATTTGTAATGCTTTTATCAATTCTTGCAGCAGTAATTTCAATGCGTTATTGCAGCCAAACAGAATTTTTTATGTGCTCGGATAAATAAACTCTTGCAGGAATGAAATGTGTGAGAAGGATGTTCAGGGGTTTTGACTTATCCTAATGTTAGGATTTTCTCCGAGTTTGATGAAGTTTCTGCGTCATGAAAGTACCGTTTAAAAGGTACCTTAGTCTCTTTCTCACCATCATATTTATCTTTTTTAATCTTTTTCTAGTCAGGGAGTGCTGTGCTCTCGTTCCTACGTAACCACAGCATGCATTCAGCTGTTTGGCATAGTTTCAGCTGACCTTTCAAAATCTTAACCCAACTAAGATTGGCAAAGAGCATGAAGCTGAAAAGAGCGCTGAAGTAAATCCATATACATTGTAACCTCAAGGAAGGCATAATATCACTGCAGTATTATAACTTCATTGTGACATATGATCCATATGTCATTACATGGAATAATTATTTAATCTTTCAGGAGCGGAGAATTAAGGAACAGCACCGGACCCTACTCTGCCCAACCCCACTCGTTCGCTACAGGAGCTACTATCTCCCTATCCTCTGTTCCACCGGGAGGTGAGTTTTCTTACTACCGTTGCTGTAGCACCCAACACGCTCAGCACCTCTTCAACACCAGATCAGCACAGTTTTAGCACGTAACCTCTTCATTTTGTGCACCCCTCACAGTGGCGGGAAGTAGGCAAACGAAAGTGAGCCTAGAACGGAGCCCTAACGCAAATGGACTTCTTGAGAAATGTGTTGACTGAGGCACAAGGTTATTTGCAGCCCGACGGAGAAATTTTGTTCAGAAAGATGTGAGTCTAAAACGTTGACGCACAAATAACTATTTCTTGGGTCATTAGTAATACCGGTTTTATATGGGACGGCAATGGATTAAACCAAAGAGTACAAATTAATCTATTTTAGGCTACAGGCAACTGTTCCCTAGGGATTCTCAGACACGCAATCATCCCAGACACTGAACTAGTTCAGTCTAGAACACATGAGTTGCAGAGTCAGAATCGCTGGTGCCAGGAGTAGGAGTCGAAGTGAAAAACTGACTGTCGTAGGAGTTGGACTTGCTCCATCAAACTGTGCAACCCAGCTAGAACTGATAGTTAGGTCTTGAAATACTGAAAAAGAGAGCAAAATTCAAATAGCAATAAATTTATGCACATTTTCTTGAAGTTTCTTGATTACTCCATTATAGAAAGAATTTATTTTCATCTCGCAAACAAATATACAGTGTAATAGTCAAAGCCCACCCAGTGTAAAAGCACTTATTACACGTATTACATTTTCCATGTAAGTGGGATGAGTTTAGGAAAGTACTTTGAACTATGTATAGCAATGAAGGAACGTTAGGCACCATAATAATTATACAATAATTAAACAACAACTTATATTGTACATCTTTGATGCTTACGACCAGAGAATACTTTTTGACAAAAAATTTTCAACAAGTTCATTAATTAGAATTCAAGCTAATTGTCAGTTACTTTTAAGTACGGTAAGTCAACAAGTCAATAATTCTAAAAATATTAATAACAATATCAATAACAATGCCCAAATACCAAAAACAAAAAAAAATAATATCTAAAGTAGTAAAGAACAAAGATCGCACACCTACGCATACACTTTCTAGGAACTGTTATTATTTCATAGATAGACGTAGTTTGAGGTTCATACTGCTTAATGCGTTTGATTGACCAATAACATGAAGATTGCCAGGCTTGACTTGCTCAGAACATCAAACAAAAGCATTGGCTTTGCCACTTGGTATCGGGTTACAAGTGTTTGCAATATAACAACCCGATTAAATCGATTGAGCCTACTGAAAACTCCATTTCGTGGAAAAAGATTAAGGTTTTAGCAGTTTGAATGGTAAGCGATTAAGGGCCAACGCCTGAAACTCGATTTAACAGGTCGGAGCCAACGCACCTCTCTGATGTTCCAAAAAACCTGAACCTCGAAGTCATAGTATCGTTTGCCAGAGGAACGCACGCCGGCAACCTGCAACCGTTACCATGACTCCATTCAACGCATGTTCACTAACACCAGCGAGTGGTCATTGCACGAGCTTAAATAAAAAATCTTATTGTGCACGTCCTTTATGAAGTTTTTTCACTATGATAAATACAAATTGTCAAATTTTATTGAGCAACTTCGCGATGAAAACTACGGTCAATAAAGAAACTAGTGAAGCTTATTTCCCGAAGTACGACAGCGAACGTAAAATTGTAATCATAAAGGAATACAAATAAAATTTTTGGCTGTCCTAGAGGTTGCTTTGTGATTTTTACTCCTAAGGCTTGTATAAGGTAAACGCAGAACGATACAGCGCTACACTTTAACCCGTTTCTCCCACCCTAACAACCACCCCCCCCCCTCTAAAAAAAAAGAATGAATGAAGCTGACGCTTCCTTGCAATGAGCGTGGTAACGTTTGAAGCAACCTGTTCTTTTGATTAGAGAAGCCGATGTAATTTTCCATAGAATTTTGTTTCGTGACACAATTTCTCAGGTAGTCTCGACACGGATTTAGGTTATAAATCTAATCCTCTCTAGACACACAGAGGCATTCCTTGAGAAGAAACGGCATTTGATGTGTTGTATGTCCGCGGAACACAGCGCCAAAGAACAAAGCTAATAGGGATATATGAGGAAGATCAGAAGGAAGATCATCGGCAAAAGTAGGAGAAGGGGTGGAGGCAGAAAAGGTTAGAATGAAAAATACCCCGATCGCTCGAAGGCCTATGGCAGGGTAACTATAGCTAAGGGCAGGGTAACTTATGGGGTATCTTGTGTTGTGTGACTTCTCATAACAGAGGAAGGACAAACCAAATGCTATTCTTATTGTCCATCCTGTGCCCCCTAAAGGGTGTTAGAATTCGTATGAAATCAGCGTTAGTAAAATGCAGTGCTTTTATACGACTAAATTTAAAATTGAATACTTAAATTTTCGTATTTAGGGCAACACGAACAAATAACGCCTATTTTATTGTAGCATACGGCCTTGTATAGCTGGAGATTTCAATGAACTAATGGCAACAATCTTACGAAGGAGCCATTCATCACTTCAAAGCGTGGCTCCTGCACCAAACTAGGTGGGATCACCATCATTTTTCAGTGTTACTGATGAACAGATGCTGTGATACTTTGACATCCTCTAGTGTACTTTTGGAAATTTCTTCATTGCAAGGTGGCTTAAAGTTGGTTTGACGTCTTTGTCCGTCCGGCTGTGTGTGTCCCATCATTTAATTAAATGTTTGCGCTCCATGTGGATTCCTCACACCGGAAGGAGGCTCCTGCCTTTCACTCCGTCAAATTACTGGAACGATAATAGTTCTTAGGTATGGTGAATCGGTACCACCTGCAAGAACTAAATACGTGCATTAATTAGCAACTGTCCCAGACCTAACTGCGACAGCTGGCAATGTGCAGGTGTACGTGATTTGCACCCCTCAATCAAACCGCGGTCCTCGATGCAAAAAAAAATTGAGCTATAGACAAGAAATTTACCACACTATTAAATGACTCGATTAGCTTTCGCTGATGATGTGCAGCGCAACTGCTACACTAAAGCTACTGAAGAGGAAATTTTAAAATACTTTTTACCAGAAGATGAGATTATTAGATCAGATAGGTGGCAGTAGACGAAGAACCAACAGGCCCATTCCCAAAGGGACACCGGAACTTATGCCCCGGCCCTCTATGAGCTATCGCCATTATGTTAGTAGGATATAGAGGACTGGAGAAAAGAGAAAAAAAAGGGGAAAATCCCTACAAAAGAGACGATCATGAATGCACGCAAGCCCCATTGAGAGCCGCTGATATGCGAAGCTTGGAGATGTCAAATTGTGTAGTTAGAGCGGGAGAGAGAAGAAGACGGATTAAGGTGGCCTTGGAAGCTTTGACGGTTAAGAGTTTGCCACTCCTAGAGGAGGAGTTCTTAGCTGAGGAGGATGTCTCTCCCAATGCATGTCAAGACGATTTTTAAACGAGTTGACTGACTCCGCACTAACAACATCGGAAGGGAGTCTATTCCAAATGCTGACTATGAAATACGGAAAGAACTGCTGGCTTAAGGTCATTCATCGAAATTTATGCTAGAGTTTTTGACCTTTGTTTCGCAAGCGATCACTGAGGTCTCTTTCAAAGAGTCCCGTTGTAGGTACGTCGTTGAAGCCATTCAAATATTTGAATGGTTCTATTGTTTGCCCCTGAGTTGTCTTTGCTCGAGAGAGATCAGACCCAGTTCCTTTAGGCGACATTCATACGGCTTGTTTCGCAGCTGTGGTATCAATTTAGTTGCTCTGCGTTGGACTCCTTCCATGTTATCGATATCTTTGCACAGATGTGGCGATCAGAATAGAGCAGCAAATTCTAAGTGTGGCCTCACTAATACCTTGTACAAGGGAACGATGATGTCCTTGAATTTGTATTCAAAATTTCTGATGATGAATCCGAGTCCTCTGCTTGCCATTTTCGCACCCATGTCAACTTGCTGACTGTGTTGTAGTTTGTTTGTAATAGTGATTCCTAAGTCACGTTGTTAAGTGACAGCAGCCAATACTGCCCCGTTCATTTTCAATGGGAGTGAAGGGTTCACCAGCCCTATCTGCATTTTGAGCATTTATCGACATTAAAGTTCATCTGCCACGTTGTGCTTGGCTGCTGTCACCCAAGAGCCAATAGAATGAGAGTCATTAGTCATTAATTTAGATTTAGTCCACTCTTCTACGTGTCTCCTACTGCCAGTAATTCAATGTTTCTTGATTTTACCTCATGATCTGGTACTGAAGAAGGTTATATAAATTCCAAAGTTGAAAATTAGCCGTGCCATTTGACAGGGTTTGTTGCGATGAAGGAAGATATCGTCGTTCGATGTTTATTAAAATGTACATACGTTAAACACTTACCAGTAAATTTGTAGTTACATAAAGGGATCGAGTATTGATAAATAGAGTAGGTTTACCATCCAAAGCAATAGTAATTTCTTATTGACTAAACATTTGTCGTGAGTCTTTCTTGCACCACGACCTTCAGAGACTCTTCATGGAACTTTGCCATACCTCGATCGGACGTGCAACAGACCTTTGCTTGTGCAATCAGTGTTGTAATTTAATACACTGGTAAAAGCCTGCCTGACTAAATCGGAATATGAGAACATTAACGTTAGTGTTCTTACACCCGTCAATAGATAAAAACTTAAGGAAATTAGTTGTATTCTCTAAATATTTGGAATCCACAGTCTCAAAGAGTTACCGCCCTCTGGTTCACAGCCTATTGTTTTTGGCAATAATTCTAAGAGTTCGTAACCTTCATCAAAAGTTGAACCATAAATGAACTGAAACAAACTTACTGTTTTTAAATGGCTCTTAGAACAGCAACTTTATTTCCAGAACTTGGCGCGCTCTCGAACCCACTCGTCTTCAGGGTCCTGAAAGCAGAAGAAGATTTGTTGGTGTTGATTTCCTGCGTCAACGTCGGCCTCATCCGTCTGCGTAAGTGCTGCAGGGAACTACTGTATATACATATGCCATTATAAAAACTATTCGTATATATGCTCCTCTTATGTATAAGATGCGGTCTGAGAGTAATAATACCACGTCCTATAGACTATAAGTAAATAGTAGATACTCATAATTCCAGGAACTGGTAATACACGAGTTAACGATCAGCGAGAGCTCCCAGGTCCTGGGTCCGCACTGACGTCACTCGATGCACACTTATATTGCTGTCCATTGAAATGGGCGTGTTCTCAAATACAGTTAGTGAACTGGAGGATGGCTCTTCTCCTACCATTGCACCGCCTTCGCTGAAAGCAATATGTATTGAACTTAATGGAAAGGCGTAATAATTTGCCGGATAAACTCGATGCAGGCCAAGCCTAACGTGCATGACTTGTCTTGAATTTCAGCCAGGAGCTTTGGCTTCGTAACTTTGCATAGTAGTATAAGTGGTAGCACTTGAGATAGCCTAAAAGTTTATTTTAGGAGTTGCATTATTGAGGTTTTGGTCCAAGGCAAGAGTGGAGACTTGAGGCTAATTTATTAACTCAACGCAAATTAGCGAAACCAACGTTCCTCTCTATAGTTGAGGCTAAGCCAAGTTTAAAGGGCATAAGCCCTTATCAATTGATGCTGCGAAGTTGAGCCCACCAGGCTTCGTATGTCCGTAACTTTAGTAACTTTTGGTAGAAATGTTTTATTTTGCCACTTTGGATCGTGTCGCAGTCGCTAAAGAAACCCAAGTACGCTTGGAATCCCTGGACACTCCTCTAATTTTTTTTCGGAGCAGTATTTAGTTTTCAGAAGTTTCCAGGGTAAAATCGAATACGGGTTAACGCCTGAAACCCATTCCAACAAGGCGAAGCGAGAGCACCAGTGTGAAGATTCGGATAAGTCAAGCTCTGTGGGCTCGTCTTCTCTGAACCGATTGTGACGCTTTTTTCTTCGCGCGACGTTGTTGTGCTGACCGATGATCCAGTAAGCCTACCGATCGATCAGAGCTACTTGAATAAATACATGTTAGCACGTTTTAGCATCCTTCCTCGGAGTTAATAACTTCCGATACTACTGTACACTATAATACTTTCTATATGATGGCTGAAAGGCTTCAGGCATCAAGGATATATTATGGAGAAGAGTTTCTATTACTACGACACTTCTAATACTTAAGGACTTGAAGCCCAAACTCACAGCCTGTTTTTAAACGTTTGGAATTGTTTTTAACTTAAGAAATACTTCACAGGCAGACGTAGAGCGAAAAAGCTATAATAAATACAGCTATATTTATAAATTTTCAGAACAACTGAACGTACTCATCCCTGAAGCAAAGCGCACCTCCATCAAGGCTGAAGAGGTCAATGCTACTCTGGTCGCCGAAAAAATGCCGCTCGCGGAGAACCTCCGAGAAGTTCCCCAAGACTGCTTCGAAACTCGTGGAAGTTTGTCGAATTATAAGATTAGACTTTACATCTATCGACTTCTGTATAAAATATTTGGATATTACCCCTACTGGTTTGACCCGGCGCCAGCTGCTGACAACCCTGCTCTTTACACCAGTCATCCCCCTGGTGCGTATGTTCCAGCTAGCTACGTTCTTTCTCCACAAAGGTACATCCCGCAGCAGCAGCAGGTTGGAGGCGTCCAACCCCTTGGAACCGCGCAGCGATTGCAGGGGCCAGCTTTTGCTCAAACAGCAGGAATTTTGCGTCCAAACAACGCTGTCAACTTTGTTGGTCAACAGTTGCCTCATCAACCACTGACGCAAAGGTTTGCTGGTTACCCTGCACGACCTGCAGTACAACCGTATCCTCAAACTCTGACTTCGACATTCCCACAACAAGGAGTGAGTTTTACAGGACGACCGGTACCTTCACAAGGCACCATCCCTACATTCCCGAAATTCACTACTACCGGTGCGGGAGCACAAGTTCCAGCCGGGCAGTACTCTCCATCGCAGCAGACGGTTGCGCTTCAGCGGCTGCTGGAATCTGCGTTTAACGGTCGGTAGGGTACCCCTGGCATAACATTCATGTGAATTTGCTATGCGATGCATACATTTCAGGCTG
>LQNS02278097.1:10648550-10658923 GCA_001587735.2 Parhyale hawaiensis
TTGTCGGAGGTTGGGTTATAGGTATCGCAAGCTGTAGGCTTCCGCAAGGGTTCTAGTCATTGTTAAAGTATACACGCTTGTCCTCACTACGAAATAAGGATCTAGTTAACAATAAGCACCCCAGTATGACCTTGTTAAGAATAAGCACCCCAGTAGTTTTCCTGTATCCGTGCTGCATTCTTTAGGTTAGGTTAGTTTAGGTCTATTTAGGTCTAACCTAACCTAACCTTTAGGATTAGGTTAGGTTAGGTTAAACCCAAATACACCTAATTTGTTTGTATTATTCATACAATTAACCTTGTTAAGAATACGCACCCCAGTAACGTCTGGAGTGCGTATTCTTAACAAGATCCCGAAATAATTCTGTTTCGCGTTTCAGTTTTTTCTTAAAGCAGTTTCCATCTGGTTTCCATTGCATATCAGGTAAAGAAACACAGCCGAACAATGCAGGCTGTCCTGAGGGCGGTGGTGGGCCTGTGCCTGCTGCTGGTGGTCAGCGGACAGGTTCCTGCAGTGAACTACTGCGAGACATACCAGACGACGGCAGCCTTCGATGAGGCCTACATAGCAAAGGTGATTGTGCCAAAATATCATTTGCTTTTACTGCCGCATGTCGGGTTTCAACTCTTGATTTTTCTCTTCTCAGGCCCGCTGCACACGAGAGTCGGAAAAACAAAGTTTCTGTGATCGTGACTACATCATAACGTGCTCGAAAGTAAGAACGATATTCCAAACTGTGCAGTTGGCACTTAGCGTAGAAAAATGTTTCCAGTGGCAGCTTAGATTTTAAGCCGTTTTGGACAGTTAAAATCTGGCTAAGCCGAAACTGTGCCCCATAGCGACAAAATTGGGTGAGATGAAGAAACATTCCCGTGTTTCGACTCTCGTCTGCATCACTGATAAAAGAAACCTGATAACACATTAGCATAAAATGGACTATTTAATATTCTTCTCCTCACTCTGATTTTTGGCCCTCTATAGGTCTGCTTTACCGTAAAAAAATATAAATATGTATTCTATCGTAGATTTAGTTTGCGAAGCGCCTACAAGTTCCACTGAATCTGTCGTTTGTTTGATGTCATGATCAATGCCCATTTTATACGAAGCCGACAATTAAAATTAGAAAAATTGTCTTTTCTGATAAATGTTGCATGTCCATATCATAACAATTAAGGATTCTATCATTAAAGTAACTTTCAGCATCTGCAGGAGCAGAGGAATAATATTAATCTTATAAGGATGCGTTAGAAACCACTTCCAGCTATAGACTTGCCCTCGCGGTCTCACTGTTGCTTAGTTGCTAAGCTAACTGAAAACTATCTACAACGCCATAATTTGCCGAGGCGAAATAGACTGCATGTCATTTAACTTTGTAAGGAGGAGAGCACTTCATAAGAAACGTTTCAAGCAATGCTTTATCCATGAGAAACCGGTGATTTATTTGGTCCTAATAGGATTAAGATCGCATTGTTCCCAAGGATGAAAAGCACGTCCCAAAGAAATTCTATTCATAATAAACGTTTTTTTTAGTGTCGAATGGTTATCCAGGTAGATTTTTATACATTTTTCAGACAGCTCTATTTTTGGATAAGATGTAGTAATACAACTAGCGCAGTCCGAGTACTGTACAGCAAAGAAAATTTTTATTCTACATTGCTTTGCGTTTTGTCAGGAATTCATTTCGTTAGCATCTCAACCATGTTTCTGTTGCCTTAAATCTTCAACAACTGCACATAATCTTGAACATGTTTCGCCAAACAAACTCACAAGAGTCTCTTTCTAGATTCGGCTCTGTTTTTAGCGAAAGTCGTACCTTCTGAGTTGTGTATGAGCACAATTATTGCTCTTATGCGCCCCCTACTACTTGGGTTCTATACTCCATTTATCAATCGTTGCCTAAGCCAAAAGTTAACAACCTTCCAGCTGAGAGAGCCTTGAAAGTCAATTATCTTTAAATGTATCTCCTTGAGATCCATATAGGTTTCCTTACGGACCATACTCTGAATACTAATAAATGCATGTATTCTCAAGTAGGACAAGAGATTTTAACTCATAATAGGCAATCAATTTTTAATGCATTATGCTGAAGCTAACTGAAAAATATAGTTTGCTATGGAAATAGAAAAGTTTATGTCAATATTCAGGTGCAGTCGTAAGTTCTGTCTGAATTAAATCCAGTAACAAGTTTCGTAGGCCAGCACTATTTGAAACTTGGCCCTCAGATTCACCTCGCCGCTCAAAGGTCAGAGTAGAAGTATTTACTGAAGTAGTCGACTGTGGCTGTAACCTCCTCAACGCTGTTGCTAACATAGAGCTTGGATTTACAGGATCACATGGGATCCTCAGCAGCTAGTAACCCAGTTTGCCTGTCTTAGTGTCAGACGCAGGACCCATTCGCTTTCGCTGTCTAATGAAACTCTCTCATTCATACCGTTCCCATACAAAATTGATAGGTCATGTACGTACTATATAAGTGATAAAAATTTAAGTTTTGACACCGAGTCTCATTCTCTCGCTTTCATTCTACAGATGCAAGCTAACGCAGAAGGCTACTCATTCTTACTGTCATCGAACCAGCTGGGTGGCTGCCAGAAACTCAAGTTTTTCCCAAACTCAACTTACTTTTATGAATACTTCGATATGTGAGTGCGAACTTTTCATAGAATGTATATCATACATGCCTACAATGTAAAGAGAGTGCGTTGTTGAATAGATGCTCGGAATTTCCTGATGAAAAGCACGCAAGCCGACAATACATTTAACATTGGTTGTTTCCAAAGTCTTAATGACTGTACCCGTAAATGTACCAACCCCAAGAGTATTCTGGGCCACCCCAGAATCTAAAACCCTTCACAAGATTTTATGGCAGCCAAAAATTCTATTCGGGAACGCACCATCAAAATTACATTGCTTAGTTCTTCCTAGAAGAAAGTTTGATGAGTCGACGAACACAGTTCCAGTTAATTCATATACATATAGGTCAGCTGAGAAGTGATTTTATATCAAGAATGGCATTATACAGTACATGGAAGTCACCCTATAAAGTGACTTACCAGTTAATAAGTGGGTTAACCTAACCCAACGCGTGAACTTCCTTTTCGAACTTTCAATGAAAAATAATAATAATAATACCCTCTTTCTACACGGAAGCCATTCCCTCTCGAATGTGTCTATCGAAAATGACACGTATCGCCTGTGTCTTAGAAATTTTTTTCCCTTCGATGCTGTATTCATGACGTGTTGTGTATCCAGTAGGCTCAGGCAATGAATAGTGTTTCTAGAACTTCCCTGTTTAAATATTGGTGCATTGAAACGTTGGAGGCCCCTCAGCAATGTTATTTTTTAATCACAGAAAACTAATATTTACTTTAACCCGACTGAAGCGTGTACACGTATCGTGCTGGTAGGTCTGCGGATATCGGCATGTATGTTTATTTTATGCTTACATGCTAGTCTGACTGTGCGTTTATGAGGGGAGCCTAAAAAAAGGATTGAGCAGATTTTACACCGAGCATCATTATTGCACCACTTAATTTACATACCTATCAGGAAAAGGTATGCCCGCTTCAAGTACAATTAGCTATGAGAACAAGCGCTAGTAATGTAAAGCGCGTTTCGCTATAGCTATTACTACAATTACGCTCATTATAGACTACTTATAGTTGCTAAAACTTTCAGCATATAAACCTGTTTCATTTTCAATTCAAACATAACCACAAAACACACCAACGTTGAACACTAGCATACATGCACATTGCACATATCTTGCTTGTGGTTACAATAGAACATTTTCCATAGTATCCTACTTTCCATGTGTCCTTTTTTCCATAGTATTCTCTTTTCCATGGTATCCTATTTTCCAGAGTATCCTATTTTCCTTAGTATCCTATTTTCCATAGTATCCTATTTTCCACAGTATCCTATTTTCCATAATATTCTATTTTCCATATAGTATCCTATTTTCCATATAGTATCCTATTTTCCATAGTATCCTATATTTCATAGTATCCTATTTTCCATAGTATCCTATTTTCCCCAGTATCCTATTTTCCATAGTATCCTATTTTCCATAGTATCCTATTTTCCATAGTATCCTATTTTCCCCAGTATCCTATTTTCCCCAGTATCCTATTTTCCCCAGTATCCTATTTTCCATAGTATCCTATATTTCATAGTATCCTATTTTCCATAGTATCCTATTTGTCACAGTATCCTTTTTTCCATAGTATCCTATTTTCCCCAGTAACCTATTTTCCATAGTATCCTATTTTCCCTAGTATCCTATTTTCCCTAGTATCCTATTTTCCATAGTATCCTATTTTCCCCAGTATCCTATTTTCCCCAGTATCCTATTTTCCCCAGTATCCTATTTTCCATAGTATCCTATTCTTAAACTGAGACATGACTCGATTGAAAGTCAAATTACCATCCGCGAGCGAAGCGAGGAGCTGTGGTAATATTTTCGTTGAAGATATAACTATATTTATTTGTCTGTCCACCAAAAAGAGGGAGAAGGAGTTGAGCAATGTTCACAATTTTAGCAGGGAGTGTGTTATGTTGACTAAGATGTTACCAATAACAAAAAACTAAAATCAACTGGACATCAAAAATGACGGCGATGAATATTGTTGTCTGTCCACCCATAAAGAGGCAGAAGGATATGAGTCATAATAATCATCTTTATGAGCCAGTCAGGCGGGTTGACTGAGATGTGAGAAGGGTCAAAAAAATCTTGAACCAGCTGGCCATAAGAAATGATGGAGTTGAATTTGCGCTCACAGCGGGTGATGGTCTTGAGCAACGAGGCGTTCTAGTTTGTTACTTATTTGTCTTGTACTTTTGTTCTCCAATCGGGGCGTGCTTAAACCATTGTCACTTTCACCTGTAACCGCGAAATGTAGGCTACCACTACCGCTACTCAATTCCTAACAAATTTTCGCAATTGCAGAAGAATCACTTCTTCCCTCCGTTTTCTATATTATGTTATTGCCAGAAGCTAAGGACTAAAATTTCTGACATATAAACTAGGAAACTACTGCTACTATTACTAGAGGCATGGGCGTGGCCGTTGGCGAACACTGGTCCAGCAAATATGTTAACTAAGTTCACCAACAGGTGTTGTACGGACAGTCGCGCTGCCATTTGGCGGACACGTGGGTTACTGCGGCCCTTGTTGGGCGGGTGAGACTCTGTCCCCATGTCCATTGCATTTTCATTGTGTTCTATTTTTCCTCGTCCCTCTCCTTTTACTTTGTACTGCCGCGTTCACCAAGTGCGGGGCCGCCGCGAATGCGAGTTTGACATTTTTGTCGCAGTCGTGCATGTCTCTGTTCCGACCTCGTGTCAACTGATGAGGCAGTGTCCAAAAAGACTCGAATTGTATACATTTTTTTAGTCGCCGTGCAGTGTAGGCAATGTACATGATTAGTCTATCAGTTCGTCTGTGTTTTGTCTTGCCTAATTAGCTATGTAGCTATCTAAGGGATTGAGTTCAAACTGTAATTCCTGATTAATCTGTTATCTTATGCACCTTTTACTTGTGTTTTAAGAAATGTTTGAGTCTCAGTAAACTTTATAGTTATCATTAAATATCCGGCGGCTCATGAGACTTTTTTCACTCATCCAAAGCAGCATGATCAGCAGCTCCCACACAGAATGCAAACTCGCAAATACGTTGGCAGTACATAGAGAACTTTTGAAGAGGTATTAGAGTGACTCAATTCGGCGTCTACCTCACAGTAAATAATTAATGTATAAAAATGACACTGATAATTGTGCAAAAAAATTATATTTGCCAGTCTATTATATCCGACATGACAATAGTTACACTGTGATTTTCTGCGTTAGTGGTTATCTTGTGCTGTATACATACGCGCATAAAAACGTTTCTCTGCTCGATCTCAAAGGCCTCCTATTTACCATGTACTCTAGAATTAAAGAGCAGCCTGTACTATTAAACGATAAGTTGTTCCAGTAGATCGGTTCGGTCACTCATTTCTCATAATTATGTTACTTTCTAATGGTCTTTTAACCATGAGAAGAGACGCGTAGGACTTTCCTATTAAATCTAACTATCCCTGTTTGAAAATATGTTCTTTATTTTGCGGGCTGGGCTTTCACGATTAGAATTTTATGAAAGTTGTATTTTAGATTTGATACGGATGCCTTTTGAATCTGCACAGGTTTGTTAATGGTCCCCTATCGCTCCATGAGTGGCACTGTGTACATAAGCGCGTTTTAGGAATGTTTCCTCGGGTGATCGATGGGAGTCACCATCTCGACTCTCATCTATGCTGTAGTGTAGGGTACAGTGGGACTCCTGAAACAGAGACTTTGTAAACAGAGAAACCAAAGAAAGTGAGGTCCCTAATGCTGGGAAATATGCTAAAGGGGAGACCACTTAGTGCCATCTGAATTGAATTGTAGTTATGGTGGGCGCCTAAATACATGAATAATGTAAAATAAGTTAATAGTAACTATAATAATTACAATAGGTATCGTCAAAATTTCTTAGAAGTATATTTTAACTATGTGATTTTCAAACTCCTATGACGTTACCAAGGTTATTGTTTTAACACCTTCGAGGACACAAACCTCTGGTCATCTCCAAAGTGAGTCCTCCAGGAACCAGTTACAACGATCAACTGTCCTGTCTCCTGTTTCAGGAGTTCCCCTGTACCGCCATAAGTAACAATAGCTAAACACAAGTTGTACAGTTTGGTACTTATGATACCTACGTTAATTCTCTTACTTTTTAACAAATGTCACCTCTGTACACACACGCGAGTGAATGTCCTCGTAAACCGTATTATAGTTTGATCCGATGGGAAATGTATCCCATGCAAACGTGTAGGTACTCGCAAGTGGCTAACTTGTAGGTTTCATGTACAATAGAATTGTACGGCTATTTTCCTTTTGGTTATATGAAGTTACACTCCATAGCAACCATACATTATATTCTAAAACTGCGTGAGATCAAGTTTCAGTTATGCGCTTATTATTATCACGCGTTGAATTGGGCCTGGTTATCCAATCCCATTCTGTGGTAGTTTTCGATTGATGAACTCACGAACCCAAGGGCTATCCAGAGTGCCTTCTCCGCAAGGGATGTCGCAGCTAGCCTGCTGAGAAGGTTAGTTTTATAAATTTAGGTAGGTTCTCTATCTTTTCCCCTTTCTGTTCCTTGAGATGGACTAGTGATCGAGATAGCTGACCTTGTAGACGAGACACTTCTAGTCTCTCTCGTGTGAAAGGCCATGTAAGGATCCGTCCACTCGAGTATCTTTTCCAATTCTTTGCGCTTTTTTCCTGCCAGTTGTAGTGCACTGGGACAACTTATACTTTATGGCAGAGGAGAGCTGATGTCGAAATAGGATATTCCTAATTGCGCCTCCTGGCCGGCTAGCATCACTGTGCGGGTCGACTTTTGGCAGAAATGGTGGTTAAGCAAATTAAAAAATTAATTATCAAATGATAATTCGCTTGATGAAAAGCGTCCTATTATGAGATACAAATATATGATTTAGAATTTACATGTTAACACTGTAGGTCGTGCTGTATGGTACTGTCATACCTATTAGATAATATTGTATGTTATAGTATTTAGTCAATTAATCAGGTGAAATAGTGTTGAGCCATGCAGATGCCTCATCGGGAAGAAATTACTGCATTTACCCTATCTTTATGTAAAAAGCTGTAATATTAACGTAACATAATATTAACATAACATAATTATTATACTGCTCCTCCGGTGAGGATAATCGTTAGCTGGTAGCTACTATTGGGGTGCCAATTTCAGTTAACTGGTTTGGTCTGTGATGGCGCTAAGCCTTGTTGATTAGGTTGTAAATTCATAGCTTGAATATTACTAAGAAATGAATGTAAGCGAAAAGATTTTAATGTATGCTGTAACCGAATAATGTATGTGAAAAAATATATATATGATAAATAGTTAAATAAATTGTAACTTTCCAGGAATTTCGTGTTGCGCAATCTCACCGGTCAGTACACAACCCAGCCTCACTCCTTCACCGCTGGTGGCAGCATCACCCTGACCTCCATGCCATTTTTAGGTGAGGGTTGAAGTGGCACCAGCACTGTGGTGCTGGAGCGACTTGTCTCTAAACTTTCTTACTAACATTAACTATAGAACACTGTGAAAGCGCATACCTCCGCCAAGCAAGGTAATTTTAACTAGACATTCAAATTGGTCCCATGATTAGAATTTACCATTCATCGCTGCCACGTTGAATGCACCGCCTCTCGTCCGATCACCACCCTAATTCGGTCATTTGTATTTCATGTCAGTAGTAATAATAATAGCTTTTACAATTTTTTTTTAAATCCATCTGTAACTTTGTGAGTCATGTTGTGGCAAGCATTTTGGCTAATGTTACCCAAATGAGCGAACAGATCATCATCAAAATTTGGTCATTTGTGTCTTTCCCATTTTTAATAATTCCAACAAATTGCAACGAGATCCGTTGGTGACGTTTTGAGTTATGTTACTGAAACACATAGTGCACATAATAACAAACACGGAGACAAACCAACAGACGGACATATAGATCAACACCAAAATTTTCTTATTTGCTCCTAGTAATACCCTAACAACTGCAAATTTCATAAAGGTCGGTCCATAACTTTTCGAGTTGTGCTGATAAGAAAAAGAGGCAGACAAACAGATGGTTTGTTTATACGGCTCATCACCAAAAGTTGATTATTTGTTCCTTCCAATATTCCTAGCAATCCCTGTAAATTTCGTCAAGATTCGTCTAAACCATATTGAGTCATTTTGATGACAGACAAACAAGAGATGGACGAGGAGATCAGTTCGACAAAAGTATACCCTAATTGGCAGAGATAATAATCTATAATATAATAAAGACCGATGCGTATTTATCGTTTTTTATTTGTTTATTTATTTATCCATTTTCTGTCCGGCTTTAACAAAACAGATGGGCGAGTTCATTGCCGAAATTGAACTCCCAGCACTGGAGATATCTGAAGCTTCCATCGGCACTCTCATGCATCTTGATTCGTAGTTTCTTCCCACAAATGATTTCGTTGCTTCAGCTATTCTCCCACATTTTATTCAATGGTCGATGAAACAACTTTCGCTAAGCGAAAACCCTTGGACCTGTATAAGCTAGCCTATCCTATCCACAATACCGAATTTAAGCTATTACTTTGAGCGTTTGCTGATCGGGCTGCAATAAACCATGAATTTCCTCCATTACAGAGAGAAAAAAAAATTTTCGATACTGGGCGGCTGTGAAGCCGTAAACGCTCATCTCAGGGTGCTTAGGTTAGCAGTTGTAATAAAGAATGTATTGTCAATGAAAAAGGTCATCACAAATTCTTCGCTGTCATTTTATGACAGCGCGGGCACTCTAGTTAAAATGTAATCTTCAATTCCAACGTCATTAGATTCTCATTTTCAGAACAGATGGAAGTGAAGTAAGTGTTTTCAGACTTACAATATGCGTGTTGCTCGAATCTAACAGCAAGGTTCCAACCACTGTAAAACATTAAATTACTAAGTCATGATTCTCCTATGGTAAAGGCAGAATTCTGAGTCGAAATTGTTTGACCACACAGGCTAATAAAACATATTATTCAATAAAGCTTGTTCTGATACTCTTGCAGATTTTTGCATATACATCACTGAAGAAAATGCCTCACAGTGCTAAAAAATATTTCGAAGACTATATACTCCATTAAACATCAGGAATATGCACAAACTACTAACTATCCACCTATTAGAGGTCTGTAAATGTTCGATTGGGACCTTATAGTCGATTTAAGCAAAACCTACTTGACTTAACTTGTCCGAAACTGCAGACAGGTGTCCCAACTTTGTCCCGTTTATTCAAGTTTCATTCGTTGACTCAAATTAATAACCTGTGAGCCTTCTAAAAAGCTCAATATTGCTTAGTATAAAAGCGATATGAGTCGGTTCAACACAGGCGGGTCCCTCCTAACACCTGCAACACGATTCAAAGCTATAAAGCTAAAGTTCCTGTCTACAGCTCCGGACAAGTTAAGTCAAGTGGGCTTGGTTTAAATCGACTTTCACGTCCAAACACGCCTTTAGCCCATTCAGGCCTCTCTGTAGCGTAATCTTGAACAAAAAACGATATGGAGACCGATGAATGTGTCGAAGTGTTACATTGAAAAAAGTTTTGTCTAGAAACCCGCTCTCCCTCTCGTCTCCTAAACATGCTCATGCATACGGCCGTTATTTTTAACGGCTCTGGAAGAAATGTAGGGTGGTTTGGAACAGTACTTTTCTCGGTAATAGTTATGACTAAGTGGGCTGTGGAAGAAATGTAGGGTGGTTTGGAACAGTACTTTTCTCGGTAATAGTTATG
>LQNS02278097.1:10693718-10730144 GCA_001587735.2 Parhyale hawaiensis
GTTATTATTGCTCCCTGGTCGAGATAGAGATTCTCTGTGGTCTCGTATGGAGTCGTATTGACGGAGTACTCAATAGAACAAAGAGTCAACAAAGTCGGCACTCAGCCACTGTATATGGGTAAGCACATATAAATTACGATGATAATACGGTTAGATGCTACCTAGTCGTCAGTGCTGCCACGATCGTTTTACTAGTGTGCCTTCATAGTCATTTGAACAGAATTTTCCCCCAGTAAATTTTACTCTAGAATCTCCACTGCCCATCTGCAACGTTTTCAGAGCGTATTGTAGCCGCTAGATGTTCTTCGGCAGGAGTGCTACTGATGTTATTTATCGCATGATGCTAGCGTCAGTATTTATGCACTACACTGCTATTATAACTCCGACAAGCGTCGGAGATTCCGGAGATTGTTTGCATTATAACATTACGTAGTACCGAAGTTGTGTTAGTTCCGTGATTAAAGATAACTTAAGTATCAACTTGGTGCTCTACACTTTAACCATTAAAGGCCAGCGTCCTATTCTTGGGGGCCTAATTTTATGCTCTAATAAATAATTTACAAATTGAATTCTCTTCTTTTCTTTTTTACCTTCCAGGAGCAAATTTAATACTTTTTAAGGACGCGATTAAAATATTCTGCAATAAGACCCGCAGTATCGACTCTAGGCGGCACTTCAAAACTTTGAACGATAGTAACAATTTTTGTTTACACTATTGCTTGGTGAATTAATTGTGAGGCTAGTTGGGTTGAGCGATGCATTACCTACCATTTTGTTATCTATATGCAGAGTAAAATACCTAAATGCTCCAGTCTCCAATCGAGGTAAGCATGAATGCACGTAAAGATTTCCGAGGCAATAGACGGCCACTCAAACACGCCTGCCGCAATTTCAATTTCTTTGAAAACAATGCCATTTGTGTTTAAATTTTAATTAAAACTCGTTTCCATTATAAATAAACATTAGAGAATTAAATATCATACTTTTCTTAATACAAATGAAACTAAAATAAAAATGAATTAGCACAAACAATAAGATAATATTAAAATTAACCATGAAATACACACATATATAAGGCTAATTAAAAAATTATATTGAGCTTATGTAAAACAAATTAATCGAAGCAGAATAAATTTTTTATTTACTCATCGGTTATGGCAGTGGCTGGCAACTATGCTGTCTGGTACCTGACGTGTGGTTGTTATGGGATTGTTGGCACATTTAATCAATCTATTTCAATTAATGAGTGAATCAAAAACAAATAATGAATGAATAAATATAGGATAATGTATATAGAGCATCATGACGTCACGGCATATGTATGAAAAATGACTATTTAACAAACAATAATCATATGAAATGCATATCGATAAACTATGCCAATAAATTTGGAGGGAGAGCTGACCTCCACCAGAATACCTAAGATGGGAGCAAAAATATACGCCGGGATAAAAATAAAACGCACTGTTCTGCCACAACTTCTACTGGTAACTAAAGCATGTGAATAAATATCATTTTACATTGAAGAATGCGTTATGGCATTTAAGTTTATGGTGAAAACGGCTAACCCTGCCTTCACAAGTTCGATGCATAAAATACATATCCATGGGACGAGGAGAGTGAACTCGCACTGACGATCAATATGATTAGGCGACTAAGCACGAAAAATAAATCCGAACAATAAACCATCTACTTAACTTACATTTCCTTTTCATTTTTTCTCTTTTATTATACGCACGCCCACGACACTCTTGTCATGACAGTAGTGAGTAATGCGACGAGATACTCGTTTTTGAGGGTAACCTACCCTCGCGGCTCCCCTCGCGCGTGAGCTTCCGGTTTATAACGGCCAATGCCCTACCGTTTTTGCTGGGGTCAGGGGGGGGAGCGCAAACCGGAAGTGGGCGGGGTCTGGGAAACCGGAAGGGGCGGCGCGATGACCCGGCGGCGCGAGGGGAACCTACCCTCAAAAACGAGTATCTCGTCGCATTACTCACTACTCATGACACTCCCTCCTTTTTCTTGCCCTATTTATGCGCGGAGACCGTCACATATCTTAAAATTCTCCGAGCGGGAAAGGATAATTTTTTTGACCAATGGCGCAGTTAATATGACGTCATACATGATGACGTAATCAGTACAGATGATGTGGCCCAATAGCCGTGGGCCACCAAAGGTCCGCCAAAATCATGCTCCATCCTCATTGGGCCCCCTACACAAAATGCCCACTAGTATGAATTTACCCTTGGGAAGTATATCAATCCGCATATAGCAATCATATCCCCAATAATATCCAACTATCAACTACTTCATCCGTTAGTAAAATTTATCCTAAACTTCTTAACTTAATATTACGCATGTACAAGGGCTATACATAGCACAAATTTAGCAAAACTTCGGCAACCTGCTAAAACAAAGACCCAAGCTGCCACGTGTACGACAGTACGTCCATGGTGATAGACTATTCTCGATTGCCGGTATGAGTTTCAAACTAATAGTGCTATCCCAGTGAAGCAATTGGCATTGTTTTTCATTAATAAAAATAATGGATAGTATTTTAATTTTGCTGCACTCCAAATATAATTGATTACATCATATAAATTTTAGTTTAGCTGCAATCTGAATAAAATTTAATTTTTTCTTGCCCACTAATGTTATATATAATTTTTGGGGCCCGGTCGATATTTGCTCCTAAGTTTCCTAACAGATCACCCCGGGCCCGAAGCAAGAAGAATGTTCGAAATATCGTGAGAATATTTTTCTTTTTGAACCTATAGTTCAAATTTAGCCAGCATTTGTTTTAGAAAACTTGCCTATCACTATTTTACCACTATATGAAAAAAATTTTATCTATGACATCGAATGCATTTTGCGCACATGATTATCTTCCGCTTATATACACATTTTGCACAACAATAATTTAATGACACAAATGTTAGGCACATACGAATAATACTGAGATCTCGAGCAGCGTGATCGACGATTGCGCCGCCCAGCTCCAGGTTCTTCTATTGATTATTTTAGCTTGATGAATGCATCAGTGAATGCCAGCCTGACGAGAGCGAAAAGTCATCAGCTACCGTTTATCCAAGCAACTATATTCCTAATGAAGGGAAAGCAAGGAGTATCTCAAACTACACTTCAATTTTATCTGATATTTGTTGCTTCCCAAAAAAAACTCTTTTGCGATATTACCTTCTGGAGGCAAAGAATTTCAATAGGGAAGCCCATGACGCTGCCACCGCTTACCGCCATATGCTGACAACCCCAAAAAACTGCAACCTGACCTTAGACAATCAAGATGGGAAGTTTCTGCGTCGGAGCCCAGCAACCTGTAATGTAACTGTATGATTGCCTCCAGCGTCGGCCTGGCATGACAACAGACCGGTACGCATACAACATTTAGCTGCTGGGTTATCCAAGGCCCATAACCTTGCAGTCTACAGTAGCGTTCGGTCGTAGCAAGCGGGGCACTACAGTAGCAAGCGGGGCACTAGAGGCAGCCCAGGGACTCGATACTCGTAGGAGGTAAGAAGTGCCCATCATTTTGCTCGATTATTCATGCGAAAACTTGACGGAACGCTATACCTACTCGCTCACCTGGCGATAACCAGCTAGTATTCATATCAGAAAATAAGAAATGCCTGATATTATTGTTTTCTCTGTGGAATTCGATAGTTTTTCATTATTATTTCTGCAGAAGATCAATCTGAGCATTAGTGTCCTTGGAGGGGCACTAGCTATAGGTTGGCCTTGTTATTTCTTTAGGAATTAAGTCCACGATGAGAGACCAGCTGAGGCTACTTTTTCCGTCAAAAAAGTAAATCTGGCTATTTCGTTTATAGAAAAACCTCGTCAGAACCAGTTTATCATCACCGAGGTGACCCCTTTCTCTGCGTGTGTTTTCTCTCGCTTTCTACATGCTTTTTTTTTATCTTCACAAGTCGATAAACGCTCGGAATATGAAAAGTTTCACTCGGCAGCGTTTGGTCTACATGAAGGAAATATAGACTGCCTCTGGCAGCGTAATAAAAGTGTCCATACGTACAAGCCAAAAGCTCATTCGCGTAGAGTGCAAGCTCTCATAAAAGTACAACGAGTGATTGAGCTAAGTCTTTGAATAAAGTACACGCAGAAAAGTATATACTTTACGATTAAAACACCTGGTTTCTTGTCACTAACGAAGTAATATTTTAGCTACCCAACAATAATAATTAATCGTAAAAGATATTGTAGTTTATCACAACGCTCTTGTTTATCTTTTGTTCATCACAAACGACAATGTGCATTGACGCAAAATCAAACGACAACGTAGTTTACAGTTAACTAATTTGGCTTAATTGCAAACAACCATTTTTCTGTGTGTAGACTCAGAGAAGCGCCTCATCCTACTAGCCGCATTCATAGACATTGATGATTTTTGGTTATTATTATTATTTGCTCATCTTTTATTCTTCCTCGCTCCTTGCTACAGATTTTCTTTGTCGTTGTCAGCTGTGTTTCTGCTCGTTTCCTGCTCGTTACCTATCCAAAAATTTGGGACAAAAAGCCGATAACGGTGGGATAAAACATTGGGATAATATCGGCCAGTTACATGAAAATTCCCATTTGCGATACGTGAGCATCTCTCGCAGAAATGAAAAATTCAACACATTTTGATCTTTCATTTACCCGGTCTGATGTGGACTGCTCTAAGCTTTAATGCGGCCGCAGTGTCCTACTGTTTACGTGTCCAGTATAATATTGCAGACTACTGCAGCTAAGAAGCAGTGGAGCCAGCAATAGTGTGGTATAAACTCATGCCCCTCAGTGGGCAGTGTCTATTGGGTAGCCTACTCAATACCTGACAAGCTGTCGTTGTCGGAGGTTGGGTTAGAGGTATCGCAAGCTGTAGGCTTCCGCGAGGGTTCTAGTCATTGTTAAAGTATACACGCTTGTCCTCACTACGAAATAAGGATCTAGTTAAGAATAAGCACCCCAGTATGACCTTGATAAGAATAAGCACCCCAGTATGACCTTGTTAAGAATAAGCACCCCAGTATGACCTTGTTAAGAATAAGCACCCCAGTATGACCTTGTTAAGAATAAGCACCCCAGTAGTTTTCCTGTATCCGTGCTACATTCTTTAGGTTAGGATAGACCCAAATACACCTAATTTGTTTGTATTATTCATTCAATTAATCTTGTTAAGAATACGCACCCCAGTAACGTCTGGAGTGCGTATTCTTAACAAGATCCCGAAATAATTCTGTTTCGCGTTACAGTTTTGCCCGGAGCAGCTTCCCACTGGTTTCCATTGCATATCAGGTAAAGAAACACAGCCGAACAATGCAGGCCGTCCTGAGGGCGGTGGTGGGCCTGTGCCTGCTGCTGGTGGTGAGCGGACAGGTTCCTGCAGTGAACTACTGCGAGACATACCAGACGACGGCAGCCTTCGATGAGGCCTACATTGCAAAGGTATTTGTGCCTGAATATTATTTGCTTTTACTGCCGCATGTCGGGTTCCAACTCTTGATTTTTCTCTTCTCAAGCCCGTTGCACACGAGAGTCGAAAAACAATGTTTCTGTGATCGCGACTACATCATAACGCAGTAAAGTGTACGTTATAGCAAGCTAAAACTTGCTCGAAAGTAAGAACGATATTCCAAACAGTGCAGTTGGCACTTATAGCGTAGAAGAATGTTTCCAGTGGCAGCTTAGATTTTAAACCGTTTTGGAGAGTTAAAACCTGGCTAAGCCAAAACTGTGCCCCATATAGCGACAAAATTGAATGAGACGAAGAAACTTTCCCGTGTTTCGACTCTCGTCTGCATCACTGATAAAAGAAACCTGATAATACATTAGCATAAAATGGACTATTTAATATTCTTCTCCTCACTCTGATTTTTGGCCCTCTATAGGTCTGCTTTACCGTAAAAAAATCTAAATATGTATTCTATCGTAGATTTAGTTTGCGCAGCGCCTACAAGTTCCACTGAATCTGTCGTTGGTTTGCTGTCATAATCAAAGCCCATTTTATACGAAGCCGACAATTAAAATTAGAAAAATTATCTTTTCTGATAAATGTTACATGTCCATATCATAAGAATTAAGGATTCTATCATTAAAGTAACTTTCAGCATCTGCAAGAGCAGATGAATAATATTAATCTTATAAGGATGCGTTAGAAACCACTTCCAGCCATACACTTGCCCCTTTGGTCTCACTGTTTTAGGTAGCTAAGCTAACTGAAAACGATGTACAGCGCCATAATTTGTCGAGGCGAAATAGACTGCATGTCATTTCACTTTGTAAGGAGGAGAGCACTTAATAAGGAACGTTTCAATTAAGCAACGTTTCATCCTTGAGAAGCCGGTGATTTATTTGGTCCTAATAGGGTTATAAGATCGGATTGCTTCCAAGGATGAAATGCGACTCTTAAACAATACGCACGTCCCAAGTTACTGGAGCAGTTTCTCTAGAAAGAAATTCTATTCATAATAAATGATTTTTAGCATCGAATGGTTATCCAGGTGCATGTTTATACATTTTTCAGACAGCTCTATTTTTGGATAAGATGCAATAATACAACTAGCGCAGTCCGAGTACTGTACAGCAAAGAAAATTTTTATTTTACATTGCTTTGCGTTTTGTCAAGAATTCATTTCGTTAGCTTCTCAACCACGTTTCTGCTGCCTTAAATCTTCAACAACTGCTCATAATCTTGAACTTGTTTCGCCAAACAAACTCACAAGAGTCTCTCTCTAGATTCGGCTCTGTTTATAGCGAAAGTCGTACCTTCTGAGTTGTGTATGAGCACAATTATTGCTCTTATGCGCCCCCTACTACTTGGGTTCTATACTCCATTTATCAGTCGTTGCCTAAGCCAAAAGTTAACAACCTTCCAGCTGAGAGAGCCTTGAAAGTCAATTATCTTTAAATGTATCTCCTTGAGATCCATATAGGTTTCCTTACGGATAATACTCTGAATACTAATAAATACATGCATTCTCAAGTAAGACAAGAGATTTTAGCTCATAATAAGCATTTAATTTTTAATGCATTATGCTGAAGCTAACCGAAAAATATAGTTTGCTATGGAAATAGAAAAGTTTTATGTCAATATTCAGGTGCAGTCGTAAGTTCTGTCTGAATTAAATCCAGTAACAAGTTTCGTATGCCAGCACTATTTGAAACTTGGCCCTCAGATTCACCTCGCCACTCAAAGGCCAAAGTAGAAGTATTTACTGAAGTAGTCGACTGTATAGCTGGAACCTCCTCCTCAACGCTGTTGCTAACATTAGCTTGGATTTGCAGGATCACATGGGATCCTCAGCAGCTAGTTGCCCAGATAGCCTGTCTTGATGCCAGACGCAGGACCCATTCGTTTTCACTGTCTAATGAGACTCTCTCATTCATACCGTTCCCATACATAATTGATAGGTCACGTACGTTTTTTATAAGTGATAAAAATTTAAGTTTTGACACGGAGTCTCATCCTCTCGCTTTCATTCTACAGATGCAAGCTAACGCAGAAGGCTACTCATTCTTACTGTCATCGAACCAGTTGGGTGGCTGCCAGAAACTCAAGTTTTTCCCAAACTCAACTTACTTTTATGAATACTTCGATGTGTGAGTACAAACATTCATAGAATGTATATCATGCATGCCTACAATACGAAGAGAGTGCGTTGTTGAATAGATACTCGGAATTTCCTGATGAAAAGCACGCAAGCCGACAATACCCTTAGCATTGGTTGTTTCCAAAGTCGTATGACTGTCCGCTTTACTCAGGGATTGTTCCTCGTGAATGTATCAACCCCATGAGTATGTGGGCCGCCCCAGAATCTAAAACTCTTCATCAGATTTTATGGCGGTCAAAAATTCTGTTCGGGAACGCATCATCAACATTACAT
Source organism: Parhyale hawaiensis (assembly GCA_001587735.2). Lineage (NCBI taxonomy): Eukaryota > Metazoa > Arthropoda > Malacostraca > Amphipoda > Hyalidae > Parhyale > Parhyale hawaiensis. Next base: position 10,701,614 of record LQNS02278097.1, read on the forward strand.
CGCTTAGTTCTTCCTAGAAAAAAGTTTGATCAGTCGATGAACACGGTTCCAGTTAATCCTTATATATACCGGTCTGCTGAAAAGTGATTTTATCACAAGAATAGCATTATACATGGAAGTCGCCATATAAGGTGACTTACCAGTTAAAAGGGTTTACCTAGCCGAACGCGTGAACTTCCTTTTCGAACTTTCAAAGGAAAATAATAATAATACCCTCTTTCTACACGGAAGCCATTCTCCTTCGAATGTGTCTATCGAAAGTGACATGTATCGCCTGTGTCTTTGAAATTTTTTCTCTTCGATACTGTATTTTTTTGTGTATTCATGACGTGCTGTGTATCCAGTAGGTTCAGGCCATGAATATTGTTTCTAGAACTTATGTGTTTAAATGTTGGGGCATTTGAGGTTGGAGGCCACACAACAATGTTATTTATTGATCACAGAATACTAATATTAACATTTACCAGGCTGAAGCGTGTACACGTATCGTGCTGGTGGGTGTACGAATATCGGCATGTATGTTTATTTTATTCATACATGCTAGTCTTACTGTGCGTCTATGAGGGGAAACCTAAAAAGATTTATAAGATTTTACACCGAGCATCATTATTGAACCACTTAATTTACATACCTATCAGGAAGAGGTAAGCCCGCTTCAAGTACGATTAGCTATGAGAACAAGCGCTAGTAATGCAAAGCGCGTTTTGCTATAGCTATTACTACAATTACGCTGATTATAGACTACTTACAGTAGCTAAAACTTCAAGCATATAAGCCTATTTCATTTTCAATTCATACATAACCTCAAAACACACCTACGTTGAACACTCGCATACACATATCTTGCTTGTGGTTACTGTAGAACATTTTCCATAGTATCCTTTTTTCCATAGCATCCTATTTTCCATAGTATCCTGTTTTCCAAAGTATCCTATTTTCCATAGTATCCTATTTTCCATAGTATCCTATTTCCCATAGTATCCTATTTTCCATAGTATCCTATTCATAAACTAGGACATGACTCGATTGAAAGTCTCATTATCACCCGCGAGCGAAGCGAATAGCTGTGATAATATTTTCGGTGAAGATATAATTATATTTGTTTGTCTGTTCACCCTAAAGAAGGAAAAGGAGTTAAGCAATGTTCATAATTTCAGCAGGGAGTCTGATGGGTTGACCTAGATGAGTTCGACACTTATCTTGAAAAATAGATTTCAACATTGTGTTTGCATAATCAAAGGTAACATACTGTAGTTCTTGTAACTTTCCAGGAATTTCGTGCAGCGCAATCTCACCGGTCAGTACACAGCCCAACCTCGCTCTTTCACCACTGGTGGCAGCATCACCCTGACCTCCATGCCATTTTTAGGTGAGGGTTGAAGTGGCACCTGCATTGTGGTGCTGGAGCGACTTGTCTCTAAACTTTCTTACTAACAATACCTATAGAACACTGTGAAAGCGCATACCTCCGCCAAGCAAGGTAATTTTAACGAGAAATTCAAATTGGTCCCAAAACTAGAATTTACCATTCATCACTGCCAACGGCCATACCACGTTGAATGCACCGCTTCTCGTCCAATCACCACCATAATTCGGTCATTTGAGTGTCTTGACAGAAGTAATAATAACAGTTGATACAATTTTTTTGAAGATTCGTCTGTAACTTTGTGAGTTATGCTGTGGCAAGCATTTTGGCAAACGTTTGCCAAATAAGTGAACCGATCATCACCAAAATTTGGTAATTTGTGTCTTTTACATTTTTATTAATTCCAACAAATTGCAAGGAGATCCGTTGATAATGTTATGAGTTATGCTACCTACAGAAACACATAATAACAAACATGGAGACAATCAGACAAACCAACCAACGGACAAATAGATCAACACCAAATTTTGTCATTTGCTTCTAATAGGTAATAACCCTAGCAACTGCAAATTTCATAAAGATCGGTCTATAACTTTTCGAGTTATGCTAATATGAAAAAGAGGCAGACAAACGGATGATTTGTTTATACGGCTCTTCGCCAAAAGTTGATTATCTGTTCCTCCCAACATTCCTAAAAATTCCTGTAAATTTCGTCAAGATTCGTCTAAACCATATTGAGTCATTTTGATGACACACAAACAGGAAATGGGGGAGGAGATCAGTTCGAAAAAAGTATATTCTCCTTGGCAGAGATAATAATTAAAATATAATCTCAAATTGCAACGTCGTTGGACTCTCATTTTCAGAACAGACGGAAGTGAAGTAAGTATTTTCAGACTCACAGTATGCGTGTTGCTCGAATCTAACAGCTGGTGGTGGTGCGAGGTTCCAACCACGGGAACGAATGAAATTACTAAGTCATGATTCTCTTCCAATGGCAAAGGCAGAATTCTGAGTCGAAATTGTTCAACCACACAGGCTACTAAAGCATATTTTTCAATAATTCTTGTTCTGATGCATCGTCTACATCGTTTTTGCGTCTACATCGCTGAAGAAAATGCCTCACAGTGCTAAGAAATATTTCGAAGACTAAATACGTCCCTCAAATCAGGAAAATGCACAAACTACCAACTTTCAACTTATTAGAGGTCTGTAAATGTTTACAACTTTAGGGCGTGTTCGATTGGGACCTGATAGTGGATCTAAGCAAAACGTAGTTGACTTATAACTTGTCCGAAACTGCAGACAGGTGTCCCGACTTCGTCCCGTTTATTCAAGTTTCATTCGTCGAATCAAATTGATAACCCATGAGGCTTCTAAAAAGCTCAATATTACTTCGTATGATGAAGATATGAGTCGGTTCAACATAAGCGAGTCCCTCCCAACACCTGCAACACGAGTCAAAGCGATAAAGCTAAAGTTCCTGTCGACAGCTCCGGACAAGTTAAGTCAAGTGGGCTTGGTTTAAATCGACTTTCACGTCCAAACACGCCTTAACCCATTCAGGCCCCTCTGTAGCGTAATCTTGAACAAGAAACGATATGGAGACCGATGAATGTGTCGAAGTGTTACGTTGAGAAAAGTGTTGTCTAGAAACCAGCTCACCCTCTCGTCTCCTAAACATGCTCATGCACACGGCCGATAATTTTAACGGCTGTGAAAGAAATGTAGGGTGGTTTGGAACAGTACTTTTCTCGGTAATAGTTATGACTAAGTGGGCTGTGGAAGAAATGTAGGGTGGTTTGGAACAGTACTCTTCTCGGTAATAGTTATGACTAAGTGGACATGACTCCTTGCAGAGCTGGGTGCTGTGTTAGGGTCCATCAAACTCAATGTAATGCTGGCAGATGAAGATATATTGGTGCTTCTCTCGTGCATGGATGTGGCTACATCTCGCCTTGGTAAGTACCGAGCAATTGTCCAGCTAAATACTGCACTATTGGGTCGTTCCAAAGGCCTTGTCGATAGTTCATATTTCTTAGCCTAAAATTAATAGTGAAAATCCAAGAAAATGATAATGACGCCAATAACATGAGCCAATGCTTTTGCTCTCGGCGTAGTTAGGCCAAGTCCATCTGCGTATTTGCTGGCTAAAAGCCACTCTTTATTTTTTTTTTAGTACATACCACAGTTGTGCGTGGGCGTCCAGAGATAGAATTGACTTCTCCTGTACTTCACGCCGTTGCTTTGGCTTTGTTACTTTGAATCGTGTTGTTAGCATTATAAGCAGTTCTAGAAATTACGTTACGTTAAGCCAGGTGATAAGTTCATTTTATTGAGTAAGATTAAATTTCTGGTAGGCTCAATAACAATCGAGTCGGGGTCAACGCCTGAAATTCAATCCTCATGATTCAAGCCAGAGCTCCCGTCTGAAACTTTAGATAAGTCATTTCTCTAATGCTTATTGCGCCGTTCAGTCAAGAAAGCCATTCCTTGGCTTTGGCGAACCATTCGACGGCTCCTGTAGCCTCTATGGTCTACTTAGCAGTCATGTTACTAGAGTCGCTTTTCTTGCCGATACTGCCTGCGTCTGGTAAGAATGGTGCATTAATATCGAACAGTGTTGGTTTAATACTACGATGCATCCCCCCCCTCAAATAAAAAGTAAATGCCAGTTTTTATCATTATCAAAACATCATAGTAATTATGACATTAAAATGGAATAGCATTCGGGGCCGATACACACCGTTGTTTGCATTTGTAGATGGCCTTGGGGTACACAATACAATTTTTCAGAAGAACTGTATGTCCTCATCGATTCTTCAATAATACTCGACCTTATACCAATGAACTTTTCAGAACAACTGCATGTCCTCATACCCGAGGCCAAGCTTGGTGTTATCAGCGAGCAAGAAGCCAACACAACCGTTGCTGCTCTGAAGATACCACTTGCAGGGCACCTGACAGCGTCTCAGAGAGACTGCGGACGATCTCGTCGGCCTCAGCGTCCAATTGATTTTGTATCTACGCTGAGGGGATGTTTATTATTAAAGTGGGATCTAATAATTGAGTCACTTTTCCCGAACCGCTCGTCGACACGTTCGTCTCAACTAAGATTTGCTTTCCCTCCGTCCGGCTCGATTCAGCAGCTGCAACACCCGCTATTCAACCTACAGGCCTCACCACAAATTGCTCAACCATCAACGCGTCTTCAGTCATCGGCATTCACAGCCCCTGGTTTCCAGCAATACTTTCAAGCGACTCCGGGCGTGGTCTCAAACCGCGAAGCATCCATTATTGGACAGAGATACACTCAGGTATTTGGACCAATATTCGCCAACTCTCAACCCACTTTTGAAGCCCAGAGTATGTACATCGAACCTGTTGCATCTGCTCCCGCACAAACACCAGGTCATCATGTTCTTCCCTTCTACTACCCCGGATATTCGCAAGTACTGCTCCCCGTCCAAATGAAACAGACAGCATTACCGGTTTCTGGATACTCAATAGCACAGCTCTACGGAAGTGTACCGTTCCCCATGCAGTCGACTCAAAGGTCTGCTCGATCATTGACTGATTTGCGTACTTTCATTGAGAATTGGCAATTGTACAAAGGTCTGTGTGTTCTGGGTTTAATATCAGAGATATTGTCCCCGGTTTTTCAATAATATAAATAGAGAGTATAAAGCAAAGCATTTCAATTCGAGGAAAAAAACAAATTCACTGGAATTATGGTGAACCATGTACAGAGCGTTCAATGAAAACTATAACAATAATGCTTCTGAGCTGCTACCTAAAATATATGATAAAAACTATTATTGACTGCCAGATTCGCAAGTGCGAAAGGTCCCAACTGGCTCTTGCAGACCATCCGGTCTGTGCCGACTGGCCTACAGTGCCTGACCGTGGTAGTGAGCTATCAAATTGGTGCGAGAGCACATAATGTCCGATTTTAAAAATCTGAGATAAAAAATTGTGTTTTACCTGTGAATGGTGCCAATCTACTCGATGTAAATGACAAGACATTCAAAAGACCACCACTATAATTTCAAGAGACTACGTTCTCGAAGGTTTTTGTAAGTTATTTTTAAAGATCACGGAAAGTTTCTCTTTAGTTGTGATATCAAGGCGAAAAACCACCTCTTACAGCTTCTCCCATTCATTACACCATTCCATTAAGTGTTCGAATAGCTTTTGTTCGGGCACTTACATTAACATCTTTTGAAATTCGTTAGAGTAAGACTTCGCTTAAATGACCATCACGAGAAAACAAAATTAAAGTAAGGTAAAGTTTTCGAAACTTGTGGGCAACCGTTAGATAATCTGACAGAAAATTGTAAGGATTAAAGGCAGAGTTATCTAAAATTTTCAAGAATAAGCTGAATATTGGATAAATTTGCTTCAAAACATTTGTTCGAGAAATCAGACATTACTTTTGCACCAAGCTGCTACCTCTGTGGACGGTCCCTAGTATCACCCGCGGGCCTTCTGGCTTGTGCTCAGCGACCTGAGATAGCGTAGGGATCCCTCCTCACCTACAAGACTAAGGCAGACCCTAGAAAAACCGAGGGCGCTGCTATCTCCATATTGAGTCCATTAACTATATATTTAACAAGGGTAGTGGGAAGACCTGGGATGCTATTTATGCCGTATGCAGTCTGAAAGGCTAACCAGGACTTGTTCCTGGTCTTGTGCCCGATTGTGACAGCGTCCTTCCCGACGAGTTACCTCTCAAACATAACTCGTCCTTCGGAGCTATGTATATAGCATAAAAGCTTAGAGAGTGAAGCAAAGCAAGCTTTTTTCCGGAATTATCTTTGTGCAAAAATCGAACTGTGTCTTCTCTTATTAAAACCATTACACTGTTACCTAATAAATGCACAGTCGTTTGTCTGTAAAGATACAATTGTACATGTACCTAAATCATCCAATTAAATAGTGCGCACTTACATTTACCTAGCTTGCCCACAATGCAGCAGCGCCACACCAGAAATACAAGCGGAAAATGACAATTAAAGAGGAAACTTATTTATAATACAGGTATACACTCCGCGGTAGAACCCTGCACTGCACGAGCCGAGCGCATCAGTTGGCGAGTGGGAACCTCTCACGGCCTGACATCGTCCATGTGGCATCCAAGATTGCGGTCAAACAAAGATCGATATTGCCCATAGTGCTGGTTACGAATTTATGGCCATGTTCATAATTTCTAGCCATAATTTTGGGGAAAAACTTGCTTATAGTCAATTTCATTTATATTCGATCTCAATACTGCTTTATTCGACCATAATGAAGCGTACTCTGCAGGCAATGGTCCGCAAATGATAGGCGAGATGACTGCAAGTGACTGGCAGTATACATTAGCAGCACACTGAAAGAAAAATAAAATTGTGTCTTCTAGGTCATTTTTTTACTCATTATTATTCTAGCCACAGCCAGAGCCCCTATTTCCCTTTGCTTGGCGATGTTGCCACTGACATTTTCTGCCTGAGTGTGGCGAGGCTGATAATTTCTGGTTGACTTTACGACTGAGGAGCCGGTTAATTCATCACGGTATATATATCGCAAGGTATAATCAACGCTAGGTAACCTTTAGGATATACGTCTTGTACGTGCTGTGTTCGCGCGTTCAGATAGTGGTGATGAGTCTGTAATCCCTCTTTTCAGTTTCATTCTCAAATAACGTACAACTGACAAAATTAATATATTACTGGAAAAACTGTTGCAAGTTGTTTTCGGTGTAGCTATAAGTTTTTTTTAGATTTTTTTTCTTTTAGCGAAACGAGGTAAAATGATTACAAACTGATATTGAATGGAGTACGATACCATAGGGTCTTCAGTAATTACTGTTACAACTTGCTCTGCCTGCATTTATTAAAGCCCGTCAATAGAAAAACTAGTGAATAGCAAGAAAAATTCTTTATGGAATGTACTTATTAATAGACTATTCCCGTCTTTAATCTCAGCAGGATCGATTCACATAAATTACAACCTTCCAATAGTTCAGAATATTCTTCTTTGCTTGTGGATTTCGCTGTTGCCTGACGGAGGCCAACCAATGGGACGTACAGATGGCTAGAACGTAAGACCACCGCGATGTCTCCCTTTTTTGTTTGTTTGTTTGCTTTATTTGTTTTTGTTTCTTTGTTTGTTTGTTTGTTTGTTTATATGTTTGTAACCCAGAAATAAGCTACATTCTCTTGTGTACCATGTCATGTTTCAGTGAATGCCTAGTAAAATTTCCATGAGTATATACTTAATTATTTTATTTATAATTCTCGACTTGAGCGGTTGCTGTAGCTCTTGGACAGCCTCAGCCTGCATGGTCGAGTTTGCAACTTTCGAAACTCCTATAGGACGTCCCCAGCGGATAGTTTTGCAGATCAGCATTAAATTGACGGGGGGATTTTTTGCTATCACATTGAGTCTTGCTGTTTCATTTGTTAGCTCTACCATCATAAATCTAGAGTCTACTCTCCAGTTTTTAGTAGAAAATTCCAAAAACTAAGAATCATTTTACTATGTCTTTAAAGATAACATATGTTTTATCAAACTACACAACTTGCTAAGACTGAAAATCAAATGAACATTATTTAATTTTCTTCATAGGTATAGTGGTACTACTGGCATTATATCGGACAGCGAAGGACTGTATTCAATACAGCACACACACACACGCACACTGCATGTCAACCATGGACGTTTGAAGAACGTAACTTTAGGTAGCTCAGCCGCGATGTGAATTCGATGAGCTGCACAATTCAGTAGTGTTCAGTCTTGTCGATCCTCATAACCGATCATTCACTTGAGTGACCTTTAAATTTCCTTCAGTTGTAATAACTTTATATGCACTATTTGGTAACCAATGACAGGGAGACCACCGTAAACAAGTGAAAAGTTCAAGAAGTATATATTGGTTTTCGAAATGAAATTTTAAGCTATTCTTTGCTACATTGACTCTAACTGTAACATCATTCCTTTAATAAACGTTACAGATGTCGCACTACGATGCTACTAGTTACACCTCTCCGGCGCACCGTTAATAATGATCCGTATAAGTTAGGTTATGCCAGAGTGCCAAAAAAAGGGGCGTTCATTGCCAGCAATTTCTCATTTCTGATGTCACCTAACTCTTCAGAAGCCGGTTTGTTCCATTTCCTTTCGTTAGCTATGCTTCTAACTCAGCGTCATCGAATCTCCACAGATTTTCTGCAACTAATCATACTTGATCAATCCTTGTCTGAGGTTTGGCATCACTTTTATTGACGTAACAGTAATAGCTCATAAAAGACCGGACCGCGAGGTTCGGTTGCTTTATGTGAATGGACCTGTTGGTCGGTCTAGGGCCAGCTATCAAATCTAATATTCAATCTACTGTACTTTTGTTGTTGTTGTTGTTGTGCTGTTGTTGTTGTTGGACAGCAGGCAGAGCGCTGTAGTGCTTAGTCAGGGTAGTCCTGCTAACTTGACTACCTTTTTAAATGAGAAACCAAGCAAGCAGGTGCAGCATAATCAGGTACAGCTATGATAGTATTGATAAAAATACACTGATTCTCTAATGTCTGTCTATCATTCTCCCATTGCTCGCGGTGCGCATTGGGATATGCTCGCTGTGCAACAGTGCTATGCAACTAGCCTTCGAGACAGAATGGACGCTCAGTGCAGACACACACACACCATATTGTCTCCAATACACCACTACCTTTCATTCTTCTACAGCGCTGTGGCTACACTTCTGTTATCTATCTAAGGAATAACTAATAACTTCGAGGTAAAATCGAAAATTTATTTATTCACTAAAAATAGTGAACAGTGACTATACCTCCACAGGCTTAGATAAAAGCTAAGAAACCAAATTAGAGAACCTGTAAAGTATTATTCTGTTGAATTAAGGTAGGTATAATGGGTCAATGTTAGAGAATATTTGGATCAGAATGTATTCTTAAGAATTTGAATCGTGATAGAAATCTTTTATAGGGATATCTTAGCATTTTGTTGACAGAGTTTTGTTGAAAAACATTAGCAATCCCGCTTTAATTTTAGCAATCTTCAGTCTTATATTAATTAGAGTTTTCCTGTAGTGAAAAGTAAAGTTACTACATAATATCTGACTGCATGAAAACTATTTACTAAGATTTTTAAAAACAATAATCAATATTAACAATAAAATAATAATAACGATATTATATATTATAACAATCGCAACAATATTGTTAATAATATTAACAATATTATTGTTCACTATTCCTGTTTTAGGTGTGCTGCATGGTAGTCTAATGACTAGAAATTAAATTACACCCATATTTACCGGACGCGGTGGGGACTAGTGACAGAATGGCGCGCCATTCTGTCTGCGCTCTTACGTATTTTCCGATCCGCAAACATTAAGAGAGACTTGATATAGAAATTAATGTCCTAGTGCATGAATAGCTAGATTAATTTTTTAAAGAGAAAGATACATACATATTTTTGAATAAATTCCAATTAATAACACGTCACCATTACAACAGAGGGGTAATAAATAGATTTCATTTTTCCCACGCAGCCTCCCGCTGTATAAAAAAGTGAGATGCCTATACGTCGTGAAGTTTGTAACACCTATACAATCTATTCCTAAATTACAGATGGAGTTCGATGTACTGATGCTGAGCGTAGAGACTATATGTAATGCCGTGGCCACAGTATGCACTGTCGCACGCACAACCTGGTGAGTGGATGTGCGTGTGCAGCTTTATTCCAATGCACTATACATATAAACTCGGTAACATAGATACGGTGACATGAATGATATGCGAGCTGCACATCGTTGTATCAAGTTGTGCACCGTATGGCCCAAGCGTAGTTAATAATAGAGCGATTCTCCATCTTCGTTGATACCCTCCGAATGATTAAAACTTAAGGCTAATTTAAAATTATACGAGTATATATGCAACGATATTTTTGCCTAAGCGTCATAACCCGGACTGCCAATCGTCTACATTAATTGGTGTGGCTGTGCCAGTGGCGTTGCTAAAGCAATACGGCATCTGTTGGCCGTGTGAACACTCGGCCACGGTGGCGTAGTTGACGATGATGGTCGTGCAGCCGCACACCGCCGCGAACACCCCGAAGGAAATGACCACCCAGGCCCAGGCCGTGTCCCTCGAGAACAGCGGAGACGAGGAGCTTCTCAGGCTACACAGGCCGGGCAGGATGTAAGCCAGGGGGCAGGTCACGAAGACGCCCTGTGAGTTGCATTTTACAACGTTCGAATTATAAGTGCGCATGAAATTATTCGTTGCTACTATATGGAGACCGAAAGAAAATATTGCAGAATCATATGGTAACTTATTGATGAAAAGAGCGAAAATGAGTTCCTGGAAACTATATGTGCAGGTAACAGAGCTTTATTAGGCGAGAGGGAAATTGTTCTCTGAAAAAGGTCAAAATTAAATATTCTGTCCGTAGGTGACATTTCTGTTTCACCAACATACGTTGAATGACGAGATTCTTATAACTATAAGGACAAAATAAATTACAATAAGATGCCTATACCACCCATCAACATTTTTAGTTAAAATTTACGGATTAGGCGTTAGTTGATACAAGGCTGCTGCTTATCGCATGTTCATTGTAGAAAAGTGTACAATATTTACCTCCTCCAAGGAGGTTATGTTTTCGTCGGGTTTGTCTATCTGTCTGTCCATCTTTCTGTCTGTCTCTGTTATTCTGTCTGTCTATCATCAAGATAGCTCAAAAAATTATGGACCGATTTCAACGAAATTTACAGGGATTATTAGGAGTGTTACTACATAGAAACAGATGATTAACTTTTGGTGAAGATCCGTCCATCCGTTTGCTTGTTTCTTTGTTTGTTTGTCTGGCTCATTTTTCTAAATGCCATAACTCAGAAAGGAATGAACACCTGTTAGGTGTATAACAAAGAGTAAATGACCAAATTTTCGTTGTGATCTGTTTGTTCATTCGTTCGTTTTTTACTGTTTTTAATTTTATGCTTATTAGCACAATAACTCAAAAAATATGAAATGAATCTTTATGAAATTCATAGGGGTTGTTAGTAATGTCAAAAGACATAAATGATTAAATTTTGGTGCAGATCAGTATGTTCGTTTGCATGTTTGACTCATGTTTGTCATAACATTTGTTAGCAGCATAACTCAAAAAGTAATGAACGGATCTTCAAGATAATTGCACAAACTGTTATTACTATCAAAAGGCACAAACGATCTGATTTTGGAGTTGATACAAAGAAAATCATGGTTTCAGAGCCAATTTACATTTTTTGTTGCCGTTGCCTCGCTTGCCGGAGGTATGCGCTCTCAGAGTTCTCTAGTTTACTAATACCACGCACCGACGAGAATACGTGCAATGTTCTTTAGCATACGTACATGGCCACATAGTCCACTATCCTTATTTCCCAACCAACGAAGAAGGCGTTTGGTAGTACGAGGCTAGTGTTTTGCCTCAAATTTATTGTATAAAAGCACACGCTATTTTAATCATAGGATGCACTGATGTATATACTTACGATGATCTGTAGCACGATGGCCAGACAGTCAGTGGAAAAGGATATGAGCAGAGCAGAGATGACGATGGACAGAGTGAGACACACCCGGTGGACCACGGACATCTCTTTGTGCCTTTGTGGATGCGGTAATATTGATTATTTTACTTCTATTGAAAACCTTGGAAGATATATTTTACCCAAACTTGTATACTTTGAGGTCAAATTTTTCATGCAGCTCTGTATAATCATTCAGCTGATGCTATATCACCTCATTAATTGAAAGGCAGGTTTCAGTGATCCACAACGAATGTACTATCACACTAATAGAATTTTCTCCTGAACCTTCAGTATGCGGCCATTGCAGTTAGGGATGGAATAAGTGGCAGGGCCAGGAAAAATGGGAAGAAGAAGTAAAATGTGGAGGGGCCTCACAAGATATGCGAACATGTACAAAGGTTAATTGGTAAAATATATTGGGGGCTGAGAGAATGGGGCTTGGCTCATTTATAGGCAGAGTTACTGTTTTTCCCATTTACGTTTTACCAATGCTCTAATTGCTTTAAGTAATCACCATAAACTTAAACATTTTGCACTCGTTTAAGCCACGCTTGTATAACTATACTTAAAGAGATATGCAAAGCGTCTAAACTGTTAACAGTTTAACTGGTCCAACTAACTATGCTTAGCTGGACTGCAAACTTTGAAAATATAATTTGATTCCTTTATTGAAGTACTAATAGTAATAAATACTAATAATTGGTTAATACAAGTTTTCCATGAACAGTTAACAGTTTAAACGTTTTGCATAAATGTTTAAGCAGTTCTGCAACTGGTAAACAGGTGTGGCTTTAGCAGGTGTAAGATGTTTAAGTGTAAGGAGATAGTTTTGAGCAATTAAAGCGTTGATAACAAGCAAACGGGAAAAACAGTAACCCCATTAATTCATCACCTTAGCGCCGCCATTGGAAGGCATAGCATACGGTAACTATGGGCTCCTACTGTCGTACATTCTACAAGCGCATTTTAACCTCTTAAAGCTAACTGAACCATTGGTTCTATTGAAGTAATTCTATTCTTATGTGCAATGATTTTAGCAAGAGACATTAGAAAGACTTGAAATGTGAAAACTCATCTCGTGCATACCTGTTACTCACTGAAGTGCAATAGAAGTCTACTAATCTACCTAATTACATTAGTTACTTAAAAATTTCATGCTCAGGCTACTTACTTCACTGTTTTGCGCCAAAAAGTTCTAAAGGAAAAAATTTTAGTTCTAACTTGTTGACTTGAGGTCAACTGTTCATCGTTGATAGTTGTAGTTGTTGTAAGTCTAGTAGCATCTCATCGCACATGCGTTTTTTCTTTCTTTCTTTCTTTCTTTCTTTCTTTCTTTCTTTCTTTCTTTCTTTCTTTCTTTCTTTCTTTGGAGCCTGTCCGATTAGCTCGTGAATTTAAAGCGTTTAGGCTGAACGTGTCCGGAATTTCAGACAGGAGTTTTGACTTCGTCATTTTCAGTCGTGCTGCATGCGTTGAAAAAGCAACTGGTTTACGTTGAGCCGGCTGAGAAGTCCAATTTGCCCAGCAAGGTTGAGTTTTCCAGGTCCCAAGGGTACCTGCCTAATCGATTAAGGATCAAAGTCTGAAACTCGATTCAGCGGATCGAAGCCAGCGCCAAAACCAGTCTGAAATCCCGGAATAGTGAGTCTGAATTTCGCTTAACAATTAAATTTTCTCCATATAACATCAACATCCAGGTCATTTTTTTCATATGGAAATAATTTAACAGACAAAAGCTGCAAAAAAAAAAAAAAGCTACTGGGAACTCACCGAAAAAACGAAGTTTGGAGCACCTCCCTCGCGCCGAGGCAGTCCACGGGGAAGCTGATGAGTATCGTCAGGCAGGACAGGAAGCGGCACGCGTTCATCAGGTCGTCATCGAAGCAGTAGTTTTCTAGTATATCCCCTGTAGATATTTTAATAATATCTCGTAATATCATTTCACTGAAAGAGAAACGTACAACCGTTTCTGGTATGATGCTTAGCTTATTAGCGAGTTCCGTAGGAAAATATTTTCAGTTATTATTTTACCAATGGAAATATTCAACTATGGATAAGTAACGAGAAAATATGTAACTATATAATAATTTTAATTTTCACAATTAGAACAATGATCTACTAGTACGAACCTAATTACTCGCACTTTAGTTTATAAACAAAATTTAATAAATCAGTTGAACCGGCCACACTGCCTTAATTAAACCATATTTCGCCGCCCCAAAAGCCGAATTCAAGTTTTAGTTTTTCGGGTGACCGAAAAATTTGCTAGGGTAAGGATAACATCAGAGATGTAATTTACCTCAGAGAAAATAATTACGTGAGATCTGATTAGCAATATAAGTAAAATTAGGCTGCAGTTAGCAAATTAATTGTCTCTGCTTACCCTGAGTAAGTGCTCTGAATGGAACGTAGCCTGCGATGGCCACTATGAGGCTCACTATACCTGATGTTGACAAAGTGATGTGGGTCATCTGAAGTAAATAAAACAGACATTAACCTCTGTCAGGCTCACTACAACAAACATGACTACGATCAACTCCAGCGGCTGGAACATCCAACTCCTCTGGTCTGAGTATCATTAGCGTTAATTATCTCCGCTTAGTAGGATATGTTTCCGTCGGGGTTGTCTGTCTGTTAATCTATCTGTCTGTCATCGACATAACTCAAAAAGTTATTGACGGATATTGACGAATTTTACAGGGATTTTTAGGTATGTTAGAAGGAGCAGAACATTAACTTTTGGTGAAGATCCGTTCAACCGTTTCGTTGTTTGCCATAACTAAAAAAGTTATGGACGGGTTTTCGAGAAATTTACATGAGTCGTTAGGTATACCACGAAGAGTAAATAACCAAATTTTTGTGATGATCTGTTTGTTAGTTCGTTAGTTTATCTCGGTTTTTTAATATTATGCTTGTTAGCTCAATAATNGGTTTTCGAGAAATTTACATGAGTCGTTAGGTATACCACGAAGAGTAAATAACCAAATTTTTGTGATGATCTGTTTGTTAGTTCGTTAGTTTATCTCGGTTTTTTAATATTATGCTTGTTAGCTCAATAATTCAAAACGTTATTAATGAATCTTTATGAAATTTTCAGGAGTTTTTGGTTATGTTAAAAGACACACCTAAATGATTAAACTTTGAAGATGATCGGCTGATCTGTTTGTAAGTTTGACTAATGTTTGATAAAATGTATTTTATCAGCATAAGTAAAAAATATTAACTTATCTTCTAGAAAATTAGTGAAACTCTTAATACTGTTAAGAGGCACAAATGATTGGATTTTGGTGTTGATAAAAAGAAAATAATGGTCTCAGCGCCAATAATTTCAATATTTCGTCACCTTTGCCTCGCTTGGCGGACTTTTGCGCTCTCAGAGTGCTTTAGTTCTTAATTGCAATTTACTTGTTACGGGTAATTGTAGCAAAAAATCAGCGGTTATTCTGTTATTTTTTTATGACTAACGAGCTACTTGCGTAACATTATTACTTTAATATCGTACCCACTGTTTATCACCATCGACTGGTAGTTGAATTAACAATTTATGCTTATTCCTTCAAAAACTTTTTTTGTAAATAAAATTTAAACCTCAGCGTACAGGCGTATCTCTTTGCGTCTTATGCCGAGTTCACACGGCATTCAAATCAACGCGTTTGCTCTTCCACTTGTAGGAATGTTTTACTGTATCCGCCCTATGAGGGACAGAAAGTGCACTGTTTTCTGACTTTTATTTCACTCAAAATTTGACAAGATACACGTAACTTCCCTAATGACGCTTGCAGATGAAATTGAGAAGACGGTTAATATTTTAGTAACTCTTTGTTGCCTACACAACATTGTACTGTCAACGACGTTAGGAAACGTTCGGACGAGTGAACGCTCTGATATGAGTCACGAGTAAACTCGCCCCTAGAGAATAACGACATATTTGTATGGCCCGTACGACACCTTTTCTGTGCTTACACACTCTACACGTGCTTCTCAAACGTCTCTTAGTGAAAAACTATGTAACTCTACTGAAAATGAAGTTTTACTGGGGTTCTGACGCGATGCATGGTGATTCTTCTAGAGACCTGTCTCGGACAGGGAGCTATCTGCATAACCTGAACCTTCTCTACTCTCTGTTGGAGTGTTGAAAAGACACAAGCAGACGATTGGCAGGGCAGAGAGTGAGTCAGCTATCAAACACGTCCATAACTTTCTGCTGATCGGGAAAAGAACTACAGCAGAATACCGGGTTTTTATAGATACAGTATTGCCTTGAGAAGCAAACTAAGACTAGAAGAACCCTTATCTATTATTAAGGTCTCCAACATTCACCACCAAAACCATCGTCAACTTCATCGTTTTTTGTACGTCACGAGGTCCTTGCCTTGTTCCAACGCTCTATGGTGTTGTTCTCCAGGGATCGGTACATGAGGAAGGACGCGTGGTGGCACACGTAGGCGACGTTCATCATGGCTGCTGCTGGACCGAAGTTGGTGTAGAAGAGCTGCAGGTGGCCCCCGTAGTCCGCGCTGGAGAGTAGCCGTCAGTGTATTATACTCATTATAAAATGAACTGATGCATCACTTCGTGTTATAATTTTAGTCTTTCTCTACATATTTTAGATGAAGTTCAAACGCTAGAGTAGATTAGATTATAGTAGATTATATTAGTAGATTATATTGTTATGTGCGTTTTTCCAGGTGTTGGGCGCAGTTAAATTAACATTACTAATACAGAAGGATGAGCACGATTAAGCTGAATCCTGATTAGTTTCAATTAACCAACTGCGGAACGAAGATAGCGTAATACAAACAGGACTACCAGTGTAACAATGTCCAACAAGCTTCCTCGATCCTCTTCCACAGTATAATGTCGCGCCGCATCGGGTAACGGCGAGAGATATGAGGGATACGTTCTTAGCTTTTTATATATATAGCAGCTTTTGCAACTTTTGGTATCCATGTATCTACGGTATTTCCATAGCTGGAAAAATGAAAGCGTGATGTACGCTACTCGTATATTGTATCATATGCTGGAACTTCCGATTACAGAAAATGTGGTGCACTGTTTTGATTACCATTATTGTTTGAAAAATTCGGTGATTCTACATAAACAACGAAACGATAGAATTGAGGAATAACGTAAACAGTAATTTTGTTGCGCACGGCTTCCTTATAAGCTAATAATGTAAATTTTGAGAAAGCAAAGTTCTCCATTTATTTATTTCTAATTCCGGCTCCGAATGACCTTGTTTGCTCGCTAGGAGCTAGTTAGGCAGGACATGCCTTGCTATCCACTGAACTCACTACAGACGGAGTGTGAGCACTGACAGTGTCTGCCTTGCCACCGCCCACTGTCTCTCTTTTTGATGCTGTGCCCCCGCCCACTTTCTCTCTTTTTGATGCTGTGCCCCCGCCCACTTTTTCTCTTTTTGATGCCGTGCCCTCGCCCACTGTCTCTCTTTTTGATACCACGCCCCCGCCCACTGTCTCTCTTTTTGATGCTGTGCCCCCGCCCACTTTCTCTCTTTTTGATGCTTTACCTCCGCCCACTTTCTCTCTTTTTGATGCCGTGCCCTCGCCCACTGTCTCTCTTTTTGATGCTGTGCCCCCGCCCACTTTCTCTCTTTTTGATGCCGTGCCCTCGCCCACTGTCTCTCTTTTTGATACCACGCCCCCGCCCACTGTCTCTCTTTTTGATGCGTTGCTGCCCTCCACTGTCTCTCTTTTTGATGCCTTACCCCCGTCCACTTTCTCTCTTTTTGATATGCCTTACCCCCGCCCACTTTCTCTCTTTTTGATGCCGCGCCCCCACCCACATTCTCTCATTTTGATAACGCGCCCTCGCCCACTTTCTATCTCTTTGATGCTGCTCCCGCCTACTTTCTTTCTTTTTGATGCCTTGCACACGCCCACTTTCTTTTTCATGCCTTGCACGTGGCCACTTTTTTTCGTTTTGAGCTTCCCTCTTCATCATCAGTGTGGCGCTGGCGGCCGCAGTATGACATTAGACTCCGTCGATAATGTACCAAAGCCACAGCACGAAGCTAAGGTATTTGAGTCGCCTACACTCGCATATCTGGCCTTCCGAACACGGTGACAGTGTCCCTGGAACACGTCCGCGGTCACGGCGACAGTGTCCCTGGAACACGTCCGCGGTCACGGTGACAGTGTCCCTGGAACACGTCCGCGGTCACGGCGACAGTGTCCCTGGAACACGTCCGCGGTCACGGTGACAGTGTCCCTGGAACACGTCCGCGGTCACGGTGACAGTGTCCCTGGAACACGTCCGTGGTCACGACGCTCGCTCCGAGTGGAATGGGCATAACCGAGCTTGCACTGTTTTTGATATTCATTTTATATTTTATAGAGTTTATTAGGAAGTGACACCCCAATGAGTGTACAAACTCAGTGCTTACATTTAAAAAAAAAATCTGTTTCTGTGTTTTGATGGACAATATAATTACACATTCCATATCGTGAAATCTGCGCTGTATTTTATCTTGTTTTCAGAGGGACGAAATTTTGATGTCTAACCCAGAAGAATAGAGCACTTCTGCAACAATTAATTAAAGCCAGGTGTGTAAAAAGTATACTTACGCGAGATCAGCCATAACGGGCGCTCTAACCATCATTGCGATGGTTATGAAGCCTACGAATCCAAGTGATACGAACGATACTTTCGAGAGAAACTCAAGATCCCTGCAACAGCAAAACAAAATTATAATAACAAAAAGAATTATTGTTTCTGTTTTAGGAATCGCTGTAAAAATTATCGAGTCTACAGAACAAAAATTTAGCTATGAGTAAAGTTACAGCCGATAACTCCACACTGTACATGGTAAGATAATTGACTAGAGATTTCAGTGTGGCAGGTTCATTCTAATTAAATTGAATTAAATTGCTATAGAGACCAGCCGAACATTCATAGCCCGCTAGATCTTACACCATTATTAAGATCGAGAGGCGTGGCTACACAGACTAACACATACTCTGCAGCATGCAGACTCTAATATTATGACGTAGATGTTATTTCAACGCCACAGTATTCAGTCTCATGCTCAATTTATGATCGGACATTCAGCTCGCACTTCGCCTCAATAGATAAAAGAATTCGCTAGCCTAGCTATCCATTAATGTTCGATTATTAGATGAGCGTGCGCTCGGGTAATGTGATACCGGCATTAGTACCAGTTATCTCAGACTCCCCCAGCTGGTGCGGGTAAAATTTTGCCCCACATCACCTATTGTGCCTGGGAATATTTCTCAGGCTGGTTGTAATTTAAATTCTGTCGTGGAATTATGTCGCAAACCTTACTGTGGGAAGCAGACGCCAACTTTCAATTCTATAACTCTCTGCGACATACGAAACTTTAGATACTGCATGCTATATCATTTTCCATCTCTGAGGCCCTACGAAATTCTTGTAGTGATATTGTATGGGAAGACGCAAATATAAAAAGTTAGGGTACCATTGTTGTCATTTCAAAATCGAGCTGATCGCCCCTTTAGCTTAGTTTCAGGCGTTAACTTAGAATCCACCATTCCTGAGATGACCGAAAATTCAATCCTGCTTCTTAAAATGGAGTCTGCAGCTTCTTGATTCAAGCTTGAATTGCTGTTAATAGCTGCAACCCGTCTAGAAGTAGAAAAAAGTCGAAGCTCCTGCATAAAGTTCCTAATAAGTGAAGCATAGCGGACTTGTTTGAACTCGACTCCGATGTGTCAGTGGATAACATCTAAGTAACCTCATCAATATTACCCATTACTTGTGTGACATCCAGAGACTTACCGCTGCAGAGGCAGAATGGTTGCGACCAGTATACCCATAATCAGTAACACCTAAATGACCTCCTCATCAGTACTTTACCTCTTAGTGCTATTACCTACAAGGCACTCAGTGACTCACCGCTGAGCTGACAGTGGGATGGTGATTAGCAAAGTAGCTCCTGTGTTGATCAGCTCCCGCCTGACGAAGACGCTGTCAGGAGCAAGTGAGAAGGTGCGCATGATGAGCTTGCTGACTGTGTCTCCCACCACGATGTAGTCGGCTATCAGAACTGCCAGTTTGGGTATTTGTTAATATCGCATACGTTAGTATATACCATGTTGGTGGGCTGTAGCCAGTGCGAGATATCTCTTATTGGTTACGTGCTGCATAGGTAGCATATGGGCTCCGGATATATACGTATTTTTTCCAATATCATGTTCCACAGTCAGTATTCAAACCAATTGGCTTAGTTTCGGTTGTCTCGTATTATATTGGCATCTTCCATCACCTATAGTAGAACTGTTCGGGATATTTCTAGTGCACGCGGTTTAAGTAGTACGTGGCCTACCGAAGATTCCGGTATAATATGTGTGCCTATAAGTTTGATTAGGGACCTATTCTAGCTGAACCGAACCTGTAATAGCCTAGCCTAACCTAGTTTTAATTAACCTGACTAAACTTAACCCAACGCATACTCTGAGGCAGGTCACACACTATATCGGGAGATCACAATGTACCAGCTGCCAAATAAGACTGAATGAGTGATGGCACTTCACTTTTCTTACTCCTTAATAGAACATCATGTATGTGGCACTGT
This sequence comes from Parhyale hawaiensis, assembly GCA_001587735.2. Taxonomy (NCBI): domain Eukaryota; kingdom Metazoa; phylum Arthropoda; class Malacostraca; order Amphipoda; family Hyalidae; genus Parhyale; species Parhyale hawaiensis. Next base: position 10,722,119 of record LQNS02278097.1, read on the forward strand.
ATTTCTGATCCATTTAACTACCGGTAAATAGGACCTTAATGCGTGCCATGGGTCGTAGTGCATCTTGACAAACTAAAACTTAGAGAACTCTCTACTGCTGAAGTTACATAACACAAGATATGTAGTTCGCAATTTTATTTGAGTAAAAGACCAAGCGCACGAGATACTAGGCAACATTTCATAGCCACAGCATAGTTAAGCTTATCGTCTGGGATCGTTTGTGATATTCCGAAGTGGGACACAAATAGTTCGAGAGAAATTATTTTCATATATCAGGGCGAAATAATAAATACAGGTTCTACTGGATAAATAATAAAGCAAAATATCTTGCGGGAACTTCAACTGTTTTGGGAAAACATCACCATAAACCATATATCTCGGATTAGTACTGTATACATAGGATGAATTCTAAAAAGAAAAACTTACTTATGAACGGTAATGAAAATTGCAGCAGGGCGCAAATAACGAATCCAGGTTTGCCAAAAAGCGCCTCTGCAGTTTCTTGGTACGTGGTAGCACCAACCGCTCGGCCGGCGCTGATCTGCAGAACCAGAGACACGTCCGTCACCAAGCCCACCAGGATGATGAGGGCACCTCCGAATACCAGCCCAGCCTCGTGCAGCACATAGGGCATCGCTGGGGAGGAGACCGACAGACAAACCCATTTAGCCGGGGTGTTTCCGCACAGGATTAATGCGCTTCAGAACAGCAAGTCGGGAAAGAAGATGAGGAACAGAACAAAGCATCGTAAGTAGAAGCATGAAAATAGGCTCGAAAGACAGACGTCCCGAACACCTAGTTAATGACTAAGGCAAAGTAATACTATAGAAGTGCTCTATTATTACTATTTAAACTACCTGCAGGCACGTTGTCAGTGGACAGGAAATAAATACTTAAGTGAAGCAGCAAGTAGCCTCAGGAAGCTTAAAACGCTACTCAGAAGAATCACTCAAAACAATTCACTGTTAGTTGAACGCCTTCATATCAGCTCGGATGAACCCGAGTTTTGACAATGAATTCCATGCTAGAATAGACTGCGGTATAGCTACATCACCAACGGAACTGACTAGTTTGGCACCTTACAGCCTCCACTGTAGAAGGATGGGCCTCAGCCACTGCTTAGTGTTTCTCGCAAAGACCGTTTGGTTAGAGAGAGAGAGAAATGCAGCCAATGGGCCGCATTCAAGAAGACCTTAAAATACATGCAGTGGCAAGCTACAATTTGACTGTGGGATAAGTAAATGCAAGTTCGTACATTACGAGCATGAGTTGTTCCTCACCGACCAGCGAACCACCAAGAATAGCATTGATGTACACAGCGCTTGTGTACGCCATCGAGTTCTTGCCTTCCTCACTGCCACTGGCATCTTCTATGCTGGAATCTTCCAATTTCTGTATATTATTTGGTAAGCTCGCCCGATCCTTGACTATCTGCGGTAGAGAAGTCAAGTGCATTCTATAGGTTAGATGAATATTTCTTCCTACTGGTGAACCAAAACAGGGCTCAGATTTACTAACATTGCTACTTTATAGAACTTGCTATCTCGTAACTTGCAACACTTCTTCAATAACACACCTTAGGTATTGTTTTAGCCACTTTGGTTTGATCTGAACCGCTGTATTCCTGCATGGATCTCTGATCTATACCGACTATGCCGAGGACTTCCTGTAGATTAGTCAAGTTATTATAATAACAGCTCTTTAGCAAGTTATGTAAAGAAGCTTTTGGAGCAACAAAGAGTTATTGCTAAGCATTACATTTTCTTTGACGATGTTTCGTCTCAAGAAGGCAGACTATTCTTTTTCAAACCGAGACACTGGCAGGCTAAGAGCATACGTTTCCTTGAAACCACGATTCACGGTCTGTAATCGATGGAAATTGAATAGATATCGTTAATGTAGTTTAAACTACGTACCTGTAACACTTTCTTTTGCCAATAGCCGATATATACAAAATTATAAGCATTTACAACTGCTCCATAGGCTTTGCAAAGTTATAAGACTTCCTGCCGTGTGTTACCAGGTCCGTAAATTTAGTAAACAAACTTTCACATTAAAATTCAGGGATGCAATGTCAGCTGGACTTTACAAGCTTGTAACTAGCTCGATATATTTCGGTCCTTTTTGTCTCAAGTGAATAACAGTGTTCGGAACATCAAATTATGTGGGCATACGGCGGTATATGGCAGAGGTACATCAGGAGCTACCACAAAGATTTGCATTCTAGGAGGTTCCAGTCAGCCTCACGCCCGGACCTTAAAAACATAGTTGGGGACGTCGATACGCCATATTAAAGTGCAGTAAGCCTTTGTCATATTCAGTCTGCCATTGCAGGAAGCCTAAAAATACTAGTAGTCTGTTGACTATGCCCTTAGAAATTAATTAAAATTGTCATCAATTTGCACTAAATATCGAGCTGAGCTCAGCTCACTAAGCTAGCCTCGTCTTGCGCTTTGCATTGGAGCGTTGGTTTGCCCCTCTTTGAATGGTGTTAGTAGCAAACCAGTTAGACTTAAAGCGGCCGAAAACTACATTTTGCGGAGCCTTACCTACTTTGATTACAATGATGATTCTTTGGACTAGGTCCAGGTGGCGTTACACATAACGCTCATATTGTACGGAGGTAATGCTGCATTCCGTGACCAGCGGGAGGGCTAGTGCCGAGCTATCCCCTCTCTACACTTAGCTGCTTGCAGCTGGTTTGTCTGGCACTTCCAGTACGCACGCATGCAGTAAGTATTTAATGTTCGCAGTTAGAGCGGCGGTGGCGTTTTCAATGTGACGTGGAGCAGCAGTCAGTTTTTGACCAACACAGAAAGTGGTTACCGATTTCAAGTTAATATCTGAAATTCAATTGGAAGTTACGAAACCAACGCAGCAACGCTACTCTTTGGAGTATATACGTGGGGGTTTTCCTGTATGAGGAGCGGTCAAGGTGACTTTACCTTTTTCCTTAACAACTCAAGCCTAGTGGTCTTAGCTGAACTCCAGCTTACTGTACCAGTCAGTATATGATACACGCTGCAACCCTATGTCTGTACCAGGCTACCCTATAAATCGCTACAAAGCCTCTTTCCCGGAGCTATACAGTACCACAAAAAAACCCTTATTTGAAAAAAAATATCAGTTTACCTAAAATAGAGTTAATTGCTGCCCAGTATTCAAGCAAATTTTGTACGACTTTGTGTCTTCACTTACATTATCAGCATCGTTGTCCTTTTTTGTGACTCCTTCGAGTATATGAGTTTTTTCATTGACTTCCTTTCGAGCGGGCTTCATGATAGCAGGACCCTCGCACCAGATACTCCGTTGACTTTCAGCTACTTATTTTCAAGATGAAATTAATCAACACTTACTGACCCTCTCAAAAGAGGTCAAAACAGGGCTCTTTCCGACAACAAAAGTTCTGCAGGTCATGACTATGCTGGCTTTCTTGCACCTGCTGCAATATCAGTAAGATGATGTTATTGCTGACCTCTACATATAGGAGACTTACCTCAAACACGTCTCCTGCATAGACAGGATGCAGGGAATTGCAAAAAAAAAAAAAAAATAGCTACTTTTCGCGCAGGAGAGATATTGGTCGTGGGACAGTTTTTGTTGGGCGTTAAGGCACTACCGACTGGCATGGCGATGGCGACCTAAGCTAAGTCGATGAAATTTCAGTTGCACGCATCTACAGTCGAGACTGCTGATTTTGCCCCATTGGATACAGTTTCAAGGGTTGGCGCCTAAATTTATTACCTCCGCCAAGGAGGTTAGGTTTACGTCATGCTTGCCTGTCTGTCTTTTTGTCTGTCTGTCACAAAGATAACTCAAAAAGTTAAGAACAGATTTGGACGAAATTTACAGGGATTGTTAGGTATGTTAGGAGCAACAGATGATTAACTTTTGGTGAAGATATATGTCCATCCATTTCTTTGTTTGTTTGTTCGTCTGTCTTATTTTTTTCAATGCCATAACTCAAAAAGTTATGGATGGATTTTTATGAGTTGCTAGGTATACAACAAAGAGTAAATGACCGAATTTTGGTATTGATCCATTTGTTAGTTCCTTTGTCACTATTTTTAATTTTATGTCTGTTAGCACAATAACTCAAAAATAATGAATGGATATTTATGAAATATATGGGGGTTATTAGTAATGTTAAAAGATATAAATTATTAAATTTTGGTGCAGATCGGTTCGTTCGTTTGTATGTCATTGTCATGTTTGTCTTAACGTTTCTTAGCAATATAACTCAAAAAGTTATGAACGGATCTTCGAAAAAATTGCACAAGCTGTTATTACTACCAAAAGGTACAAATGATTGAATTTCGGAGTTTATACAAAGAAAATTGTGGTTGCAGAGCCAATTTGAATTTTTTACTAACGTTGCCGCCCTTGGCGGAGGTATGCGCTCTCAGAGTGCTCTAGTTACCATTGAAACCTCTGGGAACTCAATGCTACTTCATTAAGTGGGTGTTTCAGTCTTACGCTCCGGGCAAGTCAAACCTTGTAGACTTAAGTTAACTCTACTTTACGATGCGAATTTATGGTGCCTTTAGACTAGCTACGTAAGGTCAGATTAGGTGCTTCAAGTTTAAGCTAGGTGGGTCAGATTAGCTTGGGGTAAAGTAGGTTGTATTGAAATAGGTTATTTATATATATATACTGCATTTTGACGCTGAATTTCAAACGAAGAGTAAAATTTGCAACTGCGCATGAAGGTAGCAAGATGTAGCGGTCGTCTTTATAGCATAAACGTAAAGTATATAATATCCTTAGGATTCTTACATACGGGAACCATGCAGTATTTCATTCGATTGCTTTGGTCTTTATTCTGTATTTCCTTTGGGCATTTTAGACTGAATAATATAAAACTGGCCATTTTATGAAGAATAGTTTGTTACAGAACATTATAGGTGCATTCGATTGTCCGAAGGAATTAAAGCTACTAGGCTTGGCTTGTGCGAAACGTCAGAGAGAGAGAGAGTTGGTTTTGCGCCTTTGAATATTGTTGCAAGGGTTAGAAGCCACTCGGTGTATTCAGTGTGCTGAAAGCCTTATTTTATGGAGCAAGATTGAGCTTTACAAAGTCTCAAGAAGAACCACATGGCAGTTAATGCCTGATACAAAATTCAAAGGTTCGCAGGAAGCGCTCCTGTCTGTGGTTCCAGACAAGTTGAGTGTCTTTTTTTATATCAAACGAGTCTTGCGTTTTCTAAATATTTGGACCACGTCGTAGTACCCAGTTTACAACTTTTCCGTCGAACATCAAAACTAAGCAGCGTTACGGTTAGTTCTACATAAAAACGTATGCTAATAGGAGCACATTTTAGCTCCAAATAGTCGCTCATTAGCACGTACGTCACTGGTGTCGTGCGCCCTGTTTCACCTGCAGCGCTCTGGTACAAAGTCTACAAATTTGCCCTTTTACTAGAAGTATTTGCTGTAGCTTCACTGGCTTACCCACTTTTAATAATTGTATCTCTTTCCTCACAAAAAAAAAAGTGCACGAGTACAAAGTTTCTACATCATACAGAGCCTGACATATTTTTGCAAGTAATAGTTTGTAATGTTCAGAGAAAAGAATGTCACACTTTTGTTACATTCCTGAACTGCGTCAAGAATTCTTTTTTTAAATTGCACAACTAAATATAATACAATATATGTGACTTATGTGAATAACGTTGCCACTATATTTTCTCTTCAAACAGTGTTATATTTTACACTTCAGTGATACCTCAGAATCGTGACTCGGAAATATACAATTCACTTTCACATTATTTTGTATCTGGTTGCTCGTACTCTAAAGTTTTATTACGTTAAATCACAAGGGAAGGCCCACTTCAGCTGTAGTTATGAAATAAAAATTCTACAATAACTCTTGCCAATTTCTCCTAAATTTGTTGATCACACCTGCGTTTTCTTTAAAGAACAAAAAAAATCGTTTTCCACTTGCGTCGTGTTCCACACAAGAAATCCTTTAATGCTATTACACCTGTATGCATAATTAGCTCCTCTCTCTCTCAGTTTATCACGTGGTGGCAGTTCACATTTACTTTTTCGCTAAAGAACAACAGAACTCCTACTTCCGTTTGGTACAGCATGAGAACACTGGGCCTCAGAGCGACTGGAAGCCCAGGTCTAGTTTCGATTTTGTTAGTTCAGCTGAAGGCGTCACAACAGGTGCGCGTAACAACAGAAAATGGAGACACTTGCTCACCTACGCTCCTAGATTTCTTGTGAGCCACCTGGAAGTGCAGTACGGCACCTTCTGCAGCATAATTCAGCTTGCTTCACGCTGTATAAGCTGTATGTTTTCAGAACGGCTGTAATTGGCTAACATTTAGTTCGTTGTTGCTGTTTTGTATTACAGCGGAAGTTATGGACCGGCAGCATCTGCTGTGTTATGGCATAGTCCGATCAACGCAGTGCACACGCTAAGTAGTGGTGTGTTCGGAAGAGTAACCGGATAAAAGCCCCGGGAGGAAAAAAGCCCCGGGAGGAAAAAGCCCCGGTAGGAAAACCCCCCGGGAGGAAAAAAGCCTGGGAGGGAAAAAGCCCCGGGAGGAAAAAAGCCCCGGTAGGAAAAAAGCCCCGGTACGAAAGAAGTCCAGGAGGAAAACAGCCCCGGGATGAAAAAAGCCCCGGTGAAAAAAAAGCCCTGATAGGAAAAAAGCCACCCAGAAAAAAGCCCCGGTAGGAAAAAAGCCCCGCTTTCTCTTGAAGCTACAGTATATTTGAGAGCTTTATTCATTTGTTTGAATGCAGCATATTTAAGTTAACTAAACTATATTATGCTAAGCTAAACTTGACCCAATATATGCATGTGCGGACGTGGGTTCAAAGAACCCCTGAAATAGGTTAAGTTAGATTAAGCTAAGTGAGCTTAGGTTAGATGATCATATGTTTGGTGAGCATAGGTTAGGTTAGGTTAGGTTAGGTGAAGTTGGGCTAGGTAAAGTTAGGTTAGGTATGATCAGGTTAAGTGCGATCAGGTTAGGTGAGATCAGCTTAGGTTCAGTTAGGTGAGGTTAGTTTGGGTTAGTAGGACTGCCAGGATGGGTTAGGCTATACCTATGCATAGGGGCCCAATTGTTACGTTTTGAACTTGTTCAAATCCGAAAATCGGATGTTTAGGGTAATCCCTGTCCGAGCAGCAAAGAGCGTAACGGGAGAACTCGCGGGACACTAGCATCAAAAAGTGACGTCTTTAATTAAGCACGTCAACATTGACGAACGCGTCGGCTGAGCGGCCTATGAATATGTTAACCAGTTTTGCCTGAAAAATCGTAATGAGTTCTAAATTTATACCCTGGAGCAAATAAGTAAAAGAAAAAATATATACTAATTGAACAAGAAACGAGTACAGTAGCCAATAAATTTTAGCTTCGTCTCTACGACTTCACTAAATGTTGGTGTATCTCATTAACTTAGGTACGCTGAATCCAAATCTGTGCTTAGATATGTCCTAGCACGCAAAGTTATTTAGATATTTGTGCTTAACCTTCTCGTAGGAATAGCATTATACGATACGTTCAAAAATGTTGCCAGTGGGCGGTCTGCAGGAATAGCACTGATGCAATACAAGAAACAGCGTGTCATTACTAGAAAATGGTACGTGGTATACAAAACGGTCTTCAGATGAGGATTAGTAAAGTGTAACTGATGCAAGTACAACTAAAAGAATTCCAGTAGCAAATTGCTTTTTGACCAGTGTTACCAATAAAGCATGCAGTAAAGGCTGGTGGAAACTTTCACCGCACTAAAGGCAAAATCTAGGCTGGCATGGGCCCCTAATTCTTCTTCTTGTAAGTAAAGCCTCATTTCGTATAGCACAAACTCTACATAAACATATCACCGTATTTGTTGGACTTTATTCATTCAGTCTCCCGCTCCTCCCTTGTCAGCTACTTGAGTTGCACCCATACACTAAACACGGTAAGGCGGTTGTCGTCAACTACAGAAAGTGTCTCTTGCGTCAAGAATATAACAGTGAATAGACTTTTGGTTGGGATTACGAACCTAACCTAGGAAGGCG
>LQNS02278097.1:10750286-10764421 GCA_001587735.2 Parhyale hawaiensis
ATTCTTTTGTTTTCTCCACCCGCTGGGCTGGTTGCGTGGGGGTTTGTTAACCTCATGGAGTTTCTCCGTTCCTGCGTCGCCAGTCTGGTGTGATTTAATAATAATAATAATAATAAAAGAAGTCACCGGAAAAACTCAGGGCTTATTGTAATCAGGATACCAGCCGAAATTTGGCTGCAATGTAAATATGCGTCTGTTCTGTTTGAAGTTTCAATTGCTTCGAAGAAATTGAGCTCAAGAAAACATAAGCAAAATGGATTACGCCCGAAAGGAACAAAAACTCCAACCAAGACTGAGCCTCCCTAACTACTACGAAAAAAAATTCATCAAAAAAAAATTATATATGCGATGTATCTAAAGCCCGACAGGATCAGAAACTCTATCAAAAATACCTACTTTCATCTACCACGCCCAGAAAAAGAATCATGATCGTCATATCAAAACCTACCGAGCTTGTTTTCAAAGCGAAACGAGATTCAGTAAATGCAGTATTTCCACTTTTGACCCCATATTTCATAAGCTGTATTTGTCACCGTAGATGAATTTTGTCCGATCTAAATCTTTAACAGCGTGACGGAGGGAAGGACCAGCCAAAGAACAAACAAGCCCTGAGCAAGCAAACAAGCATCGAACAACAGTGCTATTTATTATAGAGTGGATCGATAAACTATCTCAAACTGAGGGCTTATTATTGAAGCACACTAACAACTGCTAGAGCGAAATCTCTTCAAACCTCTTAGGGCGAGTTCACACGTCCCTCATCTCAACGCGTTCACTCATCCAGTCATCCGAAAGTTTTGTAGCCTCTTTGTTAGCACAACGTTGTGTACCGTAAGCCACAAACAGTTATTGAAATGTTAACCGTCAAATCAAATCAGTTTCCTTTGCAAGTTTCACTATAGGCATGTCACGTATAGTTCTTCAAATTTGAAGTGCAATAAAACTGAGAAAGCAGTGCACTTCTCTGTTTTTTTTCTAGGACGCACTAAAACATTCGGACAAGTGGATGAGAAACCCACATGCACTGATTCGTGCTGCTGATATAGGGTAACTAGCCCCATAGGAGTAGGTATGGCTTCAGTTTAGCTTGGGAAAGGGCAAAGTGTAAACACCGAATTCAAGATAAATTATAAACCATATCTCTTCTTTCAGTGAATTATTAATTTTCGAATTTAAATTGGGGCTTTCAATACTACAGCTACGACAATCTCTGATCTATCAACATCGTTGAAAATCGAGATCACATGAAGGCGTTTACGATTTAAATCAAACTGGTCCTGGTGTAGGTATCTTCAGTCTCCTCCATCTATTTTTGATGATCAAGTCCTGCTCGTTGTTTCTTTCTTTGCAAACATTCACAGCTTTTTTGAGAGCCACACCAAACTTCGGCATTTTTTACTTTTTAGCATTTGCCCTCTCATGCCTCACGTAACTATCTATTTTCGCAGAAACTGCTCTGCTGGTAAGGTCTTCAGACGGAGACTATAGGCAATTAAGGGTTAAAACGCATAGCGGTTAAAGAAACGAATAGAAAGTGTTTTTTTTAGCATGAAGCACTGAAAAAGAACTCTTTCTGGAGCGTCCACCATGGTACATTAAAAACGGGTACTTGCCCTTCTAAGGGAACAGCATCAATCAATAGGAGAGCTCCTTTTCTTCTCCGCTCGTGACTTCACCCAGGTACATGGCAGCGAAACGCAAAGCTGCCGTTTCCAGACGTACAATAGAGGCCGCCGTAGTATAAAGATATTCTCGGCCGTGTGCTTGTGAGGAATGTATTAATAACTCATTGCCACTTGCTGCTGTCCACGATTGGAAACTGGATGAAGGAAATTGAAAGAAATCAGAGTCCTGCCTATCGCTGGAATTTTTATTCTAATTTAGAAAATGACTCTTTCGGACCCGTGTTGGAGCCATTGCGGTTCAATGCTCACTGATGTCGCACAACTGATGCAGCTATTGCGTGACCCAACAAGGGGCCCTTCAAGCCTTGCTATTGGTTCGTGAGGACGTAAATGCTCGTGACGTCACTGAGGTGAATTGCTGCAATAAAGACTGGTGTGAAAGTACCTGCTTTTACTTTACCGTGGCGTCCACACTGACAGGGTTACTTAAAGCCATGGCTGAACTACGTACCGGTAACGCATTTCAACCATGGTTGAAGCCACAGGTTCATGCTGGAAAATGTTGCTAAAATTCTTGAATACTGTCAGCGTGCGAAGCAACTCTGACCGATAACGCAGTGTCGTTGTAAGGACAGCAGCTGTGGCACGCACACCTGCGCATGTCAATGATTAAAACTGAGCTTCGTTCTCTCTGGTCAGGTGGGTCGCTAAGACTTAGCAAGGTTGAAGAAGTCATCGATTAGTACAGCGAGGCCAGCTGAGCTAAGCTCACAAACTTATGGGGCATGTTCGACTGGGCAATAATATTAAGCTTTCTAGGCTTGACTTGTACGAAACACCAGACAGGTGCCCGAGCTTCGACACGGTGATCCAAGTTTCAGGCATTAATTGACCCGTGAGTGATTATCTGAGAGACTTAAAATAATAACTCAATCTCACTCCGCGAAACAGCACATAATTGTCGGGTTGGGTTCCTCCTAACACCGGCGACACGATCCAAAGTGGCGAAGCCAAAGTTCCTAGAGGCGTCAGATGAATCGAATCGAGTGGACTTGGATTACATCGACTCTGACGACAAGTCGAAAGCGTCCTTACTTACCTGCATGTATTTCAGGCCCGACCGTTGATTTCCATTCTGTGGTTCGAGTCTTACGCGTTTCCTGAAATCGATTACTTTTGAGGTCCTCAAGAATTTAATCCTGCTTCGCAATTAGGGGAATTTTAAAGTAAAAGTATCTGAAGTCAACTTGAGCGCACTCTCCAACTGTACAATTCACATAGTTTGGTTTGTGCTGCAGATAGGAGCTAGAGAAGTGCACGACCGCAGTCGAACACAGATTGGCAGAGCTACGGCGTCAGAAACGGAAAGCTTATAAGACGATTGAGACTTTCCCTCCTGACCGTGCCCATTTTGCTCAGAACTGTACTCCTCCTCCCACAACCCTTCCCCCCCCCTACTGCCTCCACTAGGGAAGTGACAGTACTGGAAACTCTGATGTTGCAGGCCGAGTATCTTATAACTAGAGCCTGGATTTCCAGTCCTAAAAAAACTGGTCAAAATATTGCTAAAAATCTAGTCAAAAGAGCACTTTAAAAGAGTCGGTATAGCAGATATCATAGCAAAATAGTTTTTATTTCTAGCAAAATAGTTCTTATTAGTAGCAAAACCAAAGTTTAACCAAAACTTTGTTAGTTTTGGTTAAAACTCAGCAGTTTCTTGTATCTGTAGCTTAAAAAACTGAGAGGAAGTTATTATCTTAATCGGAAACCTTGTTTTTTTTAATCAACCTATGCGCATATTGTATGAACAGGGAGTTATATACTGTAGCTCTGAGCTTTCTTCATAAAGCTTAGTTTTATAGTGTATATAAGAATGAAATAAAACAACTTTATTTACATTTAACAACTAACGTAACCTAATGTAACCCTAGATTACCTCACGCTAGGGCCAGATCAGGGTTACGCCAGGTTAAATCAAGTTATTTACTAAAAGAACTCTCATGTCCCTGCATAAGCTCTATGGAGCTCATATCATCAATACAAGTAAAATCAAAATAATGGCAAGACTCAAGGCTTGAATCCTATAGGAGGCTCCAGTATATAAAATGTTGTATTATAATAGGAACCTGACTAAATGCTCGGTACCTAGATCAATCTAGTGCTGGACTGTTCTAGGAGCTTACCAAATAATTTACTGTTTTGCATGAAATAGAAAATAATTCTTACTGCCATTATGTCTCATAATACTGTGCTTCTACAGATGACATGAATTGATTGCATAATGCATTTTTGTCCTACTTTTACGGCTGTAAATACCTAGCATAATATAATGCTGCAGTTATCCATGTTCCATCTCGTTACAATAGACTGGGGGAGAAGGAGCACATCAGAAGTCTGCTCTTTGAAAATTTTGCATCCACTTGGGACCTTCAGGCATATATATATATATGTATATATTTGTATAATTGGGAAGCAACCCTTCTTTTATACATGTTCGGTTAAAAACCACGCCATATTTCTTTGTTAAAATATCTTTATTATGTTTCTCGAAACAACGAATATTTAAAAGGGTGGTCCGTTCTGTACGATGAAGGAGCTGGCCAAAGTTGAGAGAGTTGATTTCATCGCGACGCGTTTCAACCATTGCACATGGTCATCTTCTGGCTGGATATGGAAGCAACTGAAGCTGGTAACGATGAGAGCAAAGCAGAAGGAGCTGGGCTTGATTAAAAGGATGGCGTCAACTGGAAAACATCCAAATATTAAATTCACTGCCGAAAATCAATCATATAATTTCTTAGCTTCTTTATAGATGTTTTAATAACTAACCAAGACTCAGCACTGACCACTGGAGTTAACAGAAAACTCACATTCTCGGGGCAAGTTTCTTCAGTCACTGCAATTCAATTCAAGATAAATGCAATAAAAACTTTACTATTTCGAGCCTACCATTTGTCTTGCTCCTACCTTGCATTTTCAAATGAAGTTGACTAATCCGAACATGCTTCAAAAATAACGGCTACCCGCACCATTTTCTGGACGACTACTGCAAATTGCTCATAGACAAGCTGTACGATCCCGTCATTAGCAAACCTTCTGTCCGTGAATTAGACTTCTTTCACTCACTTCTATACTACAACAGGAGTAGTGTATAATGATGCGAGATAGTACTTTCTGAGGGTAACCTACCCTCGCGGCTCCCCTCGCGTGTCAGCTTCCGGTTTATAACAGGCCAATGCACTACAGGCTTAGCAGGGGTCTGGGGGGGGGGCGCAAACTGGAAGTGGGCGGGGCCCGGGAAACCGGAAGGGGTGGCGCTGTGACCCGGCGGAGCGATTGGAACCTACCCTCAGAAAGTAATATCTCGCATCATTATGCACTACTAACAGGGCCTCTGTTAGTGCAGTGAACCCTTTAAAGACCTTCCTCTCTGAAGCCTACCCATATGTAAACTTCAAATTTTCATACAAAAACACATTTGTCATAGGGTCCCTTTTTAAATTTAAAGACAAACCTCCCACACCACTGCTATCGGGTATTATCCACCGTCTCAATTGCCAGGGTTGTAATGCCACGTACATCGGTAGCACTGGACTACATTTCAAAGTCCGTATTGACCAATCTTTAGGTGTATCTAGCCGAACCGGTTTACCAGTTGCCAAACCCTCACATTCAGCTCCCGCCTACACTCTGAGAAAAACAACCATCCCATCAGCAAGAATGATATCCCCATCATAGACTCTTTTAATCCCGTCAAACTCACAACGTTAGAGTCCCTCTACATCCATAGAACAAAACCCAATCTTAACGTTATGACCTCGGCTATACCGCTTCATACGGCTCACATTTAGCCCCAGACCCGCTGACTGTACAGGAGCTGGCATCCGGGCTCTCCACATACCTTGGGTCATTCGCTTATTAGACTTCCCACTGACAACACATATGCTCCCTTATTTTTAGTAATAAAGAGATTTTTTACTTCGTAGGTGTAAACTGAAATTTTCTGAAGATGGGATACTTTCTCCCGAAACGTTAATTTTACGATCAGTCGACTTTATACTTAAGGTTTAGTAATTGTTATATTTCTGCCTCCTATTCATCATAAAAAAAGATAAGCTAAATTGGGGAAAATTTTTGGATTGGCTGTAAAGCAATTGCAAAGAAAAGAGCACTACTTAATTTTAAGTCTGACCATATGATGCAGAGATCTGTATGCATCGCGAGCAAAAAAGTTTTTGAACAAATTGCGATAAGTAAAAATTGTGTTAAGTATGGAGGTTAAGCGAATAAGTAAATGAATAAAACAAAAAATCCACTTCATTAGGCACACATAGGGATATGATGCAAGTGCACAGGGTACAGCCTAATACTAGAGTTACATTAGATACAAAGAACAGGTAATACTATCATCCACTTTACACTATATAGAGGCCTATTGTTTGTTCCCTGTTTGGTAACAATATGCGCTGCCATCTGCTGTTCATGTTAGATAATTTGTTGTCAGGACCACAATGCGGATCAGCTTGAAAAGATGTGGTCAGACTTTTGTGGCCTGAGTTAGAGACTGAGAGCCCATTTTCTTGTCCTAGCTTCAAGTCAATCAGCATATTTTTGCGCAAAATATCATACTTACACTAGTTGACCTCGACACTTTCATCACTCGCCGAAATACGCCATTACAGGTTATAAGTAGGCGTCCCATAGTCTTCTGTTTAAAGTTCGACCAGAGCGACTTAGACTACAGGGCGTAGCAGCAGCTCCGAAACAGCTGGCATTTGACCTCTTTCTAACACTGACAAAACTTAGATACCCGACTTTGTCTGTGTTAAAAACCAATTAAAAAGTCTCTTGTATGAAAAACGCTACTTTCATAAAAACTGGCGTTGTTTTAGAGCCAAGCCAGCCCCGTACTGTGGGTTAGTCAGTCATTTTGACGGCAGACTTAGACCACACGATACATTCACTCCTCGCAGATGAGGCTGATGGCAAACTGATAAAATCTTTTCCTGTCAACACAGCGACCTGAAAAAAACAAATAAACTGTTCTCGGGAACGCAAGTAATGCGTCTATTGGAAACAAGCACGCTACACGAACACTGGCCAATGGTAATTGTAAAATTTCTTTTAGCCAATTTTAGGTCGTTTCGGTGTCTTAAGATACAATTATCGCTGTTCACAATTGATATCCAACATGAAGTCGTTTCTTGCTGATAAAGACATTTGTTGCATTATCGAAAAGAGTTTTCTTTTGTCTGAGGACGCTCTACTGAATGGAAAAAATTTTGTCGCAGTTTAATCAGCTTGCCATTAGCCTCACTTGCAAATTTGAGTGGCAGTCAAGTACCGTGCGATCTAAGAGTCGGATATTAGTTTGGTTTCAGAGTCGTAGTGTCCACTTTTTGATGCATTCGGCAACTACGAAGAAACAGGGCGCCGAAACTGCTCGATATCGCTACTCGTGGTTGCGTGCATTGCATTTCTCTAGTCGTGTCTACTGTGTACGTACGTACTTGACACTGCTTTTTTCGGCGCCATCGACTTTTCACAGCCTGTGCGGCTATTTACTGCCATGTGCCGACTTCAAAACTGCGCCGATGTTTGTGACTGACGTGAGCAATGTTGCCTACAGTAGAATTTGAGGGCGAACCAAGTCTATTTTCGGTGCTCTATTAGTACCGCTTTACATTGAGTATAGGCTAAAGTAGTGACATACAGGCAGCAACTTTACTACAGTGTACATCTATTACAAAGCTCCATGCACATCCAGTGCGAGCATATAACACCGACATCTGCTAGAGAAGGAATATATTCAGCACACAACCATGCCAGCAACAGAGTCCAACAACGCCCTGGAAACACAAAGAATTCTGCCGACAGACCCGAAGAGCTACAACAAAATTCAAACAGTGAGTATAATATCTGCTTTGTTTTTGTGCGTTAACTAATGAAGCTCGTAGCACATGCTATATTTCCACTTTTTGGAGAATATTCTAGTTGAGAAATTTGTAGTAGACCAGATGGTTGAGAAGAAACGAGCCAGCCCATTCCCGGAGAGTAGTCAAGCCCGAGGTCTCGGACTCCACCGAGCTGTGCTGATATAGACTAACACCACGCTCCAAGAGCGCAAACCTCCACCAAATATGGCAATGCTAAAAAACCAGAATCTTAGACAGTCTGATGGATTATTACCAATAATTATTTATTTTCTCCTCTAGGTATGCCTAAGGCCGTGTTCACACGTCCCTCAACGTAACCGTTTAGCAAAACTGATGGACGCGGCGCGTTCATTTGATAGAAGCAGCTGCAGCAAGTGCGGGAGACTGAAGGATGAAGCACATCCTTTTTCTGAACGCATCGCGTAATTTAAGTTCAGTAAACATAACCAATAAATACTGAATTAACCTCTATAAATCCATAGCATTTTCAAATCATGACCAAGTCAATAAAAGTGTTTTTTTACCGTCACTTTAACGATCAGAGTCACTATATTTCCGTTTAGCACAAGAAAACTAGTTAGGCTGAAAATGTTGTACTAACTACTAAGAATGCAGATGCCATCTTTGATTCGGCAGGAAAGCGGATTGCTGCGTGCTGGTTTCACTTTTAGCGGTTTATCAGGTTAAAAATATTTTGAAGATAGGCTGTTCCTTTCAAATTCTGGCTATAAGATTGTGGGATACGAATGTGACTTCAAACCAACGCGAAATATGAGCAAAAACGTATAGAAGCGAAATCATAACTGAACGGGCGGCATCATTTGACTGAAGGCTACTGCTATGTGTGGACAGTGACAGAAGAAATTGACGGGTGATTCGTGTTCATTTTCGTAATTGAACGCGTTACGACGAGGGACGTGTGAAATGGCCCTTTCAGTTCCTACACATTTCACGAAGATCTGCCCGTAAGTTTTTGAGTTATGTTGCTAGCAGACAGACTGCCAGACAAATTCCGGCATAAACATAACTTTCTTGGCGGAGATAATTAAGCCGAGAATTAGGCCTGCATGCCTTTTGCTTTAAAACAGTGTATAAAGATAATGCAAAACGTTGCAAAAAATTTGTACTGCTGTGCCCTGGAAAATCATTTGGTTGTCAAACTTATGTAAGTATATGCATTGAGTTCAGTGAAGAAATGAAAATCCAAACATCTATTTTGAAAACGGTACTGATACATTCTTCAGTAATTTCTATTGCACCACAGATGTACTATTGTAGACTAAAGTATTTATAACTGACTCTTCAAGCATCACTGTTCTAGTCTTCGGTAGTTAATATTGATTGGCAATTGGCTATATAAACTTCACCGCTGTAATTTTCAAAATTCATGTTTTCGTCTGAGAAACTTTGCTCTTCTAGCTTACAGTTCTTTCATCGGCTCCAGGAAATTTACTGAATCGGTTGTCTATATTTTTCATTCGCCCTTAAATCTTGACTTATTCATCGTAGCTTCACCACGAGTAGTTGTTAGTGTACACAACATACGCTTGGTTCTAAGCGTCACAGCTGTTCTGGAGTGCTGTGTGACTACAGACTAAACACCTGTTAAATCTTTGCTTCTGGCAGCGGATCACTCCATCAACCAGTGGTGACTCACTGGCCTGGATTCTTTAGATCGATTTTTAATTCGAGCTCAGCTAAATGCCGGAAAAATAGAGAAGAACAGAATGTAACCACGTCCAAACTCCATCATATTATAATCATTTTGAAAACGAAATAACTGCCTCTTTCTTACTCTCGTAAAGTTATCTGCAGAGCTGGGACTACCGAATACAATTCGGTATTTCGGTAGTAGCAGCGGTATTTTCATCTATCGATATACCGAATCTTTCTGAATATTCTACCGATACCGAATGGATATACCGAGTGTCTTTTTTCGGCACTTTTGAATTTCCAGGACCGACCAAAAAAGCTTCTTAGCCCTATATAACCAACCGTCTTTCCTGGAAGACATTGGGAAAATCCCATTGATTTTTGTTCAGTTCAGCTTTTTCACGCTGTATTGCACTCTATTGAAGAGAAGCGATGCTGTGCTATGAGAATTAGGCGTAGTGTGTCATAATGTTTCGCTCACTCAAGTGTCACGTCCTTCCGAACTTAGTGTAGCGTGAACTGCCAATGAGTGATCATACATTCCTCATACATCTGTTAATTTCTTTACTATTCGTGAATATAGAGTACCACAATAATTCATGCACGTGCAATAACATTTCAACATCCCCTTGAAGAAAACTTTTAAAAAACTTTGTCCTATAAATTGATACGAGTAAATTTTCTAGTGTCCTTCGTGTAATACAGTGGGCTGTTTCGCCAAAACTTTCATGTAAACAATGGGTCCACCAAGATTCTATACTACCTCTCCTTCATGCCACATAGCAGGAGTTGTTGCTAAAGAAACAGCTAGGTGCCGGTGATGATGTTGAAGATGCTTTTATTACAATTGAACTAGGTGAGTCTATTATGAAGTTCGTTTACCTTGATTTACTAATTTATTATTTATATAAATATGTATGAGCAGTGCATGAACCCATTTTCTGAGGAGTTCTGGAACATTCTTGTACTTTTACTCTCAAAGCTTCAGTATTGTGTTTACCATTGTTTGCACATTTCAAATATCATAAAGTTTATTTATGAATTATCATTAATATAAATAACTATAAGCGATGCTTCAGCGCGTTTTTGATGAGTTCTGGAACATAACTGCAGATTGCATTACCTTAATACATATATATAAGGAGTTTTTTGAAATCTACATGGCCGGTGGGCATATTTCCTCTGTTTTATAAGCAGCTTGCTGGCGTTCTTGCTCCTATGCCAGCAGTGATCTTCCGACACCTGATACGGTTAGGAAATTTTTCCCGTTGCTGGCATACTGGGAATATTACTCCCATTCCCGAGGGTCCAGTGTCGCCCCATGTCGCCAACTACTGGCCCATTACGCTGACGCCCATTTTATTGAAAGTGTTCGAGAAATTGGTCGCTTGTACGCTTGGTCGTTTTCTGAGGTTACGGGTTTGCTGCCTGCTGGTCAGTTTGCGTATAGAACTGGTTTGGGACGTTGTAACGCCTTGTTGTCGGTGCCGCACCGTTTTAAGTCTGCGCTGGATTATCGGTCTGAGGCACGCTTTGTACAGTTGGACTATAGCTCGGCGTTTGACAGGGTCAACCACAGGGGTCTATTATACAAGCTGGAGTCGGTTGGTGAGGGTGGTTGGGTTCTGTCAATCATTCGTGATTTTTGTTTCTGAGTGAAAGCAAAGTGTGTCTTTTGACAGCGTATTGAATGCCTCAGTCACGGTGTAGTCTGGCTTCCCTCAGGATAGCGTGCTTGGCCCGCTGTTGTTCGTTCTGTATACTAGTGACATGTTCTCTTCGCTGGAAAACACGATGATCAACTATGATGATGATTCTACTTAGAGAGCAGCGATAACTGCTCCCCGCATGCGTAACGCTGTCGCCTAGAGTCTCTGAATAGGAATTTGCCACTCATTAGTGCATAGTGTTTGCCCTGGAGTACGAAGCTGAATGCCAGTAAAACCAAGTCTATGATTGTCAGTCGGTCTCGGACACTTGTACCGCAGCATTCACATCAGGAGATAGGTAGATGACATTTTGCTTCTGGGGTCTAGCTCCTTCGAGATTTTTGGTGTTGCCTTTGATGAGAAGCTTACTTTCAGCCGAATATATGGCGACTGGTGCCACGTGCTTTCAGTAAGATTGTGCTCCTGCGTAAGATGAATTCTCTGTTTGGTGACAGCGAGGTTGCCCGCAGATGCTTTGATGTTGCCTGTTTTAGAGTATTGCTCACCGGTCTGGGCTTCAGCAGCTGACAGTCACTTACGTCTGTTGGACCGACTGTTTAGTTCAGCCAGCAGGCTGTGCGCAGATAATGATCTGGTGAAACTGTCCCACAAGAGAGGGGGTGGCCGAACTCTGCATGTTTTTAAGGTGTACAATAATGAGAGGCAGTGGTTAATTGTATTCTTCTGTCCTGGCCCTCAAAGTATCTTGGAGAATTACACGAGCTGTGGTCGGTCTGCACTCTTTCACGTCAGAGAATGTTAGGTGCCGAATTAATCAGTTCGGTCGGTGCTTCGTACCCAGGTCTGTTAGGGTTTGGAACTCATTGCCGACATGCACTGTTGGTCTTGTTGGCCTGCAGGCGTTAAATTTCTTTCTGTTGGATTTCCTTTAGCAGCATTTCGGGCTTCCCTTTGATGCAAAGTGTTTCATTTGGGCTATAGCTACTTCCTCTCCGTGGGGCTCGGGCCCAAAGTTTTTAATAATAATGCCGACCCAAATACTGAATCATTCGGTTTATTTTTTGGAAAAATACCGAAATGCCGAAACGAATGACCCATTTTTTAACTACCGAATACCGATACGGTGGTACAGAAAATATACCGAATCCCAACTCTGGTTATCAGGTAAAACGCTAGATGGCTTCTTAAATCGAAGCTCATTTATTTCTCAATATTTTGTGATGTTAATTTACATGAACAACACAAGAATTTATTTCTGTAGACGAAGGAAATCAAATATCTTTCTGCATGATACTTCATCTGCATAACTGTATGTCAGTGAATATACTGTACTTGAGAACTTGAAAAGATAACAACAATATTTTGCTTCGAGAACACAAAATAATTAATGTACACATGTGTTCCACAATCTTGTTTTCCCACTTCACCAATCTATGCTACTTAGAGCCAATTGGACACCTGCAGAACAGAGTTATAGCTCTCCTGATTGCAGAACGGAACTTCGCGACACCTGTTTGAGGAAGACAAAGACAGCGGCGACCCTTCCCCAAATGATCCAGGCCCGTCAGCTCTGTCGGCTCGGCACGTATGGAACACGTTCAAAGTTCATGTGAACTACGTGAACGCCGTTATTGGCAGCGGTTTTATAGGTGAGTGTAGAATAGAAAATTTCCTCCTAAGAGTTTTGGCACTGGTGACAGGTACAGATGTGAACTATATAGATATGAATGCTATTACCGGTAGCGGGTTTGGAGGTGAGTTCAAAATAGCAAAATTTTCTTCTATAGGATCTTGTACAGTGGTGAGCTATAGCAGAAGCGCTCGTTGTGCAGGGCCTGCAACCCTCAAAACCGTTGCAGCTGTTATTACTATCAAAAACACAAATGATTATATGTTGGATTGGAGTTGATACAAAGAAGATCATGGTTTCAGAGCCAATTTGAATTTTTTGCTGGCATTGTCTCACTTGGCGGAGGTATGCGCTCTCAGAGTGCTCTAGTTAAATACGTAATTTCCATTTTATATTAAGTTTCTCGCGGCACGCTATCTGGAAACCACTGGTAGGCATACTGTAAATCGATCTGAGTCAAAGTTTTCATTCTCGTTATTTTCGTTATTC
Source organism: Parhyale hawaiensis (assembly GCA_001587735.2). NCBI lineage: Eukaryota > Metazoa > Arthropoda > Malacostraca > Amphipoda > Hyalidae > Parhyale > Parhyale hawaiensis. The sequence continues at coordinate 10,763,290 of LQNS02278097.1, forward strand.
AAAATTACTGAATGAGAATGCAAGGCAGTAGCATTTAAGACTTCCACCGCGATAACACCGCTTTCTCCACATGGTCAGCCCTAGGCTTCCTTGGAAGACACAGACTCTTATATCAAGTGGCATTTCACCTCGGCACCCCTATTATTGAATCAAAGTTTTACGCATGCAGCAAATTTTCACCTCATGAACACAAGCAGATGTTTGGTACCGTACAGGGCATTTCACCCAGTGGCATAAATCCTGGTAAAATGGCTCACTAGTTTGGTTAAGAATGAGTAGTACGACTATATTCTGCCATTGGAGGACCCGGCTTGCGTTTAAAATAAAGGGTGCTGCGCAGTAGCTGTCGTTTGATACGCGCAAATACCGCTCACATAAATCACAAGATGCAAGTACAAGGAGCAAATAACGAACAGAAGTGCTTCATTGGGCGGTAGGCCAAATGATATCGTACCAGCTGAACGCAATCAGTAATTACATCAGCACTTAAGTATAATGTGACTACATTAAATACCTAACGAAAGTAAACCCTCCGCACTACGGACATCCCAACACAAAGGACTTTTTTATTTTAGTCCTTAAGACTTCATGATAGTCCGTTGTGCTGAATAAACCTCGCTAGTACAACGAAATCCGATGAAGGCTACGGATGGGATCGTCCTCTGTGGCGGGGGGGGGACTTTTCCCTCCGGCGCAATGGATCCATCCGCACAATCACCAAGGCGCCCCCCCCCCGAGGTGTCCGTTGTGCGGAGCGGGGGGTTTACTGTATTATACTGAAAGTGCAAGATTCGTTGTTTCGTTAGCTGTTGGAACTCACGGAGTACAAAATGCATGTAACTATGAATAAAGCAATCACGTCTCCTGAAAATGCACTCGTAGAAGTGGGTCCATGGGGTAGTCAATGGAACGAGATTCGTTTTCTGACTTGCGAAGGACAATGAGAAAGCCAGTAAACTTACGCATGCCCAAAAGTTTAAAAAAAAATTCAGCATTCTGAATTTTGATTGGGCTTGCCCAGTCCGTTGGGATTAACTCACGCTATAAGTCACGACTGATTTTTATTCGTGAGACATTTTGTCATAAACTTTTAGTTAAAACTAGTGGTAAGATGAATGGGTATCAACATATT
>LQNS02278097.1:10767870-10783467 GCA_001587735.2 Parhyale hawaiensis
AGCCAGCAGGCTGTGTGCCGAAAATGATCTGGTGAACCTGTCTCATAGGAGAGAGGTTGCCGGACTCTGTATGTTTTATAAGGTTTACAACAATGAAAGACATTGGTTGTATTCATCTGTCCCAGCCCTCAAGGTCTCAAGGAGGATTACACGTGCTGCTGTTGACGCGCACTCTTTTACTTTACAGACTGTTAGATGCAGAACTCGTCAATTCAGTCGGTGCTTTGTGCCCTGGTCTGTTGGGGTTTGGAATTCGTTGCCGGCGTTGGCTTTCGGTGGTGTTGGCCTGCAGGAGTTCAAGTCAGCAGTTAATGGGTTTTTATTGGATTCTCTTTAGCAGTGTTTCGGGCTTCCCGGTGTTGCAAACAGCTTCATTTGGGTTGTACTGCCTGTCCGTGGCGGCCCGGGCGTGGAGTTTTAATAATAATAATAATCTAAGCCTGACACGTACGGCCCCTAAACAATTTTATGGAATTCATTTACCTTCAGTCTCGAGATGTTACCGATGTCCATTACTCCTGTAGAAGTAGCTGAGCATTCTTTCTACTTTTTATCGCATGTCACGTTTTATTCTTTGTTAATTGACTACTATCATAAGGACAGAATCTACAAACATTTGAAACAGACTTGTTCAAGTTACCAAACAATGTCCAGTTTTTAGCAGAATTTATAAAATTTTAGCATTCAAGATACTATGCACATTCGCTCTGCTCTAAACTGCTCTCTTTCTCCCGCACTATGCACGAAACCTGCATTACTGCAATATAACTTCCACACAGCAATGATGAGTTACAACGTCATCGTAGGCGACGTGCTGCCCAAAGTCATCTTGAGAATGACGAACTTGAGCGAAGACAGTGTGTTCGTCAACAGAATGCTCATCATTACTGCTGTAACGTTCTTCATAACGCTGCCCCTGTCTTGCTACAGGTAAGAGTTCTTCAACTTTATTTTTAAACTCTTTTTACTAGTGAATGAAGCTTGAGATACAACAGATCTAATAGAATTTTGGCCCTCTTTCTGGACGCAGCTCTACAACTTCATTTTCTAAGGCGGCCAAGTATTCAGATGTTAGGTGGCATCGTCGACAGCTAGGCTTTTAGTTCTAAGCTCAAACTGCAGATTCATCGTAAACCTGCTGTTAAATGCGTAGAAAAACCAAGGCTTTTTACCCAACTTGCGGCCTTATGACCCGTATTAATTGAGAACAAACTTTGGCAGTTTCACCACCACCAGTCTCTACTATTTTTGCTTTCTACGTACTTCCACATTTCCGAGATGATTCGATGTAAGTTCTCTTATAACAGCACATCTGCCAGGAACACGAAATGAAATGCGGCAGGAGGTGGCAAATTGTGTTCGATTGTTAAACACGGGAAAAGTTCGGCTGTCGCTTAAATACGTGATCCGAATGTAAAATCTCGTCAGGTTTTGTCCACATTTCTCACTATAAAAAATCCACTAATAATTCAAGTATCAGCTCTGGTTACAGTTGCATATTGACAATGAAATAACTCTCGTACTGATAGCATAAATGAAGATTTAAAACGTCTGAAGTTATAAAACGTCTGATTAGTGTGTTAACTAGTATCCCTAAGTACCTAACGTAATATGAAATTATACATTAAGTCATGTGATGTTATTCCAGTTCTTATTAAGCTGCCAAGTATTTGAGATATAGTACGTGTAGTTTTTACAATGAATTCTCCTGCAGAAAAGCGCCGAAACCTTCTGGGTTAGGTACATGATATTGACATAAAAAGCCCCATACACGCTCAGGCGGCCGGACAGGCCGCCTCTGTCACTCACACACTATTCAGTCCGCCTCAAACCTAATCTCACCTCGACTCCTCTCTGAGGCACCGTGTAGTGAATAGCTGAACGTCATGGCTTCTCCTTCCTCAACATAGAGAAAAATTAGATTTGCTTGCGTTATGATACAAATTAGCAGAAAAAGCTTGAAAGTATACTGTTATGTGAAATAAAAACTGCAGTGCTTCATGAAAGTGAGATTGATAAAAGTTTGTTTTATGATGATATGTGGATATTTTCCCTGACTTCATAGAGGACAAAACTTTCTGGTACTCTTCCCTAAAGGAGCTCCTCATGTTGTTAAATTTTTCGTGACTAGCTCTCTAGTTGCATCGCTGTCCTTCTCTTTCAATTTTTCAACAAGCAGGTCATAGCCTGCATTTTTCTTTCTTTATCGCTATATTCTTTTGAATTTACTTTCCACAGGCAGGGATCACCCTTATGATGTTCTATAAAGTCAGTCGAAAGTTGACACTGTTCGTCGGAAGTGCAGCTGGTGTTGTGTGCGACAGACATGTTGACGCTGTGCTGTCCAGATCTGCACCACAGTTCACTTAAGTTATGTCAGATTTGAAGATTTGCACCAAACCCTTGAAACGTTCCGAATTTTGACGTCACAGTTGCGTCACGCCGTTGTGGAAATACCAAAGATTCCTCGCTGCTAAAATTGGATGATGCAATTGTGACGTGAAAATTCTGAGCATTTCAAGGGCTTGTTGCCAACACTTAAATCTGACAACACTATCTTCTGTAAATAAACGGTGATTCACACTGACAGAAGGCCGCCTCTTGTGCCCACAAACGCTCAAACCGACCTGGCCGGACATTGGCCGGATGGCAAAAATCAGACTGCCAGGTTCGCTCAGGCCGACTTCAGCTAAAGGCGGCCTACTCAGAGCGCCTGAACGTCCCACTCACGCTCAGTTTGGCCTGAGCATGTGTGGGGCCATTTAGGTGGTGGAATTAAGCTGAATTAATATAGGACACTACATGTTTTTTAATAACTTTTCAAACTTCAAAAGCTCAAAATATTATGTCTCGTACACTGTAATTTAAAACCTACGGAACATAGAGTCTGTAAACTTATTGAAACTCCATAGAATTTATTTGCCACAACAGAATACTAAGTAAATTCAGTCGCTATAACAAAAACATTAAAAGTGGGTGACAAATAGACCACTTTGGGCTCAGACGCTTCTTGGGCCAATTAAAAACGAGAAAGAAAAAAGAGAAAACAATCTCAATAAAATGGAATTGTGATACAGCTACGCTATAGAAAAGTATCGGACGTAAATAAACTGGGTATGAAAAAATAGCAAGCAAGACAATGTTGCTAATAATTGACAAAAACAATTTTTCAATATTCATTCTTAAAGCGGTACGCCGGCATGGTTATTAGTATACTCTCATCGACATCATTTAATAACTTTACCATCTGGTGTATCGTTCCTTGGGTTTCTACTAACCTAGAAGACGGTACTCTAAATCTCTGTCAACGAATTTCATAGTTATTCATTGGTAGAAGAGGTGCATGGTACTTTGCAAAGGACTGGTCATCCTCAAAAAGAAAAAAAATTACGCACTAATTTTAGTAAAAAAAATAATAGAGCACTCTGAGAGCGCATACCTCCGCCAAGAGAGGCAACGGTAGCAAAAATTCAAATTGGCTCTGAAACCATAACTTTCCTTGAATAAACTCCAAAATCTAATCATTCGTGCCTTTTGTTAGAAATAACAGCTTGTGCAATTTTCTTGAAGATACGTTCATAACTTTTTGAGTTATACTGCTAACAAACGTTAAGACAAACATGAGTCAAAAATACAAACCAATGTACCGATCTGCACTAATAACCCCTATGAATTTCATAAAGATCCATTTATTATTTTTTGAGTTACTGTGGTAAAATGCATAAAATTGAAAACAGTGACAAACTAACGAATGAACAAACGGATCATTACCAAAATTTGGTCATCTACTATTTATTATATACCTAACAGCTCATGTTAATTTCATAAAATCCATCATTAACTTTTTGAGTTATGGGATTGAGAAAAGTGAGAGAGACAAACAAACAAACGGATAGACATATCTTCACAAAAAGTTAATCATCTGTTCCTCCTAACATACCAAACAATCCCTGTAAATTTCGTCCAAATCGGTTCAAAACTTTTTGAGTTATCTTGGTGATAAACAAAGAGACAGATAGACAAACACGACGAAAACATAACCGCCTTGGCGGAAATAAATATTTATGGATATCGTCGAATTTTAAAATGTTAATCGTTGGTTGATGAAGCACCTACAACAATATACATTTCACGGACATCTATATCATCTAGAAGGATATTATTTAAAAAGCAATTACCAAATCTGAAAGTATCCTCAGCATATTTACACTACTTTACTAGAAAGCCTCACTGTGTGTTCAATAGTAAGTGAAATTTGCTGAACGGTTTCCTCAGATTTATTAACCCCTCACTGTGTAACGTATCACACACTATACAGTTTTAGTAGTGTTATTCCGATGGTAAAGGTAAATTAAATGGCGCAGTGAAGGGTTAAAGTAAATTACTCATTCGGAAAAACATGGACGTTCACAAGAACGCCCTACACCTCTACGGCACTCAACCCAGACACAGTGGGCTCTGGTTATGGAAACCATTGACAGTTAGTCTGGGAGGTCAAACAAAATAAGTATACAAGCAGTTTCGCCTGTAGATGCGCAGCTGAGTGACCATTGTACATATTAATTGTAAGCAAGCAAGACAGATACTTACACTAGCAAAACTCAATATGAAGCACTAACACAAATGGTCTAAGCACTATTGTAAGTAAGTGAAATACATCTACTGTACTCAAATCTTAAGACATATTCTGAATCCCCTGCAGCTCCAAACTTCTACGGAGTAGTTCAAACTCTTCTTCATTTTAGTGAGATAACTACTTGTCTGTTAATTAGAGAATTCTTGATTTACTAGCATCAGCTGCTGTTTGGTTACTATACAAGCCAGCAGTGCATCTTTACTCTAGTATTATATATATTAAAGCATACTTTCCAATTCCCCAAAATATTTATCTGCAGTAATCTAGGTTGTGGTATAAAAATGTTACTCTAATCGAGGTCTTGGAATAAAAAAAAGCTACGCTAATTGACTTTTACATTAATTAAAACTACGATAATCGGGGGTTTGCTCTATACTGTATCATAAAAGGTACATGGACTCACCATCCGTGACTGAAAGCTTAAATTTAGTATCTGTTTTTAAGTTTCTGCTAAGTAATTCACAGGTCTTCATTCAATCGAACTTTTACACTCATAGTTCGACTCGTATGACAATAATTCAACAGCTGATATACGCTCGCCAGGAACATCAAATCTCTGGCCCACTCGTCTGTACTATCCATCCTCATCCTCCTGATGGTGACGATCTGCGTGTGCATCAGGGCGCCCGTCATGCGAGAACTGCAGTGAGTAATATTAGAAATAAAATAGTGTAAGTTAACTTGGCACAAAAAATTCTCAAGTTAAATGGAACTGCGTATAGGACATCGCAATTATTGCAGATATCGCCGTTCCTAGTTACCAGAGTTTATTAAATATGAGTCCTCAGGGGGGAAATTTTTCAATAAAAGTTATCTAGCTTAAAAATGCGTTCAAGGGACAAGGCTATTTTTCATCTGTGTGGGTCGAAAGTACATGCCAGATAGAACGCTCTGTTATTGCTGTAATAACTGTAGATAACTTTGAAAAATGGTAACTTCAAAGTATGTAGTGAATTTAGAAGTTTCATATAGAATAGAAGCACAATTTCTTATCAACTTTCCACTTGCCTGCTATAACACTGAGCAACAATACCTCAAATCAAAGCAGAATGTACAAAACTAGACGTCTACTTTGCTTAACTATATACAAATAACCACTGCTTGCACTTATCCGGGTTTTTTCCTTTTTAAGTAAGGGTTTTTAGAAGACTGTGCACATGGTAACAGTCAGTGCTACTACCATTAATTTGCTCCAAATTTAATTCAAAATGAGGGTTTTAAGCATATTATACTGTCAATAAATTAATTATAGAAGTATATTGAGTATGACGTTATTAAGGGATTACAGACTACAGTAGAGGATACAAGAAAAAACTTTACAGAGGATCTTTTTATGACTTAATAAAAAGACTTACTTGTCAGTGTTACCTATATTTTTTCAATAAGATATTCATTACAAATTGATGGTAAGAAAGCTTTTCGCTCCATATGATGAGGAATGGCAATCAAATAGTGGTGCAGACCACCCAAACAGCCTTATAACGACTCCTGCATTTGATAACCAAGTACTCATTTCTATGCTTAGGAAATACTTGCTTCAGGTTACGGCAAAGTTTAACGATTGCGATGGATGGGCCATAATTCATTCGTATCTTGAGCGTATATATAGAGCAGCAGATCGCGATACAATGAATGACACATTCTGTTGCCCGCTCCGTATTGCCTGGAGCAGGTACAGACTTAGTGAATGTCCTGTAAACGATAGATTTCTCATGGATTAATTGTTCCTGTACTGCGGGTTCATGCTATCTATCTCTTACTGAACATTCCGCTCTCTTCATAATTCGAGCAGAGGGATCACAGCTACGGTACCTCACCTCTTTGCTTCTCATATCGGTCCGGCACAAGCAATAACTGTCTTCGCGTTTGGTATTCACCAGGTGGCCTTCACCTTGTACCGCTCGCTTGGGGAGAATATGGATTACTGGAACAAAGTAAGTGCCTTGACTGAACTGCAGGTTAACGTGGACTTATAATGACAATTCTTCAATATACCACATACAGCGAATGTACCAACGGATGGTCGGTTTGCCTCATATCTGGAATTATGAATACTATATATGCTAAGTGGAAAACAGGACCATCATCTATCAGTGATCACTGAAGCATAGTACCTTCCCAGTTTACAATTTCTGCCTTGATATTTTTAAATCCCGGTCTAGTGGTTTGGCTTTAAAATTCATAACATCTAGGCCTGACTTTAGCAAAATGAACACCTGTGTTTCTATGCTACAGACGACACACTACTCGCTGTCGTACTCTGCTGGTTCGTGCATTTTTATCGGCCTCGCCGGCATCGTCTCCTTCGCAGATCAGACACAAGGTAAGCATTGTAAGGGATCATAAAGTCATTCATCAAACAATATTATAAATATGTTTTGCGGCTGGTAAGGGTGGAGGGCAAATTTCCAGAAAGATCAGCTACAAAAGGTGCTTGGTGTGGAGCTAATTTTCAGTTACAGGTGGACAGTGGCGACTGTTGCTAGTGCGCTTCTTAATTGGGTCATGAAGATGGAATTGACTCAATTAAAAGTAACTGTCAATTGAAAGAATTCGAAACTTATATCTTTGTGCTTATGTTATCATTGGAATTTACACCTACGGCAATCTTTTGTTTTGAAGGACATGAAACAAGCTAGACAGCAGTTTATTTTGTGTCACTGAACATGCATTGTGGAAGATTCTCCACGCTTCACTTGATGGGAGTTCGTTTCTGTGGCTACGATATAACCTCCATCAACTAGACTAGTAAAACTGTGGTCAAGTAGATTTCAAAAACTTGTTCGGAACTAAACTTTTTGTTATTCAATGGTTAACCCTATACAACGGGTTGGCAGTTTGGTAAGTGACATTCAGCGAGGTGCCTGCAAGAGAAGAAGACACTCATGTTTTCTACGATAGAACTGCACTTTTGAATACCTACACAGCTATGGTTGCTGTTACATTAGTCCATCGTTCTATAAACTTAACTCGGGAGTAAAACGTAAATAGTAAGCAAATGAAATATTTATTTACTCCCGTAGGGAGGTTTTCATCAAACAATGCGACTGCAGTGTTAGTTCAGCAAATTAATTCAATACAAGACGTGAGTTCATCCATGCACCTCCCTTAAGGCCCTATTGCATATTAGTCTTTTGAACTACGGCCATACTGCACAACATTTTAATGCATTGCTGTGCCTATTTAAACAACACACAGGTGCACAGATAACCGCTCAACTTATGACACTTGCTAAGCAAACGGACTTGATGGCTAACATTTTACCGAATCTTTCTGTGCCCGTACAGCTGTGTTTATAGGGACTGGCTGATATATTCAAATATTTTAAAGTATGAACGTAGTGCAAAAGACTATATGTACACTGAATGTGTGTGAGTGTATGTGTGTGAACTGAACTTCACAGAATCCACCTCGCTGACACAGCAATCGATAAAATACGCTAGATTACTGTAGCTAGGTTAGGTTCTGTTTACATCACTGAAAATATGCGATGTGACCTTCCCTGACATAGCAATCGATAAATTACGCTAGATTACTGTTGCTAGGTTAGGTTCTATTTACATCACTGAAAATATGCGATGTGACCTTCCCTGACATGGCAATCGATAAATTACGCTAGATTACTGTAGCTAGGTTAGGTTCTATTTACATCATTGAAAATATGCGATGTGACCTTCCCTGACATGGCAATCGATAAATTACGCTAGATTACTGTAGCTAGGTTAGGTTCTATTTACATCATGGAAAATATGCGATGTGACCTTCCCTGACATGGCAATCGATAAATTACGCTAGATTACTGTAGCTAGGTTAGGTTCTATTTACATTATGGAAAATATGCGGTGTGACCTTCCCTGACATGGCAATCGATAAATTACGCTAGATTACTGTAGCTAGGTTAGGTTCTATTTACATCACTGAAAATATTCGATGTGTCCTTCCCTGACATAGCAATCGATAAATTACGCTAGATTACTGTAGCTAGGTTTGGTTCAATTTACATCATTGAAAATATGCGGTGTGTTCTTCCCTGAAGGTCTGTCTACTGTCTCTGCACGTTAGTTTTTTCAACGCGTTCACTCATCCGCTCGTCCGAATGATTTGTTGCGTCTTTGTCAATATAACTTTGTGCAGGCCACAAAAAGTCAATAAAAGAAAAAATAATACCAGTACATCTCATATGAATGCAGCGCAAAACAAATTACGGGAGCAGCACCATGAGGTATTCATTCCTATAAGTAACATTGTTGAAGCTAACGCATGGGATAAAATTATTTACACTAGCTAGTCAGCAATCAGTTTTAACCCGTTAGAAACTAAAAAGTAGCACAATTTTGGTGAGCGATTCTTGTTTAAAAATTTCTATCCAATATAACGATAAAATACAGAAAAGTTAGAACTAAAAATACACATATTCCAATTTTAAATAAAAGTAGTAGCACAATTATATATAGATATTCTTGTTTAACACTTTCAATCCTGTATATGACAAAAATAAAGACGATTTAGGGCTAAACACAATGACACGTTAGAGTTGAAATACGGTGTGTGTTTTATGTGGTGCAACATTTTTTTATGGAATTTATGATAAAAAATTACAATCTATATAAATAAAATAGACATGTTACGGTTAGAAATACGCTGCACGTAAGGAATTCATCTAGACTTTATGACTACGACCCAGCAATATATGATGGACCAGAATTTATTTGTGAATAATAGTCTTTGGCGAAAATCAGAGAAGAAAGTTAAAAGAGTAATTTACAAGATATAAACTATAACTGAGATTTCGGCTATGGGATAGACAGTCTGTAAGTAGTGGGTAATGATGCGAGATACTACTTTTTGGGGGTAGGTACCGGCTCCACCAACTTCCGGTTTCCCAGGCTCCGCCCACTTCCGGTTTGCGCCACCCCACCCCAACCCAGACCCCCGCTACACCGGTTGTGCATTGGCCGTTATAAACCGGAAGCTCACGCGCGAGGGGAGCCACGAGGATAGGTTACCCTGAAAAAGTTCTCTTTCGCTACACTTCCCACTACTTCTGTAGCCTTATATAGAGGATTTTAACACTGTTATTGGGGTCTCTCGAAGTGCGACAGCACCATCCTGGTGTACTGATTATATTAAGTGGCATCGTGTAGTGGTCCGAGAAAATTCCAAAGTTTAGCTCCAGAAAGCACTTGTTGGCCAGTCCTGGTGCGGAGGCCGCACGTATACTTGGAGATGCTCTCGCCGAAGAGATCGTCCATTGATTTTACTGTTGGGAATAAACTGCACAACTTCAGCATTTCCAAGAGTTCAATGCAGTGAACAAAAATCATATTGGCTTCATCTAGTTTTGATCTTGCGTTAACTCGTGTCCATTGAAGCTTTTCAAAAATAGGACTGGCATGATCGCGGCTGACGAATTTTCTGTTGAGACCCACTTTTGCCGCAAACTCTGGGCTTTTTTGTGCATCTGATATCAGATATTGTGAAGCTTTTCCCCAGATTAAACTACTGTAAGTGAAATGAGTCAAATCAATTTGCTCGGCAAGTGTTACTAGGCAAGTTACGGATGTCTTTTAAAATTTGGAGTGAAATAAAACTTAGAAAACCATGCACTTCTCTGCTCTTTGTGCGTCACAGTAACATATTTGGACGAGTGGATGCGTGCACACGGTAAATACCATGCCCATTTCGATTTTCCGAAGAATGATGAGCTTTATAAGCCAAAAAACATTTTTTATTTCTATTGTTATAAAAAATCAGGTATACAAGCGAACAAACAAAGGAACAGACGGATCTTCACAGAGAACTAATCATCTGTTCCTCCTAACTTTCCTAGCAATCCCATAAATTTTGTAAATAAATAAATACATAACTTTTATTAGGAACACAGTGGGTTCACAAAATACGCTTACAAGCTCACAAGTATTACAAACAAAGTAGCCAAAGTTCAACCTAGTGATTAGGCCCAGTCATAAATATTGGTGGCCACGCACAATGAGAAGAAATACGTACACTCAGGCTACACCTGCAGACACGAATGGCATTGAGCAGCTCAATCTCACACAGGAGCACAGGTAATAAACAAGAGAGAAAAACTCTTCGCTGCGTTGGTACAGAGAATTTGACAGATTACCCCTGTACAGTGCGATTGAGACACACCGTTTCATTATAGCTAGCCTGGCCAAGGGGCTTGTAACAATAATAATAATAATAATAATAATAATACAAGTTGCACCCAAAGCTCAGTCCCCAGTATACCAACAGGCTCACATATAGTCCTACCGTACCTCGAGCAATTAAAAGGAAATAGTACACTAGGAAGACAGAGATATATCAGCTCACGCCTGCGTGCCGTGAAATGGAAGCTTAGAGAAGTAGCAGATAATAGGCACATCAGCTACAGGTCATTCCGATCATGGAGGTCGTTGCCTACATACAGAACCCTAACCCACCGCTGCTTGAGCGCCGAACTCTGATATCTTGGATTAGAGCATATCCCTTGGAGCATTGAGTTATCAGCCTTTTCTACTCTCATCTGCAGGCTATATGCACATTTACGAGCAAGAATATTGAGACACTCTCCGTCATACGACGCAAACACATCACTAGCTCCTGTGCATCTGGGCACACCCACCAACCGTCGGAATATGTCATTGTACGCAACACGCAACTTACTGATGACCTGTTTAGTGAATTTGGCCCAAAGTGCGCTACCATATATTGGATAGTAATAAGTTTTAAACAGCTGAATCTTGGCATTCAGGGAGCATCTATTAAACTGCCGTTATATCTGATTGCCTGTAGCATTTAAGCGTCTAACCTGTCGTCCAATGTCTGCGCAATCATCAAGTTTTTCATCAATGACATGTCTCAGATACACAAAGCTGTGGACATAGGATAACCATACCTAACTTTTTTAGATATGTTGGTAACAAACGAACACACAGGCAAACAAACAGTCAAACTCTGTAAAAACATATCTTTCTTGGCGGAGGTAATAATCAGCTGATTCATTTATGGGGAAGTCCAACGATGCAAGTTATGTTGCAAGTTTTCCCTACTATGTGAAAAATGTTGCCCCTCAGTTGCATGGCTCGGTATGCCAGGCTGTGCAAAAATCCATGAAATAAAAATCTTCTGATTCTCAAATGTTCAGAGCAAAAATAAGGTTCGAAATTCAATCTTGAGCTAATATCCAATATCAAAAGTGAAATCAGAACGCAAACCTCTTCATTCAATAGCTATTGGTATAACATCATATGGGCGAGGAGATTTAATACTTAGTAGGCTACAATAGTATTAAACGATATAGAGTTTGATTTTGGCTCTATAAGTATGATAAATTTGAAGCAATACTTTTTCAGAACGAAGGCTATAGCGCCGTAAGAAGGTTAAAATAGCATTTGCTACAGATTAGGTGCAATGCCTAACTTAAAATAAAACTAGCAATCGCTGCAGACTAGCTGCATTGCTAACGTCGCATTAAAACTATTGTATCGCTGCAGGTGATTTGCTCGAGAACTACTGTTGGCAAGATGACTTGATGAACATCATCAGAGGTTTCTTCTTGTTCACTGTGCTCTTCACGTATCCCTCCGAGTGCTTCGCGGCAAGGGAAGTAATTGAAACTTCCTTCTTCAGGTACAAATCTGCTTACCAATTAAGTCACTTCAATTAATCGTGAACAATGCTTTGAGTAGATATCTACAATTATTGCTTGATTAGAATGTGTGATATGATGGACAAGGGCGGATCAAGAAGCCAGTTCCTAGAGAGGAAGCAAAGCCTGGATATTGTTTCTCTTCAAGTTAGTTATTGTCATCACAAGCCTTATTAACTAGCGTAGAGCTAACAGCTTCGTTATAAGAAATTTGTGTTGAAGTATGTACGACTTTCAGGAAATTGGCGGTTCGTTGCCTACAGAAATGTAGTCAGCAATTAAATTACGAGAGTTTTTCAGAATTTTTTCTTCGCTAAAGTATGTGGTAAATGTTTAACTTTTAGCCCACTCGAGTAGAGTGATATGAAATGTGCTTGTTTATAGATTGGCACGTCCTGAATCCAAAAATCACAACCACTTGTTAAGGAAATTTTTACTTTTCGAGATATTTTACTTTGAAGTTCAATTTTCCCCTATCTAATAGTGAAGAAAAATTTTAAGGTTCCCAACTTTTTTTTCATAAGGGGCAACTGCAACATTGATACTTAAAGTAGGTTTTTTGGTAGTACCTACATAGGTTAGTTACTACCAGACAAATCCATCAATGTTGTTGTTGCCCCCTTTGGAAAGCAAATAGTTTGGTACCTTGGAATTTTTTTCTTCAGTATAAGATAGGGGAAATAGAACTTCAAAGTCAAATATCTCGAAAAGTAAGCATTTCCTCTGAAATGGTTGTGGTTTTTGGATTCAGGACGTGTCAATCTATATAGAAACACTTTTCCTATCTATCAACTTGAGTGGGCTAAAAGATAAACATTAACCAAATAAGTCATTTGGAAACCAACTTCAAACTAGGTAAAAATTACTATTACCCGGGAAATGCTGGCAGAGTTTTCAGCAAAATAAACGCACACATTGTATCGACTAATGGAAAATTACTGTCAGTATCTGCACCTACACCATCAAGTTACTGTGTGAAGATTATCGTGCATGATGCATATTTTGATGTGCTTTTAAGAGTGTGAAACTGGGTATGGTATTTGGATATACTCTCAATGGTATGAAAGTTTTACTAAGCCCAATCTGAATCCCCTGAGTACACTCATGTACTCTAACCAAAGTGGTCAACCCCTGAGGAATAAAAACTCACCATTCATGCGCAGCTTCTTTTAAAATTAACCGTGAAACATCAAACGAAATTCGGACTGGAAGTGATGAACCTCTTAAGATAGAAAACCCAACCCTATTTTTTTCAAAATGATCAACAAACGATAAGTTAAATCAATTAAATCATGCTTGAAAAAAAAAAAAATGAGTCAGACAAGCGCAATAGCGCATTTTTCGTGTCAGTTGCACAAATACCCCAATCGAAAATATTATTGCTATTATCCGATGCCGCTCGATGTTAAATGCTCATAAACATCGGGAAACTGCTTACAATGTTCCCATAGAATACCAGATAGGCCAGCTGGCTCTCTCTTTGGTTGCAAACTACGGCACCACAGAAGACACCCAGCAGAGTGACTCCACACACGTGAGGTGACGTGAGTAACGTCACCTGGACTTCTTCCGAAGACTCTCAAGGTAACTCAAGGCATAGGGCCAGAACCCTGATAGTTCCCTACACGCTTAAGTGATGTTTACGGAGTCATCCCTCGACAACTGGGCCCATGCATAATATTACGCGCCACCATACAATTACGGAGTCGTGCCCAACGCAGACTAGGAGAGCCCATTTTTGAAAAATGAAATTATGTTGATTGTAAAAACGTTCAAGACATTTTCAACCCTTGGGTATGACTAATGTGGCCCAGTACAATACTCACATTGTTAAATATGTGTGCTAGTTTTACTGCAATTAAGTATGGGGAAAAAGAAGCGAATATTGACGTTTTTACAACTAGTACCTATAACCTAGACATGCAATAATTTTTTCATTTAATTTAGAAGAGAAAGACATCGTCTGTTGCATCTCCACTAGCTAATTTAACAATGTTGACAACATTTTTTCCCCTATAGTTGGTAAGTGGACGAGTCAGTGCATGACCAGTGAAATGCATCTGCTATACTAGATTATAAAGAATCCTGAAAGACCTCGCACAGGATAGAAAACATGCGTAACGACGAAAAAAGGCAACAAACGGTGCAATGGAGATGACACTCTTGCGGGTGTTTGAAAATTTGTTTGCCCGTATGCTTTCTAAAGTAGCACTTTCTTGCTTTGAAGAGCGGCATTGCTAACGAAAACGAAAATATTAAGCGCTTTTTCCTTGCCAGAACATACATTTGTTTCTAGCAAAGTTGCGCGTCAAAGTGGATATTCTTATTTATTTGATTCTTTGAAACATTACGCTGTTCCAACGCCAACCAACTTAAAAAACAGTAATTTCAGCTATCAGGCGCACGATAACAGGAATATTACGTGGAAAGTACAAGACACTTACAACCCGTACCATGAGCTGACTCGGCCAATGTTCGTTCAGGAGGCTAGCAGTTTGAAATAGCATTCGGCTCTTTCCTCTTTATGAGTCATCAAAGGCAGGAAACGCCAGATAAACCAAGTGTGACTTCAGCTGCAGGTAGGCGCTAGCTCACAATCTACACGTGTAAACAAACTTGGTCCCCATTCAGTCCTCTCCCAATTTATACGCTCTGCTATCTAAACACTTGTGTCCGCTTTTCTTTATGGCATCAACACCAAACTAGGGCAAAACTTTATTGATGGATTTCCAACAGTCCCCTTCCAGCCAGTTTGCTTTACACTTGGGCTACCTCTCAGGGGGCATAGGATGGGCCATAAGCCATAGGGTTAGGTTTGTTAGATTCACCCATCCTATGTTATGGGGCCTGGCAACCCCAGGGGGCTCGTGTAGGTTACTTCGCCGTTAGCTAGGCTTTCGAGACGGCTGTCTCTCGTGCCCACTTTTCTTCCTTCCAGATTTCATACTCCTACTTGCTCTTGCTTTATTCATTTCTTCCTCTTCTTTTCTGACTTTCTGTTTCCATACGCGTTGATCCTGTGTGGGAACAGCTTCGGGCATGGGTTTCCCCTTTCTATCGACATGGAGGTTAAACAAAGTGTTATAATAATTCTATCTTTCCTCTGTGATTTCGTTCCGCTCGGAGACGGATGATTAAACCTTCTGACTGTAACAAACATATCTACACTTGGCAGGAGCTTAACGTACTACAGAGGCAACGGCCACACCAACGCAGTATATGCCACGCAGTTGAATTGCCGCATAATACAAGCCGTACAGCATACGTATAATGCATGCATTGCATCACACGCAGGGATGTCGCGACC
>LQNS02278097.1:10800137-10811092 GCA_001587735.2 Parhyale hawaiensis
ACTAGTACTTCTAATTTTCAGTAGCTAGCTTACCAGAATATAATTAGACATGCATAACTGAAATGAAATAACACAAAATTCAATAAGGTATAGTTTTTAATAAACATTAGAAATAGTTAACCCTAACTGTCCTTACACTCAAAGGGATTCCTGAAAAGAAACACATTAACTCATTTTTTCAGTTCTGTGACCAATATTTGATACTTTACAGAAGTAAAACTGTTTATTTTGCGATGTTTATCAATAAAAACCAAAAACGTTCAATAAAAACCAAAAAACATGGTTTTTTGGTTGGTTTAAACCATGGTTTTTATTTGGTTTAAACCAGTCAACCCTGATACCATCCGTCACTTCCCCCACACAATGCGATGCTTATGCTCGCAAGAACTCTATATATCATAAGCTATTTAATCTGGCCGCAGTGCACACGCAAGAGATTGGAATGATTAAATCTTGTCACAGCGCTCTGAACAGACGCTAGTGATTTACCGTGGCCACGGCACACTCAACAGATGCAAGCCAGTTAATCTGACCACAGCACAGGCAACAGATGCGAGAGATTAAATCTGGCCACAGTGCATGAAACAGATGCGAGAGATTAAATCTGGCCACAGTGCATGCAACAGATGCGAGAGATTTAATCTGGCCGCAGCATACAAAGCAAAAGTGAATGAATTTCAGAAAAGGACCTAAGAAGTCAGCTACACTTTACTACGTAAGACAATACCTACTAAAATGCAAAAAAAAGCTTTCTGCAGACAATAACTTTAAAAAAAAAGCCTGTATAGAGTTTACACTGTATTCCCTGATAGCAAATAACAGGTGTGCTCTGTCGGCTTGGTGATTTAGCAGTAATAACAGCTATAAGATAGTTTAAGCCTCATTTAATGAAAACTAAGCTTTCCTAAGGGAGAAATAGGAAGGGACGTATAGTATGTCGATAGTCACATAGAACCCATATACGAAGCAAATCAGAAAAAAAAGAGGAAGAACACTAACAGGCCAAAGTAATACTAAAACTTCCAGAAGGAGTATAAAATAGGAACAAAGCTAAGGGGGTACAAAAGACAGACGTCCCGAAGCCCTAGGTAACAGCTAAGGTACCCTACAGGGACCCCCTGCGAGCGATGCTCCCCATAACATAGGACTGGCAAAACAAAACTAACCTACCCTATGCCCCATGAGGGTTCTTGGTGATTTTACCCTTACCGATTTGCTACCTTCTAAATACGTGAGAACACCTAAGGTTAGGTGCACCTCGACCTTTTATTACCGGGCGTACTTTTCCTTGAAGCTTCAAACAAAGCTAGTCCTACGAGAAATTAGATTATGGCTTGGCACTTCGAGGATACAGAGCTCGTCATATGCAGTTGGGCTTGAGAACATGAACTTACTTGTGTGGAGGTGTGGGCTGCAGTGGGGACCGCTGACGCTGTGCATGCTGTCACGTAATCGTGCACTTCAATACCGGCATGGAGGAGGGCGAGGCATGCAGCGTTGATACAGCAAGCTGTGACTCCCCCATCTGCCTGAATTACCTGGATTGGAAAATGTTGCCATAAATCAACTATGACCTGCAATACATTAGCTATGTTAACGCTGACAGGAAGTGTATGGATTGCTGCAATAGCGGTTTGAATAAACTAAAATGCAAGATGGAAAATTAAACCAGCAATGAGGTATCAGACACGGTGTTAACACATACATTGGCGCGAACTCTGATTCAATAACCTGCAATGCAAAGAAGCGACAATAAAGCAACAATGAGCTATTGACCTATTGCTGCCACGCGCTGGAAAAAAAGATTCTAATTGGCAAAAACCTTTTGTGGTTCACACGCCTATGCCGTCAACAGTAACAACAGCGCGCAACATATTAATTTCCATTTCTTTCACACTGTTGCTGAAAATTGAGGCATAGCCTACGGCTCAGGCCGCAATTGAAGAAGGCTTCTTCAAGTGATCTTACTGTTATTATTGAATAGTTTAAGCCTTAGTCTCCACAACAATGGTGATTTACCTGAGGAAGAAATAAGGGACACATAGCATTTCGATAGGAAAAGGGAATCCATGCACAAGGGTTTTCCCAACTTCCCACACAAGAACAACGCGCATGGGAACAAGTCGAGAAACGACAGGAAGAACGGAAGAAAGCACTATCAGTAAGATTATGAAATCGGGCGGAAGCAAAGTAGGAACGAAAGACAAACGTGACAAAGACCTAACTAATGGCTAAGGAAACCTAAACAAATTGCCCTGGGGGTCGCTGCTCCCCATACCTTCAAGTGGACCGACTAACCTCGCACCACATATCAGCGATTTATTACTGCTATTATTATGTATCTTAGTTGAACCAGATGTTGGAACTATCTCAAGACATCTCGTGGTCTACTTGTAACATAAAAAAAAGACTTAGGCCTCGTTACGGTGAGCTATCACACTTCCTGTGCACCTGGACTGGATGGCAATCGTTGAAATTTTCTGTCGTTTATTGAGCATATCAACGCGATTAGTAGGCTATAAGGGGAAATGAAATGATCTCATTCTAACTTTTATCAGTTAAGATTGTTGAGTGTATATTTTTCGATTCTGCAGCAAGGAACAGTAAACTTACTTTTCAACACTGCTTATAAATGCAACCAACGTACAATGAAACAGTTGATTGACGAAACCACAGATTAACGAACTTGCAAATACTAGTCAAGGCGGTATGAACCATACCACCTTGTCATTGAAGATACGGTAAAGTTTTAGAATGGATTTGGGTGACGATAGATGGCTTGGTCCGAGCATTCTACTGGATAATGTTCAGTTTCAAAAGTTTCAGAACAAAATATTCAATCCGCCCTGTCTCATGCAACGGGATTTATATTTTTCAAAGATTAAACCTCTAGAGCCATTGCAAAAGCATCTAAGGACGGATGGGGGGATGAGAGGTACCTACAGTTGGTACGTTCACAATAAAAGAGAAGCTTACCAAGAGTGGTTATAGTCCATAGCTATGGAGAGAAAGAGGGGCGTCCCGAACTGGCCAAAGACCTAACTAAAGCTAGTTTACCTCACTAGCAGGACTCTTCAGAAATTACAAGGTGAAATCCATGGAGTGGCTGCAAACATTTCAACATCGCGATTATTGACTACGACCAAGATTCACAAGTCTTCACATATCATGCACAGGATAGCTACCCGTTGCAAGATTTGAAGACCATAGGATGCTGCTAACGCTAGAGCAATAGGACCTGTTTAGAAGGCAAAGAAGCTAAATTCATGATGAAACACGCGTGCTCCGTGTCCTGCTGAGCCGGCTGCAGACGATAGTCTTCATTTTGTATTTTTACTTCATGTGGTTTGAATATTCCGTAGCGTCCATGCAAACACAACCATGTGTCTACCATAAGTTCTGATATAGCTAACGGAAGCCGTCATATTTACAGGCTCAACAAGCATCACCAGTATAGTTAGTGCCTTTTCAAATTTTGAGCGAATGGCGACTCCTAATGAAGCAGTGCACTCTTTTGTTGTTGATGCTGACACAGCAGTGACATGAAAACATGGGACAAAGAGTTCTTGACTGCAGCGGGCTTTAGGTTCCTAAAGAAACTTAAAGCTATATGTTTTAATAGAGAAGAAGCGCCTGTAGAACTGCATATAAACTTAATTTTGGTACAATAAATCTAGTTAGTTAAAAAAAAAAACGAAGATTTGCAATAAAAAAGTTAGTCTTACTTGAACAAATACATCTATTTGTGAGCCCATATATTTGGAGCCTCGGACGGCAGCCTGGAGGGCGCCAGCAACGAGATTGCCAGTAGCTCGAGTTCTCTGGTCCGTAGGCTTCTTAAGTCGCTCTCCTGCACAGGCAGCCACCCTAGACACTACACACGTCACCACGCAGTCACCTAGTGCAGTTGTAGATCTCACTGAGCGAGCCTGAAATAACCATAACATTTGACATTAATCATGAAGATTAAAAATTATTCATGAACTGTGGATTTCAAATCAACGAAAAAATAAATGAGAAATACATTTTTCCACTGTAGCTGCATGGCCTACTATGAAAACAAAACTAGTCATGAGTAACAGCTAGAAAATTTTTAAGATATAGGTAGTACCGGTAGTCCAGAAGTAGAAGTAGCAACTGTAAAAAAAAGCAGAAATGACATATATAGCTAGCTAGAGCAAGTCGTCGCTTTAAATTCACCAAAAGAACGTCAACACAGTAATCAAAGATCAAGAATCATGTCACTGCAAAATGGCAACTCCATTTATTATCAGTGGTAATTCCTAGGCAGGAATTATAATAAGCTGTATATATTCAAAACTTTACGTCTCCGTTTCCACAATAGAGGCGATATCACAGAGAAAGAAAGAAGGGACATAGGTATGTATAGTTACTATCTATGACGATAGACACGTGGAACTCTTGCACGAGGGTGTTCTGAAACAGGATCAACGTGCATGGGAACATTAGGTAGCTAGGGAAACAAAATAGGAAGAACAGATGAAAGTAAGATCAGTATGAAATCGGAAGGAAGCAAAGTGGGTACGAAAGACGAACGTCCAGAAGGCCTAGCAAATGGCTAAGGTAAGCGACAGGGTCCCCCTGGGGGCGTTGCTCCCCATAACATAGGATGAGTAAACCAATTAAGCCTAACCCTATGCCCTCTGAGGGGTTGCGGTTCAAGAAAGAGGCCGAGCAATAGAATAAAAAACAGTCTATGAAAGGATGATAACCTTGACAACAGACTTCACTCTTCTAGCAAACGTAATATCATAAAATGCAGGGCCGGCGGAGTCAGAATGCAGGACACTGTCTTCGGGAGCATCAGCTGTCGGATTTCTACTCCAGGTACTCAGAAGATTTTCATCTCCTTCGGCCTCTGACCCAAACTCTTGACCTGTTAGGCGTCATGGCTAGCTACATAAATAATTATACAGCTCTATACAGTATGTCGTTGTTGTGGGCTGGACTCTCGCTGTCACATCCCTTCTACTTAGCTAGTCATCTACTTGCGAGAACTCGTTATCCACCAAGCGCACCTCTTGATATATGTTGATGACCTATGACTTTTTCCTTTGTCTACAGTGGTCGTTATAACTTTGAAACATTTCTAGTTATATTCGAATCTACAAGCATTACACGACTGTGTGACTAGGACATAACTGCCTACTGGCAACGACACTCAACATATAAACAAAATAGACTGTTATCGCGATAAAATATTTTCTTCTGCTTCTGACTCTTTCACTAGCAGGCATCTGAATTGGACTCCCAACTCAAACTAGGTCCCCACGCACCTAAAGCCTTTAGACTACTTACAACTCCTAATCTGCAGTGCTGATAGATATGACGGGTATCTCCAACCATCATGATTCTTGGACTTCCACAGAACCATCCAAATGCAATAGCGACAAGCAAAGAAGTCGAGTAGCTACTTCTCTGTTAAAGATGTGTATGGCGTGGATACCTACTGCAATTAATAGGTAGGAAATCGGTAGCTACCTACTGAGCAGAGGACCCAAATAAACAATGTTGATATCATATGAGCTAATTATGTTAGCTACGGAGTTGGACTTGTAAGATCAGGGGCCTGAGCCAGATGTTCTATGTTTCAAGTCCGTTACCAAGCTTTTACACACACCTATAGTTACATCTAGAGCGGCACTTCAACAGCACAGAACCTCCACTATGTAATGCTGTGCTAGCAGATCAAATAGTAGCTACGGTATATTAGGACTCAAATGGACTACGGGATCACCACAAAAATTCCATCATCTGTTCCATGTCATATTTTAAACAGTCCCGGTAAATTTTAAGAAAACAATCCAAATTTTTAGCTATGCTGCTAACAGCCCAACTGACAAATTGATCATCACCAAGACTCAATGAATTTGGTCCTCCTCCGAGAGACTTTGCAAACAGTTCTTGTCAATTTCATCAAGATACATCCGTAACTTTTTGAGTTATGTTGCTAATGCAAGCGAACACACCGAAGTGCTCTGGTAAAATCATTACGGTAGGCTACTTTTTAGGCGGAGGTAATGATGAAAAACATCCTCTAGCAAAAAATTCCACATTTGCATATACCTATAGCTACATCTCCAAGGAAAGTATCAACAGCTATCCCACCCTCCACCTCTCAGCCATAGAAAAAGAGAAATAACTCCAACATATGATCAGGAAACCACTTAGCTAACTTCCAACAAAAGAAAGAAACAGGAAAAAATGAGCATTATTATAAGGACAAACACCATAGAACACCTTCCAGTACTCATATTAGGAAAAATATTTAAAATGGCAGATGCTTCCCAGGTCACCTGCCAACATTAAAACAAAGTCACCACCAACTAAATCACCAAAAATATAGTTAAACTTCACACAGCCCATAACTGCATTTCCCAAAGAAAATATGGACAGTCAAGCATTCTAAGAGGTGACCCAATAACACTGAATCGTAGCTATCTCATTACAATGAGCTTATTGCACTCTTAGCACAAGATACCAAGATCTTGCCGCACTGACTACTAGATCAAGGTCTCCTTGGATCCTATCAACACTTTCGCTCAACTCAGACTTACGGGTAGGTAGACCCTGAATTCATCCAAACTATAGGTAATGACGTGACTCGACACCATAGATATTAACTACAGGAGCCCCCTAGTTGAGACACAACAAAACACTGGAGTTAGGGCATTTCACCCAACATAGGATGACAAACCTTACTATCATTTTCACTCACAATTGCAGTGTCAGTACGTAGCTAGTTACCTACCAGGGTTGCGGGGTTGGATGTTTCAAGTCAGACTCAGACTCCTGGCCCTCCAGTTTTTCTAACACCAACGCTGGATCTGACTTCGACACCTTGATACAATTGGCATTTAATGTACCATTAATCTGCCCAACTGCTTCTTACCAATATGCTATATATAGTTCATGAATTAACTAAGCAAAAGATAGTGGGTAGTTCTGTAACAATTAAAATTATATTTAGCATTATTAGTAGCTACCATTTGAGAATGTTAATTTTCATATATTTTTAATTCATAAATATTAATATTTTTACCTCGTAAATAATTATCATCCAGAAAAACTGTTTAACTATAGTGGCTAGCTAAGTACTGCACTGTAGGCTAAAAATACAGTAGCTAGCTATAGGCCTATATGGTATCTATAGCTACACCAGCTTAAGAAGAAAATATTTTTTTTTTTGGTATTTCAAATGGAATCTTTTATTAGCACCATTTGGGACAGAAATAATCAATTTAGTTTATAAAATATAAATAGGATAAGTTAGCATTTGGCAAAATTTTGCTTAGACTAGTTAGGTACCTAGCTATTCCACTGTCAATGGCAAACACATTGACTGAGACAAAAACGTTTGTCCACATTAGCAAAATCTTTCATTAATAGGTTATTACTTTTTTCCAACTTAAGAATAAAAAGCTTGAATGAAGTTGAAAAAAATATGAAATAGCTATTTTATAAAATGGTTTTGCAGGAATCAGAGTAGGGCTTAAATTCAGAGTCGAACTCCAGTCCTGGAGCAAGTGGATATCAGACATTTGACACTTCCTCAGATCCTCTGACTCCAACTCCACAACCCTGATCAGTAGCCTACCGTACCTACTACCTAGGAGGTGGTCATCCCTGACAGTCAGAAAGTCAGAGTTGAAAATACTGTAGGCTGAAATCAGGAGTAAGAGCAAGACTAGGTCCATCCAATGATGTAACCCTGATTTAAAGTAGCTAGCTATATACATAAAGTGAGGCTTGTGATGTTAGGGCGACACAAGGAAGCTAACAAAGAATGAATTGGCCTGTGAAAGGTTAGGTAAGGGCCAGGACTGGTTCTGCTAGCATTCTAATGACGTCACAAACAACTGTAAGGCCAATCAAGGAATGATGCTAGGTAACGGGAGCATATTGCTGACCATATAATGCTGAGCCAAAATCAAAGATCGACGCTAAGTAACAAAAGCTGATTTTCTGGCCTACCAATACTTGACCCTAAGTAATATACGCACATTGGGACATTAGCAGAACCAGTCTTGGCCTTACCTAACTTTATACACAGGCCAATTCATTGTTGAGGGGGCTCTGTAAGGTGGTCTGTACTACAGTGGTGGTGGGTGGCAGCATCTAAACGCGCGTTTACTACTGAGAAGATGGCAGGACTGACCTGTAGTGTTTTTTATGTCCTTCAGCCTACGGGAGGCGACTTCAGAAGTGTACAACATAGCGGGCACATTAAGTTGTTGCCTTAAAAGTTGGATGTCACCCTGTAATTAATGGAATTTTTCAAGATGTTGCCCTGGTGACACTGCTATCACTTTATATATATATATATATATATATATACAGTAGGCTATATATTTAGATATGGCCTATTAGATGGCCAACAATATTCCTATACGGCCTGTAAGTGGCTGGCGTCTCGGTAGAGGTACCAAAATAGGCAGTCTAATGGCCTGTTAGCTTCAAATTTGGTCTCATTTTGAAGGAAATAAGTCTACTTTGGAACGCACACCCATTTCTCAACAGATAAACATCCAAAATTTTTTATGCTACCACCCACCACCACCCTAGTACAGTACCCCTTCCAATGAGCTCTTACCCTGCCAACCTTGTAGGTTAGGAGGCCAGGACTGGTTCTGCTATTGTTATAATGAAGTTTAATACATAATAAACCCATATATGTATATATATATATATACAGTGGAACCCCATTTTCCCGGACAGCACGGGGGGAGGCCATTCCGGGAAACTGAAATTTCCGGGTAAACAAGAAAATTTCAATTCGCGGAGAAACCCCGTTTTTCCAGACATTTTCCGGACATATGTCCGGCAAATTGAAACCATTTCCGGGGTATTTTATTCCAGAAAAATCCCTGTTTGCCGCACGTAATGAACGAAAATGAAACTACTGTGTGCAGACGCATACTGAACGAAAATGGCAGTGGTTGCCTTCCGATTCTCGGAAAAGATGCTGCGCAATAGGCGAATTTCAGTAGGTATCTGCACAGTGTCACTTTCGGGAATTCTTCTGAAGGTCCGGAACTTCTGCCGGATTTTTTCGGGGAAATGCCATAGTTTTCCGGCTTGGTTTCAGTTTCCCCGAACGTTCCGGGAATAACTACCCCGGAAAAGTGAAAAAAGTCGGGGAAACCGAGGTTCCACTGTACCTATATATACTTAGGGTATTAGCAGAACCAGTCCTTGCCTCCTAACTCACAAGGTTCTCAGAGGGGGTGTACTTCTATCAGGCCAATTAGATAAATATGTATACATATAAAGTGATGGTAGTGTCACTGGGGTGACATCTTGAAAAATTCCTTTAATTACAGGGCAACATTCGACTTTTACGGAGACAACTTAATGTGCCCGCTATGTTGAACACATCTGAAATTGCCTCCCGTAGACTAAAGTACATAAAAAGAACACTCTAGAGGCCGCTTCTGCCGTCTTCTCGGTAGTAAACACGCGCTTAGATACTGCCACCCACAACCACCGACCAACACCCTAGCCCAGACCCCCTTACAGAGAACCATCAACACTAGCTATATAGTTACCTACCATACATATCTATATGGGATTCTGGAGATATTCATTCTCCATTCCTTATTTCTTGACACACCGCACTGTAGCTACTGTCCCTCTAGTCCAAAATGAAGCAAAATATCCCTATGAATATTATATTCATAACTAACAGGCTTACCTCTTTGGGACCATAAACAGAAGCCAATACTTGTGTGTTGCCCATCTGCATGAAGGCACTGCCATTAGGACGATCATAGAGACCCAGTTTGCATTTCATAGTTCGCAAGCATGTTGAAGAGCGACCATCCTGTCGCAGACCCTCACTGGATAATAATTCCATCCCTTGCCTGTCAGAAAAATGAACAAGTCATATTGCTGCATAGAATTCACCAATATGACTTTACAATGAAATAATTTTAGCAAACTAAAACTATGCTGTTGCACAGACAAAAAGTTTATGTTAAGTACTGTACAAGTGGTAGCTATATAGCTAGTAGTTACAATGGTAGTACAGGTGGGGAGGGCTGGCAGTGTTTCAGCAACTCTTTAAGTAGCTACTAGCTATCGTACGCCGGGGTAACTCGGACACCCAGGGTAACTCAGGACAGCACTCTGCCATGCCATATTGAAGGCTGTAGAAACCAAACTATGCAGAGTTTTGTCAAACTAAAAATAGGGCAATAAACTTCAATATTTTTTCTATCAGCTCAGCATAGAAAGCATTCAATTCAGCTCATGCAAATACTAGAAAAAAATTCTCGAAAAAACTATCTTTCATTTTTTGAAAAAGTACTCCGACTAAGGTCTTGGGAGAAAAATCTAAAAGGTGGAGTGCTAAAAGTTACTTAGATGGAATGTAGCCTAGGGTGTTGGCTATAGAATCTCACAATCAGAATTCATCTACCTCTTCTCAAAACAATATGGCAGCCATTCCCGCAACCCGGGGCTATTTGGGACACCTTGCCGGGGTAAGTCGGGACACCCAGTAAAACATTTTAATCAATAATATTTTTCAGTAAAAAAGTCTGATTCAAGTTGAAAATGAAGAAAACATTCATTGTTGTTCCCGGCTATAAGTATTAGTAGGTATTTATAAAAAACGTACTAATAACGTCAAATGCGGCACTGGATAGGGTCGATTGGGGCAAATCGTGTGCATTTTTTTTCAATTGGTTGTCACACTCTTACTATCGATCCTTGAGAAACGGCTATTTTACTGTAAGGGCAGTGTTACATGTAGTTACGATGCATATAAAGTTCAAAGCAATAACTGTCATAGTAAAAATTTGAAAAAATAAAAACCGATATTCTTCTGCACCCCCGCACATGGGGCAAATCGTGCGCGGTCCCGGGGCAAATCGTGCGCATGGTCGTACCTAACTTGCAAAATAATCATCGTAGATAAAAATTAATGTCAC
>LQNS02278097.1:10897878-10910668 GCA_001587735.2 Parhyale hawaiensis
ATGAATCGTGCTCCATTGTTGCTCTTAATAATGAAAAGCTGAAGAAACAGATGTAACTAGACGAATATGCTACAGTTATTAGTAATTGGCAACATGTAGTTGCCAAATGCTTCCCGCTGTCCAGATGTTCGAATCAAACATGAACAATGTTCGCTATGCGGGTTAATTTAAATAATTTTAATAAATATTTAAATTTAAATGATATAATATATATATACAGTATATTATTTATATATGTTATATATATATAATATATATATAAAATATTTAAATAATATAATGAAGCCCCTTACATACATAATTCTCGAACTTTTTGTTTGACAAACTCTGCGAGTGTTCGTTCTGAAGTTTTCCAGCACTGCATGCTGGCCAACAAAAAACACAAACTTCCAAGGCTCGCCGCGTGTAATTGTCAATCAAAATCGTTCCACGAACACAAACTTCGACGAAAAGATGGATCGTGTAGACGCGGCCCAAGAAATGAATAATAATGGTGTTTAGTCAGTGTGGTCGTGTTCCCGGAGTTTTTCGTGAACACTGCATCAATGTGATAAAATGTGTGTTTATATGCATTGTATTATATCTTCGCTGTCAGAGAGCACCGTTTTTTGGCACCTGGCTCAATATTTCGACTGCTTAATCTGTGTTCCCTGCTGGTTTTCATCCTTTTAATATAGTGTTTCAAACTTCAATGTAGCTTATTTAATTCATGCTTTCATGCGGTTTCCTCTTTGTATTAAATTTTCATGCCTTTTTCCTATATATTGTGAGATCTCTTTTGTGTGTGACTCTACCCACATCTATACCGACGGCTCTAAAACGAGAGACCGAGTTGGATGCGCAGCCTCTGCGACTGGTAAAACTAGAGCATGTCGGTCATTACCGAAGACCTCAATTTTCACCGCCGAGCTGTTCGGCGTGTGCGGGGCGCTGCACCTCATTAGAGACAGCGACAAGAACAACTTTACCATATTCTCCGACTCACTGAGTGTAGTACAGGCCATTCGAGCGTACGACAGCATCCACCGCGTCACCAACCGACTAGTAGGTACGATAAAAAAAAATTCAAGAGGGTGGAAAGTTCGTATCTGTAGGATGCCTGATCATGTTGATATCGCGGGCAATGAGCTCGCTGATGAGGGGGTCGAGGCAGGTGGCCCTGTCGAATTTGCCCGCGGCAAATCATACAGTCCCCTGTCGAGACTATTACCCACTAATCAAACGAAACCTGCGCGAACTATGGCAATCCCAGTGGCTGGCGCAGAGATATAATAAAATACGAACAATCAATGAAACCGTCCGACAGTGGCACTCGTCAAATAGCAACGACCGCCAAATGGACGTCGTACTGTCCACCTGCGTATTGGGCACACGAGACTTACAACTGTCTGCGGATGAGGCGTCCGCAACACTATTGCGACGACTGCGTCGCACCTCTCACAGTCTTGCATTTAATGGTCGAGTGTCCTACCTACTCCGATGAGCGGAGAGACTGCTATCCGGACTTGCATGGTTGGAATGCTGATTTCATCCTCCGAGGAATACTTTCTGAGGGACCTCGTGGCCAATTTAATAGAAATGCCCTGAAGACTTTTCTTGCCAGATGTGGCCTCTACCACAAACTGTGATGAATCTTTTGCGATAATTGCTATCGTCAACTACGGCTCCACTCTTTTCTCTGTGAATTATATACCGTATACTATATGTAAAACTGATAATGATAATAAAGTTCTCTTTGCAACTATTTTATAATACAAAATGAGACAAATTCCACGCCCTAAAGGCGCACGAGCCTGTGGCTAAACACAGGAATAGTTTGGCGCAATATAGGCAGTGTGCCTCTGAAGCGCTAGTAAAATCTCTACTTTTACTACTACTATGAGTGTGTTTTATTGATCCAAGCTGCAGCTTGGCTAAATCTTTTAGTTAGGTAGGATGGGGAATAGCTCTGCTCTTGGGGACATGTCTAACTTGTTATGTGCATTTTCATTTCTGCATAGTCACAATCTTGTCATGTGATAATTTCATCGTATTTTATATTTTTATCCATTGTCTTCTGTTAATATGTGAACAAAAAAAATTAAACCAGAGCAATCAACTGGATTGTTCCCAATCAACTGGGGCATTCACAACTTATCATTCATTTACAGTTAGGAAAAACATTTATGCATTTTATTTATTCAGTAAATATTCTCATCATCAAATATTTTATTAGAATCCTTTTCTCATTCATATCATATACCCCATAACATTTCATAGTAGAACTTCCTGGAGTTTGGAATGCTGACCGACTAAAATGATAGCCTGGTTTGCAGCATATTATCTAATGTGATTTGTGAATAGTATATTAACTATGAGGCATGAGTTGATGCTACTGCCCAACTTGAGAATTGATTTTTCCTGGCATGCAGCTGTCTGGACAGGCAGCCGTCTTAGCTGCACGAGTATACTATAGATATATATATAGTAGTGCTAACGTCTGGTCTTCACTGAAATGTATTTTTTGTTTCAAACCTTTAATTTCCTTCATACTTGCATATTTTGAGTTCTGCTTTCATTCAAACAGCGCAACTGTTAGGAAAAAAGGTGCGTGACCCAACTTACGAAAACGGTGAAATTTGCGGTGCAATTCACGATGAAATATTTCGACGCCAGCTCTAACTTTTGGCCCGCTGCCGGTCCTACAGTTTTCAACTGATTCAAATCACTGGTACGCCATGTTACGTCTTTAAGTATCGAATTAAGGCGCGCCATAAAAAATATCTATTTTCGCCATTTTTTCTTATATAGAGTATTTTGAAAGTAACATGCCACTAAAACGGTGCAAATCCATTGATAAATGTGGAAACTGTGGCAAATGGAACCAGGAGGATAAAAATTCACTAGTGGATAAAATGGCGAAAATGGATAGTTTTCAAAGTGCGCCTTAATTCGATACTTAAAGAAGCAACATGGCGTACCAACGATTTGGATCAGCTGAAACTGTAGGAACGACAGTGGGCCAAAAGTTAGGGCTGGCGTCGAAAAATAGCTGTCAGAACAGGTTGGTCTCACAGCTACATGAGAGTATTGTGCTGCGGCGTCGCCCTTTTCCTAATTCGGGTGCAAAGAAAGTCTTTGGTTTTCATGGGTATACTTGGATCGGCCACTGCAACAGCAAGACAGCGACTTGTCAGGTCACTGCATGCTGACGTACGTGAATTCTGCGAACAAAAGCTACAATAAGTTTTCTGTCGCAGTTTTACAACTCTAGACCAATAGTAGAAGTTAGTACACACTTATTAATAAGTAATACTGCTTAGTGAGGCAGATATGATATAGCTAACGACAGATATCATTCTCTGAGAGGTTATGACATTCGCATTATGCTACGCTCGCTACTAGTTCTCCGTCGTACACGTGGAGATTTAGGAGATGAATATAAGGCTATGAATACGCATACATTTACGAGCATAATACCCGTAACATGATGAGAAAAGAAGACGTTAGTCGGTACCTAGAGAAAATGCCGCATAGGGGCGGGCCAAAGGGTGGCGGACTTATTGACATTGCCAGACTGCAGAGTAGGGCAACGATTCAAAGACTTTACAAAATTAGGCTATTTCTGGCACTAATTGTAGCGAAGCATAAGTGGAAAAGTCACGATCCTGGCTACGCGTTCCAAACACCGTACAATATGGTGACATTACAATTGTGGGGTTATTATTTTACTGCCTACTAGAATTATGTTTTAGACACATAAGGTATGTGACCTACCTATGACGGGTAAAATTTTACTT
This sequence comes from Parhyale hawaiensis, assembly GCA_001587735.2. NCBI lineage: Eukaryota > Metazoa > Arthropoda > Malacostraca > Amphipoda > Hyalidae > Parhyale > Parhyale hawaiensis. The sequence continues at coordinate 10,901,658 of LQNS02278097.1, forward strand.
TCACTTACACATTTTTTTGGGGAGTTTTTGTTGCTTTCAGTATGTTAATTGGGTCAATTTAAGACAATTTACATGAATAACGTTCCGTCGCAAATGTTTAGTTTTTGAGATATTAGACTTTAAAGTTCCCATTGTTTTCCTATGGGAGAAAATAGCCGATGTTATCACAGGCTTTAAAGGAACCAAACCTAGCCTTGCCTAACCTAGCCTTGCCTAACCTAGCCTTGCCAAACCTAACTTAACCTAGCCTTGCCAAACCTAACTTAACCTAACCTAACTTAACCTAACCTTACTCAACCTAACCTAACCTTGTCTAACCTAATCTTACCTTACCTTACCTAACCTAACCCTAATTTCGCTTGTTTGGGATCGCTCGGTATTTTCTCCCATAGAAAAACAATGGTAACTTCAAAGTCATATATCTCAAAAACTAAGCATTTGCGACGAAAACGCCATTCATGTAAAATGTCTTGAATTGAGCCAATTTACATACTGAACACAAGAAAAGTCATGAAAATCATGTGTAAGTGAAAGTAAAATAATACCCCTATGACGTCTAGGCCTTATATTAAATAGCAGATCACTAGAGTCGGCCAAGGCTTAATTATAGATGTACCTAGCATGGAAGGCATGAACAGACACTGAACTCAGCAGGCTAATCAGCTACAACACACAACGCTTGATCTGACCACTCAAACCTGGATTAATTGTATAAAACATAGTTGCATAGCTAGCTCCTTCACTGTAGCCACTGACTAAACATTAGAATAGATACCTCGCTAGTTCAGAATAATATAGGTTGGCTTATAGCAAGGTAGAGTAACAGAACCTACATATATGTGAACAAAGGAGAAATGCACCAGAACAGTTCTTACTCAATGAAGTTGATCTAACTAGCTGTAGAAACATTATCACAACACTAGCACTTAGATAGGATTTTAAATTGTTCATCTTAGCTATATAATTACAGTATCTTTTGGCTTTAGGCCGAGATTTGAATATAAAACTGAGGTTTTATAGCTCATAGTGAGCAGTTACGGCGCCAAGATGCGCAGCCAAAAACAAACGAAAACAGAGCGCTTAGTATCGGTCTAAATGTACACCACGCGCGCACGCAGCGTCGATGCTTGGCTAAGTTTAAGATCTAAATTAGAAAGCAGGAAGAGATCAATAGATTTACTTTGGAGTAACCTATTTACTGCTTTGCAGCCCAATTACTGACATTTGAAATAGCGTGTGGCATCCACCAAAACAAAATATAATGCATTTGTTCGATCATTCCCAATCAGTTCTGTACATTTTGTCTTTTATTTATTTCTTTTTCTCAAGAAGAAATGATATATATTTGGTTAATAGTCGCGCTTACCAGTCAGACCAGACTCCCATGACAGCTACTCTAGTTAATTGTTAATAAAATTAGCTTCTCAAATTCCGCTATTCTATGCGGCGTCTTTGTGGTCAATAGAATGTTCTTCAAAAATAGCAGCGCTTCCGAGGAAGAGCAAAGGCTTGAAGCCACGGCTTCGAAAAACGGGGAAATGACTCCTCAGAGTGCTCTTTGAGGGACTAAGAAGTTGGAGGCCAGTGATTTCTCCAATACAAAAAGAGTGTTGTCAAGATATTGGTATTCGAAAAGTTTTGGAATACATTATACTATATGCAGCTACCTGGCTACTAGTGGATGATAAATAAAAGTAGTCATTTGTAATAGCTTAGGACCACTCTAATATTTTAGCTAATGCGGTAGTAGTCTCTTGGTGCGATTCCAACACATAGGGATTGTGTGTATTAAATGTTTCGTTGCAGCGGCTGTGCAGCAAATATTTAGGACACGTTCGACGGTGCGCCGAAATTCAGCCTTCGAGGCTTGACTCATCAGAAGCTGCAGAAAAATAAATAAGTGCCGGATTGGTTTTGCCACACTGAATCATATTGCAAAATTTTTTTAATAGAATTAAACTGAGCTGGCAAGATTGAGGTTTTGGGAAGTCTCAAGAGTAACCAACGAAGGGTCCGTGCGTGAAACTCATTTAGTAGGTGGAAGCCAGTGCACGTGCCTGAAGTGTCGAGCCCATGCACTCAAGCCTCGAAAATTTAATTTTTGTGCCCAATCGAACGTTTGCAACGGAAGCTTACAAGAACCAGGACTGTACAATTGTCATATCTCAGGATGGATGTAGAAGCATTATTTTCTTCAGTGAAAGGAGCTATAATTATCACGTTACAAATTTTTTTCAGAGCCTAAAATTAGTAACGAAAAGAAGTGAAGCCATGGCACTCACTGAAGGTTATGGGATCATTTTCAAATCTTACAGAGAAGAATTCACAGAGATCGAGGATGTAATCTGTAAAATATAACTTTTATATTTTGGAAATTTTGCTTAACATTATTCTATAGATATGAACAATGTATGGTAAGGTAAAAAACTATCTATATTGCATATATGAATCATGTGAATATTCAAGTTATATACATAAGAGATATTTTTCATGTTAACATACATTTTCATGCTTACATGCGGAGCAGTAAAGAAATATTGGAAAAAAAGAAGTTCCAAAGTAGAATAAAAATATTTTATATACGAGTGGACCTCAAAACTCGAACAAAAGCGGACCGACAATCTAGGAATTAAGTAAGTACTTGTTTAATTCAAGGTCTGTATTACATGCGTCGCCGTTTACAAAGGTCTTTTGCAGAGAAAGTATTAGCACAACAACAGTAAACGGCAACATAAGCTGTTCAATTGGTGTTTCTATAAGACGTAAAGGTTACCTCTTGAGCAGTAACGAAGTTATTAAACACGGGTAGAATGGCAACTTATGTCATACCCGTTTCTTATGTAAATCAGTTTGTACAATTACAATTACTTTTTGGTTCTGAAAGAAATCTTATTTGTTTTTATTAGGAACAAGGTTCTTGAGCAAAAACCCAACATTCCCCTAATTCAACTGTAACAAAAGGTTCGTGAACTGTGAAAATCTAGAATAAACGTGCTAATAATAGAATAACAAGAATAACAGTCAAGCTGCTTAAAAAATTGGTCTAGGAGTATACTACAGTTACCGTAAATAGAGATACTATAATGAGAGATCTGTTCAAGTTGGGAGGTAGACAGTCGGTTTGTTCGAGTTTTGAGGGAACATCTTTTGAGGGAGTCCAGTTTTGAGGTCCGCCTGTATATTATATATATGTATGTGAAGAGAGCTTTCCAGAAAGACATGTGCAGTCACATTGTTTATGACAGTGCCGACTCCCATTAGACGACCACCTGCGCACACGTACTATGAACCATATGGAACAAGGCTGGTTTGTTTCCAGTTGCTGGATGAAACTGTGGCAGTGTGCAGTTCGTTTATTTGTATATCGTGCTATGTTATTTATTCTATATACTTACTTCAATAGCTAACGTTACCGATGGTTGCTCGAAACTCTAGTCTTCGTTGCAAATTAGATGCCAAGATATACAATAGCAATTGATTTTATTATTCAGTATAAGATTCTTGCAAGCTTCATTTATAATGTTATCGGGGTTACCGCACATGTTGAATAAGAATTGACCACATTGCGGTTTTTTTTTGTGTTTGTTTGTTTTCTTTCCCTTAAACCTACCAACGCAGGAATTTTGGCAGATTTTATAGACTTTGCCCATTTCTTAGTTGAAAGATGAATCCCAGCAACGATGATACATGATAAAATTCCATGTGTTACCCACAGATTTTACATTGACAATGTGCCGATTTACCTCTTTTCTAAAACTCTAAGCCACTTTATTACTGAATATGTACGTGCAGGAGCTGAATTTAATTTTGATTGAGAAATTATTGCAGCGGCGATAACGTAGCGAGCGTGGGCAATTACAAAAATTAACTTCATACACTTATCTTCCCTTCATAATTTAGAGGGAAAGTAGTAAATAACTTTAACATATGGTACTTCAACCAACTGTATACCTCAATGCTAATAGATAGTATTTGAACAAATTGCATGCCATTGAATTATCAATGACACTAATGCACCAGTTACATTTGTCTACTTCTGCCTTCTGTTCATAATCTAAGCTACAAAATCGAATGAAAATGACGTCAGAGCAGCAAAAGCAAACCAGAAAAACTCTGGGATAATCTGAACCCACTAGGATTAAAAGTGGTACGAGTTCTGTTGTTTCAGAAACGCAAAATTCGTGTTTCAGAAACAAAACTGAACTTATATAACTTGATACTTGGACAATAGGGATGCTTGGTGTAGAATTGATAAAGGCAAAATGAAATATTTTGATTGTGAAAAGATACATATCGTGTACTCGTGTCAGCAAAAAGCTTAGAATGAGTTTTGCAGATAGCAAAGTGGGTTGTAAAGGGGGTAATGAAGATTCAGGCAATAACAAAAAAATGGCAAATCTGGCGATTACGAACAACTGTCCAGCAGATCCAACGGGAAACGGGACAACAGGTTCCAGTAATTTTTTCTGGAAAAGATGTGCGGCGATGTGGGAAGATCTGAAAATCAAACGCTTTCTTCCCCTGAAAGCTCTTAGCTTCTTTGTCCACGGAGGTGAGTCATTCGCTGGAACTAATAAATCCGCCCGTTATGTAAAGTGTAAAGTTAAATATGTTTTCAAACCTGATTATCACAGTACATTTAGTTAATTGATAGCGATTATAGGTATTGTTTTCTGTTTTCACTAGATAAGATGTGCAGCAGCGTCGCAATGACAGCCATTTCAACACATTTCTGCATTTCCCCATGCCACTCCCATTTGTTGTCATGAAGAACATGTATATGACTATAAGTCTAACTAGGAAGCGCAAAATAATGATTAAGTTTCATTCTTAATCCTAGGATTACAGCATGACGGCCATTGATTTAGTTAATCAGATGCAATGAAAAACATAGCCACGATTGTACATTCTGATTAAAGTAATACAAACCCAGAGATGTCTATATTTCTCTAATGTCTATTATTAGACGATGCGCTCAGTCGCTCACCCACCTCTCTCAGGTCAGACTTGAGGAAACCATAATTTTTCATCGATGTTGCTGGACATGCCTTCACGATGTTTTTTTAATATCTAACTGTGCGATTCACTTTAAGGGCAGCGGTGATTAAATTAGAAACATACTAGTATTACTACTATTTATTTGAATAGTTAAAAAAAACTTCTAAGTTTTAACTGCTGTACTGTTGCCAGGAATGATAGTCATGTGCTTACTGAAATGTAAATATACAATGGCATTATATGCAAAAATTTCTGTTCTTAACCATGATGGTTAATATGCGTTGATATGAAGCGTGAAAATCAGAAACAGAACGTGCGCGTTCTCAAAGTTCATTTCGTTTCTTTGATCTTCACAAATTATAATTATATGCTTAAAATCTGTTGTAACCTTCTAGCGGTGTATACAATTGAATAGTAAATGAATATGCGTATGAAACTAAATTGCTAACTAAAAGAGGAATGTGCAAAAACTACACGTTATGCCACTGCATTCGTGTAGGTAACTTACCATTTCTGTAACTTTATGAAGTACCTGGGAATAGTACAATTAAGCGCTGAGGCTGGATCCCCAAACGCTTATTAAGTTAAGAGTATCGTAACTGTCCGGCCCCCAGATGAGTCTTTTGCACAAGCTACTCTTGTCGTCATGACAGTCGATCATGTGTGCCTACTGAAATGCTTTTAAAATTATTGCTACCACTAATCCTGTTGCCAGGAATGATGGTGATGTTCCCATTCCTGAGTCTACACGCCAGGTCCTTGGGAATAATTGAAGCAGAGCTGGGAATCGTATTCTCTTGTGACGCACTGATGGCCATGTTTGGGCTCCTCGTGGTTGGAATGATCGCTGACATGATTTGGAACTTCAAGGTAAATTTTATAATTTTTATAACCGACATATATATACGGTTAGAGTAATAAATTGAAATATTTGACCCTCAGGACTTAGAGTTTCCATGAATGTTTATAACATGTTCTGAATTTGAACGCTCAAAATACAAAATATACTATCAGTCATCCTACAACATGTGTATGAACTTTTTCTCCTTCCTCAAAAAAAAAATAACGTCAATTATATTATTTCTTCAATATACATACATTTTTCAAAAAACGTATTCCTCTACTAATATAGAAAACAAGTTAAAATGAATTATGGTAATACATTGGTGTTTAAACGGACTGTACGTATTATGCGCGGTGAGTTGGGGGAAGTACTCGGATTATTTGAGTCTGCTCAATCTACATCTCAGTCGCTAGCATAACGCCATCCTCCATACTACACCAGCTACACCTCTCCAGCTAAGGTAATCTAATAATTCAATGAAAAACATTTTGGTTTGACAGGCTAAGGTAAGAGATGCAGTTATTTATGGCATTGGCGCAATTTTATAAGAAGTATTTAATAACCATCTACTTAATTTTGTATATTTTATGAAAAATACAATGCTTTTTTAAAGATATATAAAGAATATGAAAATTATTTTCCAGTTAGAGCTGGACTACAGACATAATGTATTCTATCCCAACCACACAGATTAGAAGTTTTAGCCACTTAGGACAACTTCTTCTGCCTCCTCAACGTTAATGTTTATTGTAACATACATTTTAATGTGGTGTTATATACAAGTAAATAAGCTATTATGCTATATCATGGTGAAAGTTTGACGATATGCATACAATTTTTTATCGATTAGTAGCTCTCATCTTATTTATGAAATAATGATTCAGTTATACCGTATGACTGAAATTTATTTAATAAAGAATCCAAGAACCATCACGAGTATGTCGCTTTTTTGTGAGTCCCGCCTCTACCGACCGCTCCACATTCCTTGGTTGGTAAATTACTCTGATGACTTTATTGCTTATTAATCCACCCATTTCCTTATGGTCACTGACTTGCACCTCTGGCTCAGCGACGAGTTTTATTGCCCTCTCAGCTGCTGGAGTGTGACACGAAAATAGAACTGGTCCAGTACACATGGTGTTTCCACTTGCAATGAGTTCATCAATTGTTTTGTCACTCACAGTCTAAAAGACATTTGGCTCTGTGAACTGACAGTTTTGCCAGTCAATGAGGTCATAGTAGCTCTTTGCTCTAAATTTTAGTGACAGCAACAAGAATGAACGAATTGTTTCATCTGCCCTCTACTCATTAGCCTTTTTAATTTTTCTCCATCCTTATTTTCTTACAACCACATTTTCATCGTGACTGAACCAAGAAAGGTTGAGGCAGGAGTCACCTTCTCGTAGTGGGTCCTGGATTCTTTATTAAACAAATTTCAAGCATATAGCTGAATCATTATTTAATAAATAATTTGAGAGCTACTAATCGAAGAAAAATTTTATGTATAGTGCCAAACTTTTACAATGATATAGCATAATAGCTTATTTACTTATATATAACACATAAAACATTAAACACTATGTTACAATAAACATTAATGTTGAGTCGGCAGAATTGAAGGGGCCAGTTGTCGATGAGATCATTGAACGGTTCCGGCTCTCGGCGGCTGGCGGTGAGGTCCAGTTTGCCACTCTTGTGAGAAATGGAGTAAATGAAGAGGTTCCTTAGTGAATAATCCTCACCTTGTGGACAAATTTGACATACTTTCCATTGCCATTGTAGGGCGGGACTCAAAACACTTACGTATTGAGTATCGTGATAAACATACATAACATGCTAAGGATTTTAAGAAAATTCAAATCTGCAAGACCTCATGGCCTGTTTGCCAATGAGTACCTTACAAAGATTCGCTTGCTGCTCTTCATCATAGTACGTGCTGAGAAGCAATCACAGCCATCTATAGTAAATATTTGCACCAGACATGGTGCAATATACTGTCGTGTTCGAATAAAGTCGAAACCTCATTCTATCAACACTGAAAATGACTTTATGAAACTGAAGCAAGTTATATCCGTAGCGCTGCCTTCTCTACCTCTGAACTCTCTTCTGGAGAAACTGCTTCTCTTGCTGCGGCCCAGTCTTCTGATTCACCGATTACATCGCATATTACTGCAGTTGTATCTTAATTCTGTCGAATCTATTCTGATGGCTAATCATGATGATTCAACAGATATTCCTATTTACCAATTCTTCGATCAATCTACTGAGCGATTTGATAATCACTGTTACTTTAATTCTATTGATGAGCTACATAGGAAAACGAGAGGCCTTGACAAAATTGTCTTTTCAGCAATATGTATTTGAAGTGTTCCCGCAATCTTTGCCACCTTTGTGCTTTCCAGGACACCCTTTGTTATAACTTTAGCATCATTGTTATTACGGAATCCAGGTTGGATTAGGCTATTGAAGAATTTTTGAATATCGAGTCATCGACGGATATAAAAAGGTGTGCTTGAATCGCAACACTAACGGTGGAGGCATATGTTTGTATTACCGTGATTACCTAGACCTCACTGTCAATTCTACCGTTTCAGGCATTTACACTATTTGCGAGCTGTTATCTTTTTCTGTTGAAATTAACAGTAAGACAGTTAACGTCTGATGTGTGTATCGGCCGTCTTGTAATGACATATCTGTTTTTAATGAGTTTCTAGCTGATGTAATAGTCAGTTCATTTGTACCCGAGTCAAATATTATTGTTTATGGTGACTTTAATATCAATCTATTCAATCCGTTTAACCTCAGTTCAATCAATAATTTTTCAGGTAATGGCTGCTTTAAATTTCCATCCTCTGATACTCAAACCAACACGAATTAGTCAGTGTCGCGGTTCTACAAGATATAGCCTTCTGGATCATATATGGCTCAATTTTAATCTTAGTGATATTATAATATATATGGCTGGTGTGTGCCATTATGAAATCGCTGATCATTTGTTGCCGTACGCTGTATTTTCTACTCCACCCAAGTCTGTAAACATGTCTATTACCTATCGACTGCTCAATTTAGCCAATCGACATAACTTTATACAACGCATCAGTGAACTCAGTTTTGTGAACATCCACCGTGAATACCCTTGCTTGGCTATGTCCCAGTTAACTGATATTAT